>BJKM01000173.1:0-347500 GCA_015082035.1 Chaenogobius annularis | reverse complement strand
TCTCCTCCCTGGGGAACATGCCACAGTGTTAGTGATTTAGTTAGCATTACTACATTAGAGCTGTCCATCCATCCGGTCTGCTTTTGCAAACACATCCATCGCAGTCCTAGTTAAAACACTGGGGGATCTGCCCACTCCCCCTCCACCTCCAAAGTCTTTTATGATGTCCATAAAATGGAAGAGTGCAGCTTTACTTGAACTAATAATATCTGAGCTTACAGGCCTGTGATTGATGATCTTTAAAGCCAGCCCGATCGGTCTCATCTTTCTTCAGATTTTTATCACTGACTTGTTTGCAGTCATGTGCAATCACAAGCACCGGGAGAGGTAACAAGTGCTTGATGTATGATACTTGGGCCTCTTTTGTCAGCTGTGCATTTCCCTTTTCTGCCTCACCTCTTGTTTTTTGTTCTATTTTAACTTTAAGTGTTCTGTTAGTAGCTGCTTTCCATTTGTTTGCAGAGCAATGGCTTTTTCTGTCCCTGTATGTCTCTCTCTTTACAGATGGAGGTCTACTATTGAAGCAAGAGCATGAGCTGAACAGTTTTCTTCCTTTGCCCATCACTGTGTCCATGCCACATCAATAAAGTACTGTCTTAAACTTCTAATGTTCATCTCTTTACTTAACACTTAACTTTGCAGTTGAAAGTTTATTTGCTGGCCTTACTCTGACTCTGATTCCTTGTGCAGATAAGAAATTGCACATGTAACTTGGACCGGCGTGGCCATCCATTTCTAAGTTCTGTAAAGTGTTGCTTCATGACACAGACCACAGAGTGGAGCAGAATGCCCATAGCACCACCTTCTTCCGAGTGTTTGCCACCCTCTTCCCCCCTGGGTTTGGGCGTTTATCTGTGAGACTGATCGGTTTTATGATGAAACTGGGGTGACAATGCTTGGGCACAATGGTGAAATAAACATTGAGGGGAAGGTTAAGGTGACAGGGGGACCAATGAAAGTGTTTGACGTGGGTTATTATGAGCCGTGACATCCCCTTGGCTTTCTACTTCACATAGGTCCTTGTAGCATAGCACATTTATATACTGGAGGCCTTAGTTAGTTTCAGAGCAAGGGCAAAGCCTGTCTACTTCCTCCCTCTCTCCTGCCCTTACATCTTCTTCTACCTGTACTTCTGCTTTTCTTTACCAACATTTTTTTTTTTTTTTGCTCCCATCTTCCTACCTCCTCTCTCTCTCTCGCCTCTGTCTCCGAGCCGTTCTGATGATTGATTGTTTCTCTGTGCAGTCTGACAGGATGTAGCACACTGGCTGCCCCTGGGGCCCCTCGCAGACTTGCACCACCTGATTAAGACTCCCCTTGTATTCAGCTGCATGGTACCCCACCAAACCCACTCCTATCAACATGTGCAAAAATAATAACAAAGGTTCCGCCAGAAGATACCATTTTGTTTATTGCAAGCGTTTGAAAAGGGACGTTTTTTGTTTTTTTTTTACATATAGCTGATAGCTTCTGTCTCATGGGCTTTGGTCTTCTCAGTATCAGAAGTGGCTGTGAAAAAATACGAGCAAAAGGTCTTAAGCCTAATAAAGTAGTCTCCTCTGTGTTCGACAGACAAACACAGTCAAGTCTAACCCCATTACGCCTGGTAATAGTTTTTAAAGATATAAATCTCTTTGTGTTCAACTTGAGCTATACCACTATACTGAGGCTACTACCACAATCGCAATGGAAATAAAAGAAAAACAAGTTGGAAAACAAAAAGACCGTTTATCTCAGGTTTTAAACAATTACATTAACCCAAATGACATTAGATTCATATCAATGTGTTCATATCAATATCATGTTGGCATATTGGATTAGTTCGCGCGCCAGGTTATAGCCTGCACAGACAGAGGCATTGTCAAGATCTTGGGAGTCATGTCTGGGTTCTTAATGTCAGCTGCACGACAACAGGGTCAACTGTCTGCTCAAGTTCATCAGGCCACAGACCTTCATTTGACATCACATCCCATTTCCTATATTTGACCCGTCTTTCTTCAAAATGGCTGAAGAGGGGACTGGAAGAAACTAATACAATTAAGCAGTTTGACGCGTGCGCAGTGTAACAGCAAAGCTATAACATATGCATTGGTCTAGGGAAAAAGTTAACAGCTTTGAATTGAAGTATCTAGTTTTAGTTTAGCATTTTAATTACTTGCATGTTAATAGTTGGAAAAATGGTTGGAAAATGCTTGAAAAGGAAAGTGATTCAGCAACATATCGTTAAAGTCTGCCGTGACATGGTTGCAAATCCATGTGTTGTTTCAGACTGTCGATTGCAATTCTGTCCATAATGTAATGATTAGGTTTAATCAGTGGCCATGTTAAATAATAAAAGAGCCGCTCTGGTGATGGTGGAAACCCCCGGGCCTGGTTCCAGTATAGTTCAGGCCTCATCGAACCTTGGTCTTGTTCCAAATTGATGCTATAATATGCTAGCCCTCCGCTGTGGTGCAAAAGTGTAATATTGATATTACAGTGCTAAAGGTCGTGTGTGTTTTGTTTATATAAAGAGAGTTAAAAAGGCAGAAAGACGACTGTTGTTGGGCTTGCCTGTGTATGTCTGTGCATGCTCTAAAATGCACGTGAACATAATGTACAATGTATTAGCCTGTAGCTGTGCTTGGTATTTTACCATAGCCACATTTATATCTGTCTGTGCGTTCCTTTCACCTTCTGCTGATAGCATCAGTACACAGAGTGAATGATGACAGTTGTTTCCACACTCTGCTGCTCCACTGCCTAATGTCTCTTTGTTTATTAATTAACTTCAGGACATACATGCTGAGAGACACCTATTGATTTGACTCCTTCTTTGATTGACTGTGCTTCTATAATCATATTGTAGTAGCTAAATGATTACATGGTGTGTGTGCTGTCTTTGTGCCTTGGTGTTTCTCAATATCTTTATGGCTTCCTATATTGTTAAGTAATTTTTAACTGATTAGATATTTAAACTCAAGGAAAGTAACAATAAAATAACACAACATTGTGATTTGGATTGTTTAAATATGCCTACTCTCGATAAAACAGCATGCATTAGTTTTTGAGATCTTGAAGCACTTGAGCCTTGTTTGTTGTGCCAATTAATGTCACACAGACAGTACATGGATGTCATTACATTGAGCCGTCTGCCTGTGAAAAGGGAACAGATTTGGGTGTTTGTGTGTAGTCAGTGTCAGCGGTTCCCTGGTGGGTCTGACCGGGGGTTACAGTGTATCCAAAACGTCTGTCTCTTGCTCACCACCCAGATCAGCCCGTTCAGCTTGGCTGGGCCCAGTTGTCTTGGTTTGTACTGACGAGTGTCTGCTAAAGGTCTGTCTGGAGTTCAAGTACATTCAAGTCATCTGCTGGCCTCCCACTGAGCCTGACACAGATGGCTCCAGCTACAGCTGGCACAGCATGGCGCAGCACCTGACCGTGCCCATTCACTCTCTCACACACACACGCACACATGGGCACACACACACACACACACACACACACACACAGGCAACCACCAGCTAGGATCTGATACATCTGCTCACTTACTGTACAGAAAGGCACAAACTTACAACACATCAGCCTTGCACCTTTTAAAACACTCACAGCAGGAGCATATGCCTCTACTACTACCCTGTATGAATTGCCAATTAAAAAGCAGGAGTGCGACAAGGTATTCATTCTAAATGTTTTGTAAGAAGGATCATTTTACCCACACTAGTTGCCATGCATTTAAATCTGAAAATAATATTTCTGTGGGGGACCATTTGTTGAATTTTGATGTCTCCTCATTATTATACTTTCAGAGGCAACATGGTTTAGACATGAACGAGGTGCGTATTTCAACTTCCTGTTTTCTGAGATATTTCCCTCACACCTTCCACACATCACAGAAGCTGGAGGCAGCTACAGCGCGGCAGTTACAGGTAAATAAATGATCAAATTATTCCTAGCTTTATACAACCAATCCACATGAACCAGCATCAAAATCAAAAGCCACATTTTCTCCAACAAACAACATGCAATTCATTAAGTAAAAACTGTAGTTTCTCCTGAGAATGCCTCATTGTGGCATTGAGCTATTCAGACTTTTTCTTGCACATAATTTCATTGAGTTTTAATTAACACAACAAGGATTCAGTGTCCTCAGATGACATCACTCGGAGCAGAAACTTTGCCTCATTATATCTCCATGTCTCTAAAGTCAAACCAAATTGTTAAACTAAAGAGAGAGTATAGTTTAACTTTTTATGATCAACTTTACATGTCTTGTATTGTTCTTAACAACTATCCACTATATTGATGTTTTATGCCTGTTTTGATGATTTTTTATTTCCATACTGTTTTAAGAAATCAACTATTTCTGTCAAATCTTCTGAGAGCAACTGTAGTGATATTGGTCTTTCCACGGGTTAAAAATGAGCAGCGTTTCCAACGCAGTTAACAATTCAACACAAATGACGGTATTATGTATTTGAACGGGGAAAAGTGCTCAAAATGGCACCTATAAACAGGAAGGGGAAAGTCATCAATTCCTATACATTTAAAATAATTGAACTACTACAAATTCAGATTAACTAATAATGTACTTTGGGTCTTCTACAGTCATTTTGCAAACACTGATTTTTGCTCTCCTCCAAATAAACTCAATCCAAGAGCTAGACCTTAAATGTGACATCATACACAGTCTTTGTTCTTGCCCCGGGACCGCAGCATATTTACAGCCTGCTGCTGCACCACATTATTGTGTTAAAAGAGCAGCCGACAGAGACGTCTGCTGGCGCTGCTATGTGCACTTTTTTTCCTGTAAATGCCACTGCTTCATTAAACGGACTGCAGTCGACATATTAAGTTTGGTCCCATTTGAATTCATGGCGCATTAGAGAGTATTTGGAGACTGGGGCCTTACCTGGCTCTGGTACAGTTATGTCTTTAGGTGATCTATAAAATGTTATTATTTAAAACAAGCTCTTTATGGATTGCTTACGAGGCATGCTTAGCACATGATTGATCTGACCTTTCAGAGACCGTCGTTCTTTGGGAAAACATCAACCTTAACCTTTTTAGTTGGATTACCCTGCCAGCGTCTCTGTACCAGCGCCTGTGTATGCCGCTGTGTGCTTACATGAATATGTTGGTGATATTTGTCTGGGCCATACTCAATTCATATGTGTGTAATGTAAAGCAACTTGCAGTTCCTGTTGTATATGTCTTTTAAGGTTGGCTTCACAGAGATGAAAATAATGCCTCTGATGGATTGATCAATCATGTTTGAAAGGTTATCTGTGTGTGTGTGTGTGTGTGTGTGTGTGTGTGTGCGTGTGTGTGTGTGAGCGAGTGTGTGTGTGTGTGCGTGAGTGTGTGTGTGTGTGTGTGTGATGTGTGTGACAGCAATGTACGTCTTGATGCAAAATAGAGATTGATGGAGGCTTACGGTGAGGAGGATACTCAGTTATCTCCTTGTAATTAAAATCCACCTCATAAAGATTATTGACTCCCCCACCCTACAAACCAGCATGCTCACTCGCTTGGCAGAGTTTGCACAGCGCTTCTTAAAAAATGAAAAATAGCATATTAAGCAGCACATATTTCCCATTTATGCAGAACATTTAGATGTGGTTAAGTTATCGTAATGTGCAATAAAACCTGGATGTGAAATTTGTAATCCACTTTGGAAAATTGCTTACGATATTGCTTTAACATCCCCTGAAAGAGCTTTTGAGATGTGTGTGCCAGCTTTATTGTATGCCATAATTTAAAAGTCCTCAATGCAGGCAGTAAATACAAATTTATTAGTGGCAGGTTTAAATGTGCAGACTGGGGTAGCATGACTGGATGCTTGAGTTCGTCCTGTAATCTCTGGTGTGTGTGCGCTGGTGCCAACAGTGTGTGCGTGGCTTTGTACATCACATTTTATGGGAAATTAGACTATGTTGTTCTTTTTTTGGTTCAAATAGTTGATGCGAGAAAAAATGTAAATTGTTTGCACAGTTGTTTTACCTTTTATCTTTTATCCCCCGCAGGTGGAGAGTTTTTCCTATGGGGTCTAATCCTTTCTGTTTCATGGGTCAGTGACCACTCTGACCTCAAAAGATGTAGGACCCCCCAGCTTGCTTCCCTAACAGGCAAAAAGGTGTGTCGTTCAAAGAGATTCCCAAATATGCATTGTCCATTTCTAAGGAAAAAAAGCAGTGCATTAACTTAAGTCGTTGAGGTGATTTTGTTTGCTTGTGTACCTTTAAGTTTGTTAAAGGTACATTTTGTTTATTTTTTCTCTCTGTAGTCTTTATATCCGTTCTTCATTGTCTCTCATCAAACCATAATTCACTTCAGAGGGAGGCATCATTAATGCACAGTAGGACCCAGCAGCTTGATGTGTGCTAATTATATTGTGTGTTTTACACGCCCGATGACTTTTGCTTAGTCAGTGATGAGCTCAGGCTCTGGTAATTGTTTTGTGAGTGTGATGAGTTTCTAAAAGCCTGCGTGTGACTGTGAATATTTTGTGTATGTGAACTGTGAGACATTCAGAGGGGATTTTAACCCACATTTTTACACATATGCAGAAAAAAAAATACATATATTTTACACCGTTGCTAACTTGGAAATATAAGAGTGTTAAAAACTGAAGATGATTCTGACAACTTAAAACGGCACTCAACTTTAAACTCCATCAGTCTGCACAGCTCTTAGACACACACAGTCAACCATGACATTGCTTCCCTGCTTGTATTCTTCACTCCCTGTGATCTCTTCAGTACTGTACATCACTCAGCTCTGTATACCTGCAAATGCTTAGCCTTTGGCTGATCACGCTGATTGGAGGTGTCCTTTGGCTCACCTGGGGGCTTCCAATCCTATTAGGCCAACCATCCTGAGCCTAGCATACCCAGCAGCGGCTGTTTGATCACTGGTGCTTAGAGCCCACACTTGTCCTCTTATGTTGGTGCATGGAGGAGCGGAGCAGCAGTGGAGATATTTGTTGGTTCAAATGTGATCTTTTTAACTCTCCAGGGGGCAAAGAGTAAGGTCTAGGCCCAGCAATGTGACAAGCTTCTGCTGCTTTAACTAGTGTCAGATATTGTTTTTTTCGGATTCAAGTCATTTAAATACTGTATAACTTTCATCAATGCGGCCCTTAAAAGCTTTTAACAAACATAACACCCTTTGATTTATCTTGTAGTTGTTATCTCCAGGAAGCATTAATTGTAAGTTCTATCCTTATCACTACTTTCCTACTGTTCTTTACTTGCGCAGTAGCGTCTCTCTTGTGGCACCTCCCCCTTCCTGCGTTGCGCAAAGAGCACCTAGGAAGAGCCATGTGTTTCCAAAGTGGACTGGATGGGAAATCGAAGCAGTGCTTCTGTGTTTATCAAGCCACAGCTCCGTCACCTTGCTCCTGCTCCCGTCTGGAGGCCCCAGCAAATTGGTGACAGCAGAAACAACTATACAGCTCACATGCCCCTGGTCTCTGTGCACACACACTCACACCCAGCGGAGCACACAGGCCTGTTTAGTTTTATTACTGGTGTCAGGTGAGGAGGTAGCGGAGTAATGTCTAATGTTAACCTCACACACACATGTATATAAACATTGGGAAAGACTTACAGACTATGGTTTGCAGGCCTGCCGACACCTCAGCTAACAAGACCTGTGAACTACAGTGACATACCTCCCAGACTTGTCAGAGTTCCACTCCAGCAAAGCCAAGCTCGAGACCAGGCTGCAGCCCAACAGAAATCTGTATGCAGTCGCAATGTATTTCATTGGGTTTTAGAAAGCTCTAAACCTTTACCGTACTAATTGGATATTATTGCTGAAATATAGCTATCTATTTTGTTTACTTATGCCATAATGTGGTGATAATGGCATTATCAGAGATTAGTACTACTTGTCTCCTTTTTGTCTTTGATATAGTTACTTTATTCCTGTAATACTGAAGGGCACCTGGCAGATCATAGCACGTACTACATTATCGTTTTATTTGTTCAGGGTGCTACAGCTTGGCTCTTTCCAGTGGCCCGTTTTTCCCTGCTCTGTAGATAACACAGAGATGACTTGGGTTAGAGCCCTCCTCAGCCGCGATACCTTGAAAATGAACTGCACAAACAACACCCGGCCATTGTGTCTAAGTGCTTACAATGATGCCATTTAAGAGTGTATTGATCCCAGTGGTACAGGGTCAATCATTGGATCAATGCACTGTAGGGTTGGCAGGAGACTTGACTGACTGTATGAATGAATGGACAGTTGGATAACGGATGAATGGGTGAATGATGGTGAGATAATGGTTGCTAGTAAAGAAGATGTATGTATGGAAATATAGCAGGCTCATTATCAGGTCCTAAATCAATCGGTGTCAAGATTTTAACGCGCTGCTCATATATTGTCACAACGCTTCATTCCAGATCCACTTACTATTGTGTCGCTGATTAATTGCATATGTTAAAATCACTACCCAAAACCAAAGCGTGATTCAACAATTTTTTTTAAAAAAAGTAATTTTTGTACCGTCCTGCTGCATTGTCCAAGAGGAATAGTGAGAGCAGTAACACACCTTAACACAACTTAAAATCAATATGTGTTTAACTGTACACCATATTTTGACATTTTTATTGCTTTTCTCTTGCTGCCACACAGTTCTCATTGACACTCAACAGAAACCCTTAAGCACACATTGATTGACAAATGCTGTAGTTTGTACTTTGGAGCTTATGGACTTACTCAGACCCAGCATGGATTTCAGAGGGGACCATGGGAACGCCTCCACTGCCTTTTTGTGTTCATGGCCTTTCTTATACCGCGTTTATGTTTTGCACGTTATGGTTAGTAGAGTTCACACAGCTCATATTAATGCTATGGTGCTATTATGGATCATGAACTTTGTAATAAAACAATACTCGATTCGGGATGAAAACACGTTATTGGGCTAGTTTGTTTGTGTGAAATATAGTGTATGGCTCACATCCCTGAAGGAGTTGTACATAAATATGCACAGTACTTTAAAGAGAGAAGTCAATATATTCTGTAAATGAAGAAAGACTTATTGTCATTAGCATCTTCACAGTAGATTCTTGTTTACACCAGGGTCCATTGACCTAGTTATTCAGCCCCTGGCAGCTCAACTTTAAGAAATATAACAACATGCAACGCAGGGGAGATGTCCGCATCCCCTTTATTCTTCTACATGTGAAATGCATATGAGAAGAAGAATACCCATACACTCCTGCAGCAGTCACCGGGGGCCCACGGAGGTTGCAGCTTTTGACAAAGTGCAAAAAGAACAAGGCTACTTAAAATTCTGTAAGAGATGTCAATTGTGCCCCCTGCATATTTCTATGGGAAATTTGTAAATAGATCCTTTGTAAATAGCTGCTCTCTTGCCAATCACCCTGTCTGCTCTCTGCACTGCAGCATTAAAAATTGATCCTTAGCTGCACCGGGGTGAAATGCTAACATCACTGCCAAATGACTGATTAAAAAGAAAAACCTTTAATCTTTGCTTAAAAGTGTCTACTGCCTTGGCATGCCTCCCCCGATGCTCCTCTATCTTCCAAGGCTGTAGGGGCAGCTACGGAGGGGGGTCGCCAGGGGGGAAATGGGGTCACGCTTCATGTAGAGTCAGCGCTGTACAGTGATCTAGCTCCAGAGGTATGAGCGATTTCTCTAACGGAGGATCTAGGAATCGACATGCAGGGCTGTTCTCAAAATTTAACCTCCTGCCAAAAGGTTAAACACATATTTGAACGCCAAGCCAGGGAGGCGGATTGTTGCTAATGGTTTGCTAAAAGTTATTTCAAATATGCTCAACAACGGCGCCAAAGTGTGAATGAAAACAATGCCTCGTTAATATATCTTAGAACTTTATTTTTAGTTTGTCAACCCTCGCAGCTTGGTAAATACTTTTTTTAAATAAGTACAAATTGAAATAAAATCTTTTCAAGTGCAGTTACTTCGTTGGTTGTGTTTGTGTTTCAGAGAAGTGCGGTGAATGGGCTCACTCAACACAACCTGTCAGCAGTCCTGTGCCTTTGTAGTGTCTGAGGAGCGAAAGCAGAGCACAAGTAAGATAAACATTTACCTCTTCTGCTCTGTGGTCCTTTTATTGACTTACGTGAGAAGTGTACAGTCTATTCACTAACTTACTCACTATCTCGACAGCAACTCTTGATGGATATCTTCCTCTTCTACACTCCCCGACTCGTCTTACCGATTCCCAAGCATTCGACTTAACAGGGGTTCTCGACGTTTTTTAACACGAGGCTTTCCATCTTGATGAAAAGTTTGGACTAATCCAAGTCCAAGATAAGAACTGATTATGGATTAACACGAGTAAGAACTAAAGTATGGCTTAAAACAATTGTCCCAATCAACACTGGACTGAGACAGGAAGTAAAAGGGTCTCCAAATAAAATAAAATCAGTTCTTTGTCAGGAAACAGCAGTGGCATGTGAGTATAGAAGAACCCAAGTCAATGTCAATGGAATGACTTTACCACTGTCGGAGAACCGTGATTGAATCATTGTTTGTATTTGTATGTTATATGGACTCTTCAGACTCTTACGAGAAGATACACTTAGACTGCGCCCAGATGAAGTGAATGCAACAGTCGTAATGTGGGTGAAAACTTAAAGCAACTCATCAAAAAGCTTCATCGCAGAGATATGGGTTGAGAAGAACAAGCGTTTTATAGAGTGGTGACATTTGGGAATAAACAAATACATTATGATTCAACAGTACAATTCCAATCCTCTCTTTATAAAGTCTAATGTAATCATGTAATTGATACAATTGAAAAGAAACGCAAGCAAACACTTTTCAAAATACTTTTCAAAAGGTGTGAAGAACGTAATTGACATGGGAAAAACCTTTTGTTGTGTTTAATTGTTATATCTTGAAGAATATGACCATTATTACATTATTTTTACTTTTACTAGAATGGGGTTTGGAGCAAATCAGTTTTACTTCTTCCTACTTCTCTTCGAACATATGTACTATATATGTATATACAGTATATATATATATGTATATACAGTATATATATATACACATTTGTATTACCGGGTGTACTGTGCTACATATTTGAAATAAATAAACGAATGTTATGCCAGTTTAGTGTAGGTTATTATTCATTTTATGTCAGAAGCTGTAATTTAACCTATTAGTAGTTATTTTGACATGCTACACAAGTAAACAACTTGGCTCTTAAAATCAAAATGTATTCCTTCACTGCGCAATACATGACACCCAGTAAGCTGTCACCCTTCACCACACACTTGGTAGGGTGCGCTCACCTCGCCCCATCTCTCTGTCATTCAGGTGTTTACTGTCATTCACACTCAGGCTTTTGTATAATCCTCTCACCACACCTGAGTGCTCCCCAGTCTATGTCACTGGATTTACTCTCTCTCCCCATACTCCTCCTGTCTCTCGCACGACCCCTCTTCCACTCCTCCCAGCCTTTTCCATTTTGCATCACAAACCATCTTTTTTACCCACATTGTCATCTCATATGTAAATAACCGCAGATAAAACGACCGTAACAGACATTTGTGAGAATTTACAACACAGCGCCTATGTTTTCAGTCATTCCTCTCTCATCAGACGGTTTGTTTGTTGAAGTGTCTTTGCCTGTAGCCATAAATTAGGGCTTGTGATTTAACTCATTGAGACAAAAGAGAAAGACAACGGAACATGAATAAAACAAATGATGGGGAGAAGGTGTGTGTGAGGGAGTGAGTGAGAGAGAAGAGGCAGAAGTGGGCCAGTGTGTATTTCTGCTCTACTTTGGTTCATTAGGAAGTCTGTTTTGGGAGTGTTCGGGGAAGACTATGTGTGTTTGTGCATGTGGTGAAGATTCTCACAGGTTAATGTAGGACACTGCAGCTGTAGCGCATGCTCCAGCTTATGTTAAAATTATGTGTGCTGAGTAAGAAATCTCCCTTGAATTATTTATCACAGCGTTCTAATTGGTATCAAGTTTTTAAATGAGGTCAAATGTTGGGTTTCTTTGAAGATGCTTATTATAGCTTTAAGTCAGTATCAATAAAGAGAATTCTGGTGATATTTTTTTACATAAACAAACTTTGTGCTATTGGAGAAAGTGTGGTAAATCAACATGAATTTGCAAATATGTATTCTTGATCAATCAATTACATATCATTTATACAGTGAGTTGTTGCATATTTAACTTTTCTGGTTGAGGGTTTGCCACCCGCTTGTTTCCGTGGAGATATTATTCTGTTGCCTGGAATGTTCTATATCCATCTCCATGGAGACTAGCAGGTAACATCACCAGGCAAAGTCAGATCTGCAACTCTGAAGTTTTGTATTTCAACACACCTGTAATTAAATAAATGTAAGAAAGATCAGTTTAATGCACTACTGCTGAATATTTTTGAATATGCTAACAAACAACATCTCGCTGGAGACAAGACCCTCAACCAGAAAAGTTACATGGTGCATCTTTAACTTTTGCTTGACTGATATCATCTTTTATGCATATCAATTGTATTCTTTTGTTGACAGAGATTAGGCTGCTTCAACATAAGCTGCTTCAGACCAGAGTTTTTAAAAGAAAGTGGACCGGATTGTTAAAGACAATGGAAGAATTCATCAAACAAAAGTTGGAAAGATTTGACTTTGGATGACTCAGCATTTTCTGGGAGCAGCTTTACAAGAGGAAAGGACCGGCCAGCAAAAGGATACTCATCAGCAAAATGTACCCACCAACAGGAAAGGAAAAGGACACAACAGGCCATAAACCATGAAGCAAAACTTGTTTTTACTGACGAATACACCCTTAATGTCCAGGTCAAAGCAAATGTTTACTCAAGCCTCATATTTGTTATTTATTATATGGTTTTTGACTTTTGAATAAACTGGTATATTTATATTATTATTGTCTTTTTGTGTTTTTTCACAGCCAAACTCACACTTTGGTCCAAAAATCTGGAACCAATACCAGCATTGTTCACTGTTCCTGAGTTTAGACCAAACCTCCAGAGAGAAATCCTGAGTTACAAACCACAACCTCTTGTCACAATTCAGACTTTGAATCAAAGAGAAAACAAGGTCAGTGTAGTGTCTCCCTCTACAACACAAACACTCAACTTAATGTGCTTGTAATGAGCAATTTATTTTGACTCTAAAAGCACTTTGGTCTGTATTCAGGTGTAGAAACTTGAATTCATTTGTAGCTGGATTGACTCTGCACAGCAACATTTGGCCGTGGGTGGCAAACAGACTACGTCAGTTAGTCGTATAGGTTGACACAAAAAACGTAACAAAAAAATTGGGCAATAAGTTGTTTTTTTAACCTGAAATTGATCAGACTTTAACATCAACAATAGCGCAAATTCTTCTCATATTTACTGTGTGCTATTAAACATATTTTGCCTTTCTGATGTTGTTTTTTTTAGGGCTGCCCTGAGAGTCGCTTTGGGTCTTCTATCGCGGCTTTTTTCTGTGCAGTTGTTAATTGTAGTAACAAGGGATGTTTTGTCAGCCATTAATTAAGCTGTTACACACAAATGTTCAGTTTTGTAAAAGGCACAGTTCTATTGATTAAGATTGTTTGCAAGCAATTAAGCAGACAGGACTTGGAACTCCATGAAGGAATGCAAACGGAGAGCGGCCAATCACGTCCCATCCTCCCTGCGGTTTGTTTTTGTGAGTTCGAGTGAGTGTTGGCTGTGTGTATCACGTCTGCGCCCTGTGAGACTCCACCGGATCGATTCAAGGTGAGACCTGTCGATTAAACACCTTGAGCCGTGCTCCCTCCCTAACCCCAGAGTGATCCAATCCCAGGGCCTCACACTCACCACACACATACCACACACATATAGCGCACACATATAGCACACACTCTCTCCTGTCGTTTGTCAATACCTCTATCGGAGCTTCGTATTGATCCGCTCCACCCAACTTCTTCACTCTATGCAAGTACAACGCCAGGTCCAAACGACATCTGTCAGATTTACAACGGCATTTCAAAAACGAGGTACGGCACTCTAATATATAAGATTTGCATGTCAACATGCATCAAAATATCAGTTCAAAAGATGCCTAGCTTAATTTGAATTTGATGGGAACAACACATTGAGATCAAAATATTGCAACAAGGGAAAACAACTGGAGAAGATATGACCAAGACCAGGTTGCAACTACTCTGATAGCAATCTGTATATAACATCATTTGTTGCAAAATGCTCATTCTTGAGGAACATTTTACCTGGAAACATATTTGTATGGACTCTTAATAACTTTTTATCTGCTTATACACTCTGATTTTGGGCTTGATTGTTTTCCAGTACATTCAATGTCTCACAACACTGAACATTTTTCGAAATAAGGCCCTGCAATAAAGTTATTATTGAACTCCTCCAGGCTGCAGTGTTTCTTTGATTTAGCACTGCAGGAGAGGATGACTTACAGCTGACACGGAGAATCTGCCGGGGGTGGGATGGTAGGCACACAGTTCATAACTCAGCTGCCGAATGTGTAGTTAGTCAATCACTTGATCTGTAATCACAAATGCTGCCAGAAATTACATGACTGATGAGCTGTAATAAAAGCACTTACTTTTTCTGCTCTGTCTCTTAAGTGTTATTGGCAGACCCCTCTCTCCCAAGAGGCTGTGGCTGTGAAACCAAATCCCGATATAAACTGCCTCATTGGTCCTTGCCTCACGCTCTCTCCGGCGCAGGGCGAGTGTGTGTGTGTGTGTGTGTGTGTGTGTGTGTGTGTGGTAAAGTAGCCTACAACACAAAGCACTCTTCTGACACATACTTTCCTCTTTTCACATTTTTCAGGACAAATGATCGTTGCTCCTTCAAAGACAGTCATCCGTGTCTTAATCATTCATAATCTCTTACATCTGCGGTGGTGCAAAGAAAAGGGAGTCTGGTGTAACCTTTTAGTAGCGCTTGACTTCAGGTTTAATGTTGGGATATTTACACAGATCAAGCATAGCATTATGGCCAGCTGCATTTGACGAAGAGTTTGACAAACTTTATTAATCCATGAGGAACATCACTTTGTCAAATCACAGAATGAAGGTGACTGGAAGTGAAGTGAAAGTAAACCATAGCACACTGTCCATAATGTAACTGAGATCTGATCTAAATGCGAATGGTTTTAACTCTTTATAACAACAAATACGCATCAATTTTGAATTTACAGGGTAGAGATGTTAGATATTTTGCTTTTTTTATTGCAATAATAAATTAAATAACATTTTCTAGCCTCAAAATTCTATTTGAACTTCATAAAATGTATATTTGTGGTGAAGTATATCATTAGATTAAAGTAAAAATGATTGCTTTATTATTTGTCCAATAATAACCTAAAAATATGTATTTTTCCTTCAAGTTGTATCTGACATGTGTCAGATACAACTTGAATAAAATATACTTGAATAAAAATACATACATGTTCACATGTATCTGAGGGGTTTTCATTTGACAAAATCACCTTGATTTTTTATATTTTGTGAAATTCTGAATTCCAGTCACTTCACTTTTGGCTCCATTCCATAACAAACTTTTGTGTGTTTGTCTGTGCTTGCACTCTTCCTCTGCGCTTCCTCAAAGATGAAAAAAATATATACACTAAAGCTGATGCCATCTCCTTCATCCTGCCCGTAGACAGATGCACAAACAGATCTGTATTTGTCCTAATGTTCTACCTGATTGGTGTCCTGTTTGATGCAATGCAGTATTTTCCAGCCGGACTCTAGCTAAGCAAACCCTGATAAACTGATGTACATCTAACACTGAGGTGATGAAACATCTCATGGCCAAATCTTTCTTTCCCCACAGCTCATAGCCTTTGGCAGTAGGGTTGTGCATGACAAGTTTATTGATACGGACCGCTGTAATAATTACACAGCGTCTTGCGTGCGCTATTGATCAGGCCTATTGATAAACTCATATTTTACTGTAAAGGTCTGTTGATTTGATGCATTACAGCATAAATCTCTCCTCACAAGCAGCCTTGCTCGGAGCCTTCCTCTGTGATTGATGGACCTCTAGATAAACAACACAGAACATATACTAAATATGCACTGTTTAGAAGGGACACTATCGGTTAAATAAATATCTAGTCTGATGATATCCATGTGGCACAGGCAGATAGCAGAGGTACATTCAGCCTTGCCCAGTTGATGGGATGTGTAAGTGATGGCGTTATGGACTGTATGCTTCATCTTATCATGCGTTGTATTGACAGCAGGGACTGGATCTGCATGTTGGTAATAGATTCTGATGTGGTTCAAATACCCTGTCGTGAATGGCGAAAAAAGATGGATGGTTGAACATGCTCGTCCTGTGGAGAGGCTATAAAAGTCGTCAACAAAAATATAATTGGAATGGTGCCTTTCTGTGTTTTTATTATTTCAGTTTTGGACCTGCACAAACGGCATTGTAGAGTAATGACCCTGTGACTGGACTGTGGCTTGTACTGAAGCGGCCCATTGTAGAAACGTGATCTAGTTGCCAACCTAAGTCGCCCACCATTATCATATGCTTTGGGACTTTCCTGTTGTTCATAAATATTGAAGTGAGCGTAACAAAGCACAGCAAACAGTTTTCAGTTTTGGCATTCCACTTTGCTTCATAACTTTGTATTTAGGGCTCAAGACTTCTTCCATGGACACAATAAATGGATATCTTTGGAGCCATTATGAAGAAATGAATGAAATAAACTGCACCAACAATCGAGGACTGAATTTAAAAATGTAGCTTTTTGACAGACTTTGGACTAACTCGGACTCAAATGTTGCCGGCCAAGATGGGCTGTAGTTTTATTTCATTTTATTTAATTGGAGAAGAAATGCTTCCATAAGCAAGTGCTGAAACACAGAAAAAGTGACTGAGGATATTCTTGGTAAAACAAAAATTGAAAACAGAAGCTCATCCAGGACAAGCATCAACAGCGAGCAAACAGTGAAAGTATAAAAACGATTTCCAAATGTACAAAACGCAGTCAAAAAGGTGTCTTAGAAAAGACTCTTATTTACTCTATTTACTCGCCTCAGACCTTTTTGACTGCTTTTTTACATTTGTACATTTGTTTACACAGTTTTCATATGTCAAGCATGGTCACTGTCACTGTTAACCTTCAGGTCAAAAGTTTGTAGTCCAGGCCCCTCAACCGCACATGAATATGGCGTGACATAAAGCATTGTGGGTGAATTTGGTCTTTTAAAACCCCTGAACAGTGGTTGCCGCATCTTCACAGCATTTTATAAACGTCTGGTCCTAATTCTCACCGTTTGATTTTGCTGAGGAAGCTCTATATGAATTACACTGCCCATTTTGAGCACAGTCTCCACATTTGTGCGGCAGCTGTTTGAAATGCTAATATAATGCTTGTGAAACAGCAACAATAATGCTGTTGTGTTCCCCAGAGCTGCAGGGGAAGAAATCGTGAGCAAGACAAAGGCAGTTTTTAATCTGAGCAGGAAGCATCCAGTGGCGATTCACTGTGACATGGTGATTGATATGAGTGAGTAGTCTATTTACAGAGTCTGACGGGATAGGAGAAAGAGAGTGTTTTCTTCCCATCCACGCGCTTATCTTCCACCATAAATCACTGCCAATGGGATGCATAAATGCGGATGAGCAAATGTCGTACTGCCCTGGCTCAGACGGATCTACTTTGACCTTTGTGTTGGGCATTGGTCACTGGTACTAAATGCATGCCACGACCTTGTCTGACCTTTGCCTATTCATATTTTATTGCCAAAAAGAGCTCGTGGTCGCTGTACTGTAGTTGCATCCAAATTGGACAATTGGCAAACCTGCAAAATCGCAAATTTCAATAATCAAACCTATGGACAAGTCTTTTTCTGTCTAATCAGTATGCCTTTTTATAGCACGACTTCCATTAGCATGTTCCCAGCGGCACTCCATGATGTCCTATGTCCGCCCTAACCTTTGACTTCGGCCAGTGCTTTAAGGTTCTGCTCTTTGCCCTCTTCCATTTGACCTGTCTGAAGTATACCTTTATAATTGCCCCTGTCGCTATCAAATGCACATATGAGCAGGCGCAGGGGCACGGGGCCAAAGTCTGTCCTGTAACCTTTTGGCCTCTCGTTCATCCATTCTGCTTATGGCCGGCACCAAAGGCCACTTCCCCCCCGCCCTCAGTCCCATACTGTATTAGTCTGCATGTCTGCATTATTGATGGCGCTTTGGAAATATTTTATTGGTCAGTCATGACCTTTGACTGGGGCAAAGCAAACACTAACCCCCCTAAAGCTCCACATCGACAGGGATATATAGATATGATCAGCTGGCTAATAGAAGTATGGATTTAGAATGGCCCAAGATGTAGTCTTTTAGAATTTAGCGTTGCAGGGTCAGCGGTGCTTTTTTACTGCACAATGTCAGATCAATACAATGAACATGCCAAGTTACAATCGGACACAATACAAAATATGTTTCTGATATGATTTTGTATTGTTATTATTTCTATTTTTATCTCACTTACTATTCATTATACTGGAAACAATTCTTCTGTTCTTCTCAAAATGAAGGGAGTTGCATTCGGAAACATAGCGTAAGTTTCACATGTTGTTGTACAGTGATAGATTGAGGTGGCAATGCAATAAGGTAAAGAATTCTTACTCTTATTGCTTGTTGTAATAGGAGCATGATCGTTTGTTGTATTCTTAGTTTGATACCATGTCCAGACGAATGAAGAGGACAGAAACTTGTGTCACGTCTTTCTCATTTCTGCTTTGTTTAGTGGGATAGAGCCCGTGGTAAATATTTATCAGAGTTTTACATCAGTCAAGTTGCAGTTTGTTTAAATAAAAGTTTGCAGGAAGTAGAGCTGAGTTCTAAAACGTTCTAAAACACAACAAAAGCGTCATTCCATTCAACATGCAGAGGCAATTTACAGCAGCTGGAACATACATTTTACTGTTTAAATGATCCTTCAACAAAATAAAGGCGGTAACAGTTAATATTTATTGTCAAATCCAAACTATTGTGTAATTGAAATGGATTTTGGTCCTTGTTTACATTATGATTGCTAGGTAACAGTTGTGAAATTACCTCTTTCTATGTTACACCTGCTGCTCATGTCCAACCAGGAAGTGATAAACTTCTCAAAAATGGTCAAACGGGACAAAGGCAAAATGTTTATTCAAATCTTAAATATAATCACCATGTTTCAGTGAAATGTGTAGTCACACCTGTCATATGCACTTTAATTGATCGTTCATATATTTCTTTATTTGAGTCCCTTTTTTTTCCCACAATCTCTTCATTGGAGGAAGTGTCTCTGGTATTGAAGTACCCACAATTAAGATAAGCCCAACCACAGCTGGACAATTACCTGCCAACTAACCTTTTCTGGAGCCACTTAAGAACGTAAGGACCCCTGAGGACAGACGCAGGCACTTGAGCGGGCTGGAGAGAGGGGATGAGGAAGAGGAGAGCACCGGAGTGAGAGCGCTCCACAGAATGGGACCGAAATGATCGAAAAGGAGAAAAAGACAGTATCATGGTGAGATTACCTAATCCTCTGTCTGAGAGCTGTATTTGAAGGACCTGGTGGTGTAAGACATGTGAGGGCTTTGAAAGGGTTTGCCCAGGAGAGGTGAGCTTAGAGGGGATCGAGTGGAATACTGCGGGCCGGCCAGGTGTCTGTCCCCAACTCAGCATGTATCGCTTTGTAAATCATGTTCAATTCATCACAGGGAGACGAGGGGATGTACCTGCTGTCCCATGTCATTATCACATTGTATGCAAATGATTTTTCTCTAATAAACTGGGTTCTGCCTTGAGACTTTGTAGTTCATGCAGAAAATGACCAAATATTGATAGAATGTAATACAGTACTACAACAGAATAATGTGTTTTTTTATAGATACATACAGACTGTAACACTTAGGTACACCAATCAATGAAGGGGAATATGCAGATGTCGAATGGAATATTTTTGTATATCTCAGTGTAGCTACTAAATACAGTAGAGTGCTTATGTATATATTTTACTATGTGTAGTCCTACAAATATTTCATTGTGTATCATTTAGGTCATTCTTTCAAGCACAGTTTGTATGAAGGCCAATGTGCTTGTCAAATAAATGCCTCTTAAACATGAACATAGGCTTTAGATTTAGAAGGCTTTGTGTCAAAACTTACTTAAATATTTAGTTACCTCTTGCTCGGTTTGCTCGGTTCTTGTTGAGGATGATAAAGTCTTCTCAGCTGTGCAACAGGCTAAGTTTCAGCACTATATGATATCAGATCCCCAAACCCTGCAGGGCAGCCACAGCAAATCAACAATGGATTAATGGATGTGGTTCTGCCCATAAATCTTTCCGGTAATGGAAAGTGTTCTAGGACGGTCATTCTGTAGTGTGTGCTTAATGTTACAGGCAGTTTTGGTTTCCCATCTTTCAAAGCTGTGACAGGGTAGTAAAGATGTAGCAGCATCTTATGTCTCTGTTAAATCAGCGAATGTCAGGAATGCTGGATTGTCATTCTTAATGCTGAGTGCTGCACTCTGATTCATTGGTTCACAGAAATTACTATCAAAATAGCAACCTATATGCACAGTGCATAAAGCAGAAAAGATAGAAAACGTTTTAAAGAGACACATTTATTGATGTCATACAAAACTTCAGTCAAAGGATGCTAAGGCCTCATTATACAGTAGATAACAATATACTTAACAGTTAGCTTATTCTTGCAGGTGTGGAACGTCAGTAACTGCTTCCATTACTGAAGAGAATGTCCCAACTCCCACAGCCCCCTCCAGACAGCGCTGTCATTACCCATCCATTGCAGAGCCTGAGAGAGCGCTGTAACTATGCTAGACTTATGGCTTTGTTTGAGTTACTAGAAGGTCTCCTATGGCTCAGCGCTGGATAAGGAGGGATACTGTTAAGTAACGGTCCAGATACAGACTGTTACAGATGCGGTCTAAGATGAATCAGATCGCACGACACCAGCTCCCTTGATATGCTTCCAAGAGGAGTACAGGCATCAGGGTATAGGGGGAGCATTATGTGGTGCTATTTTTACAAGAAACTGGTTGATTTGTCTTAGACCATTACCGTCTATTACAGCTGCAAGTCTTGGGGAAAAGGTGGGAAGCGGCAGACGCTGGCATTCTGCCTAAAGAGAAATCAATGAAACAAATTAATCCTTCGCAGGCTGCGGTGACACAGTAATCCATCATTCAGGGGGTGCTTTTACACACTGAATCAGGAAGCAAGGCGAGGGAGGAGGAGGGATAGTGGGAATGGGGTGAGGGGGGTTTGTGCTGCAGGAGGGATGGGGGAGACCAGGGCCTTGGGAGACAGGGGTACACATCCTGGTGGGTGGGAGCGTGGAATCAAGCGGCTTGGGGCACTTCCTGTATGAGCTGTAAAGAAATGGATCAGACTAAACTGCATTAACACAAGACATCAATGGTACAGTGGTGTCCTCCTGTCCTGCTTCAACCCTGGTGAACTGAAGCAAAACAAATGTAATATGTCCACTTGTGTTTATACTATGCCCCTTTACCACATGTGTTATTACTCATGCAAAAATACATCGTAATTAGAATTATTGGAAGAAGACATTGTCAATAAAGTAACACTAGAGGAGACATGATGTCCTGTTGTTATGGGGTAATGTAATCAGACCACAATTCCTTTCTACTAGCCTGCTTATTCAAGAGAGAAAAAAATCTTCTTCATGTTTTATTTAGATTTATTTTATTATTTTATTTAACTTGGCGCTCACTAAAAAGTAAACGACTAACAATTATTAAACATTATGCAATTTACTATAACAATTATGTGATAACATAACAGTTATGTGATTTTATTTTTTATGACTAACATATGAATATTGTATGGGTTTTATTGTAAGATACACTCAAAAGAGGTGAAATAAACACTGTTCCAGTTCCCTGGCTGTGTAAAATGGCATTGTTTTCCTTGTTGAAACCATCATTAGGCCTCTAGGATCCAGGTGTCCCCTCCCACGCAGCTCTAAACAGCTCTCATTGCCCTCGCTCCCAGATAAGTAAGGACCCTAAATCATAACACTGCTTTAGTATTCAAAGCAGAGAGTGGCACTCTGATTTGCCATGGTGATGCTTTTGTGCACAGCCAATTAGAGCACAGATCTGAGCGCAGCTGAGTCACATGACCAGATGTCCTATGAGGAAGCAAGTGAGTCCAGGCCAAGATCCATGAGGAACAGTTGTCCCCCGCATGATTCAGAATAATATCAGCCATCATAAACATCATGTTTTTGAGAAAAGAAATTACATATTCAGTTTGGTTTTATTTATTTTATTGCATGTGAATTTCTGAATGTAGTCACATAAAAGCAGTAAAACAGAAGTGCATACGGGCTATCCATGGATGGTTACTGAGATTGTAATACAATCCTATCTATAAATTCCATCTTTTTAAGACAAAAATATAGAGAATAATTGACCTGCAAAATACTCAAAGAATAATTCCACTATCCTTTTCTCCTTAAAACAAAGGGTAGCAAAAACAGAAAAGATACGAACAGAAGAGCGAGAGCCGCAGTGGAGAGGAAGGGTGAAAGGAGCTCTCTGGTGGTCAGTGAAGGAGAGGAGGAGGAGAGGGGGTGGAGCAGGGGGTAGGAGATGGAAAAAGTGGGGATTATAAGAGCCGAGCGGATGGTGTGAGGGAGGCAGAGTGAGAAATGTTGCCGGAAATGCTGGAGCTAGTAGCGTGTTTAACAAACCACACTGCAACATTTCTCATCCTTGACATGCTGACAAGCTCTCCAAACACACACAATGTGCTCGCAAAGTGGTGCCTTGTAATACCCAATACCCACTGTTACACATGCTTTCTCTTTTACATCAATCTATAGTCATCGATTTAGCTCACCTACAGGAAGATATTGAGGATTACTGTATGTTTTACATAATTGTAACTCTCTGACTGCCATACAATGAAGTGAAAAGAGTGAGGGATGATGGTTATGAGGGAAGAAAGGGAAAAGGAGGCTAGAAAATTGTTGAGGAATGTTTGCAGCTCTGGATTGAAGTCAGTCTTCTCATTTGTCAGGGCTTGACCCCAACTCTGTGGTCAAAGGTCAAAGGGAACATCTGAGAGAAATGAATTTAGCTACAACACACACGGAGGAGAAAACACAAAAAGCTATGAAAATAGGACGGTGTTTTTAACAGCAGAGTCATAGTTCAAACCTTCCCTGAGCTTATATTCCACTTGTGTAGTATAATACTATCAATGATAATTCATAATAATAAAAATTATAATAATACGTTTCAAATATTCAAGAAAAAAGGAAAGGAGGGGAGTTCATTTATGCCTTGATTTAAATATAACTTCAAAACCCTCAACTTCAAAACTAAACCATTATTATTATTATTATTATTATTATTATTATTATTATTATTATTATTATTATTATTATTATTATTATTATTATTATTATAATAATAATAATAATAATAATAATAATAATAATAATAATGATGATAGCATATAATTGAATGAAATTGAATATCATGCTCATACAAACCCATGTGAAGCCGGCATATTACAGTTTCACTCGTATAACAGCCTTTCCTGTCGTTGGTAGTTGTAGAGCAACATCAAATCCACCACAGTTTTAATTCACCGCCATGTTGTCTGCAAAAGGGTCAAATACAAATACAGTGAGTGAACAGGCAACAAGACAACTTTACATTTGTGTTACTCTTAAACTTGATCTTTAGTGGCATAACAAAACCTGCCCTATATTGTGACGAGCCAAGGCAGTCTTTGCTTTTACATTTGAAACTAGTCAATATTTAAGTGTAAAAAATATAAATTGAGTGTTTTTAAGTTTCAAACTAATCTCATTGCCAGCACTGTGTCATTTTTAAGTGTACACCTTTGTCAGTTTTTAGCTGCAGACATCACAGGTGCTATGCATAATTCATGTTAAGAGTTCTGCATTGATAAGGTCACAATCTGTCAGGTCTGGACACTCAAGGCCGCCATCTTCACTGACCACTGCCGACTGCTCCCATGCCACAGCACACACAGTATGAATGAGTTATCTGTGAACTGCTGAACTAGGTATCATAACGAATAGCATTTCAGACTAATAGATATTCTTGATTTTGATGGTACAGTTTATGTATTCTCATATTTGATTGAAATGTATTTTTTAAATTTGAATCTGTATTTTTTGCTGTGTTAACCTGTCCATAGTTCAGCCACTCACACTCCCTTATGTTTCCCTCTCTGCACTTTTTGTTCCGTTATTTATGTGTTGAAGGTTAATCTCACCATTTTGAGCCTAAACTGTGTTCTGCGTGTTCTCTGAGTAATGTGAGGGTGGGATAAAAAGTAATCTGCGTGCAGAATTCATAAAGCTCTCCTATCCTTGTTGAATTTCTCAAGAATTCCACCTTTGCCCCCAGTTTTCCTGAAATAAATTACTTAGAGAATGAGGTAGGCTACTTTTACGCACAGTCACTCACATTTTTGACAATAAGTATCATTTAAAGGTGGACACACAAATTACTTTTTTAAAAAACATATTGTTGTACATTGTTGTATACATTTTATAGCTAATTTTATTTCATATAAATATATTGTCGAACGATTTGCGTAGATGCCTCAAACGAATGGACACACTACAAAAAAAAAAAGATATTTTGACTGCATGATGACAATATCAGTGTGTTTTCTAGAAATACATCTTGCACAAATACTTCCCACCAAACAATAATTATACGCGACACTGGAGCAAAGCCCTGACGTGTGCTGTAAATTGCGCGGTCATTTCTTATTGCCATTGGTTATGGCCTCAAGATGCAGAACTATATGTTCTAAAAGTAGCTTTCCTTTATCTGTTGAAAAGTGAAGGGTGCAATCCTCCTGAGAGATTTCATATTCAAATTAATGAGACTCTTTCTTTACAGTAAATTATACAGACTCGGGTCCTGGAGGGCACGTGACTTTATAGTTAAAACTCAGGTATAGTCAGGTAGAAATAAAACAAGTGTTCATGTGAGCATCCCACTTCTCAGAGGCCGTAGTGAGTTATCTTGAAGGGCGCATTTAGGTAAAACCACCGTGCACAATTTACCAGCCGCGTTAATTAGTGTTTCCCGCTAAACGGAAAAGACAATAGGAAACCGTATTTTCGACTCTTTTGCGCACATAAGCTTCCATTAGGAACAATTAGATTATGTCTATTGTAAGTTGCTGATCCATAGAGGAGGGAAAAGCCAGCGGATAAAAGCGATTTCAAGTGACCTTCTTGTCCCTTTCACACCATTCTGACCCTTGCAGAATAATTGGGGGATCATCTGTACAAAAAGTGGGTAACGATGCCCCCCTCCTCTTCCAAAGCACTCTTTACCCACCTCTGTAAAAACGCAGCTATTTCAAACTAAAACTGCCAGCTCAAATACTAAATCTAAAATAATTAAGATCCTATCTTAACGTGAGCAAAATGTAAGTTTTTAAAAGTTCACATGTTGCAAATATAAGTGTGTTTTAGTTTTACGAAATTAAAAAAGTAGAATAACTAATCTTTAAGTAATTAATGGACTGAAGAAAGAGCATCTCTGGCTAGTGTTGATGTAGTTCCTCAAGCCCCTTAACTGTTCTGGATTTAAGAGAGAAATACACATCAACACACAACGTTTACGACCAGAACTTTCCATGAAGCCCCCACGCGTACTTGTGCTAATTTGGCTGGCATATCATTGTTTGAATTAAGAGCAGAATTGTTTATGAACTTAGCACATTGTTTTCTTCTTGTTTGTGGTTTAAATTCACATGTAGATATTCAGTAAGTACCCGCGTGCTGTGGACGGAGAAGGGTCAATGCAAAAAGTCATGGCACTTTTACGCACACTGCTACACACTGAATAAACGGTGCAGTTACAACCTTGATGTGATTACACCTGATCAATACGAAAACAGAACGTTTACCAGTTTGGACATGTAGTTTGTGTCGTTGTAGTAAATGCCCTGACCGCCTTTTCTGTTGCCGTTTTATTGGGGGGCCTTGCACTTCTGACCTCTCTGTTTTCCCAAATGATTGTGGCGTTTGTTGCTTTGAGTTGAGCTAATGCTCTTCGGTTCTATGATCCATTTCCATGAGCCACAGACAACAACGACAATCAGGGCCGACTTACAAATAATATGTAACATCTCTCCATGGAGGCAATGTCAGAAACCGTAACATATATAATACATTTGTAACCTATGAGTGAACATTGGCCGATTTACAAATTAAAAACGTCAGTGATGTTTATCGATATAAACAATAAGTTTTAATGCAAATTATAAAATGAGTTGCAAAGTCACCGTTTTACTTTAATGCCCCCGTAAAACGTCTGAGCAGTCATCTATTGGTCTATTATTAATTGAAGACTTTCCCTGTGCTTCCACGTTAATGCTAAGGCAGTGCTGGTGGGACGCGCAAACCGTTTATTTACTCTGAACGGAGAGAAGGGGGCACGCTGCTATCCCCGATCAGCCCCTTTAATCGAGTGACACTATCACGCAAACAAACAGACTAGTATTGATCTTTTCATTACAACAAACACCCGTTGTTGGCGGCGAGGAAAGAGAAAAATACCGCGCCCCGTGGTTGCTGGAGTGTTACCGCACAAAATAAAACAATCCAAAGGAAATAAACGAGTTTCTCGTGTGCGCGATAAACGGACACGGGCACGCGTTAGTCTAGAAGTCGTGGCGAGGTCCTGAGTTGGGTCAGCGGTCATGCTGCATGTCACACAGGTCCATGCCTTTCCATTCATGCGTGCGTGAAGAACAGTTAAAACCTTACTCACCTCCAAAGCCGCGTGTTTTCCAGATAAACATGCACTTCTTCTTCTTCTTCTTTCTTTCTTCTTCTTCTTCTCCGCAGTTCAGCGTCAGCATTCTCCGGTGCCTCTGCTCTTTTTGATGTCCTGCTGTCCGGGTTCTTCTTTTCTCTCGCCGTTCCCCAGCTTTCTATTAGAGCCTCTTTACTCTGATCCCATTCGCTGTCCCTCTCACTCTCCTCTTCTCTTCTCCCGCGGAGCTCCCCCAATCTGTGGAGTTAAATCTTAATGATTCACTTACAGCGGAGGGGAAAGAGAGAAAAAAAAAAAAAAAAAAATCTTTGTCCGATTTAATCTTATTGGTTTCACCTTTTCAAAGAGTCAAAGACATGGTCGTGCAGTTTTTAGCAGTGTCCAAGGCAGGGACGCGAGGAAGTGCGTTTGTAAAGGGGCACTTGCATATTTACGCGCTATTATATCTCTTAATGTCTTTGTGTGCGTGAAAACTTTGTAAACAGCGACGCGAGTGTCCTTTCCCGGGCCAAACTGATGGGACATTTTGAACACATGCTACAATATGAATACAGCCTAACTTAAACTTTCTTATTTATTTGCAATGCGGCGTTTGATACAGTTAATTTATTCCAACAACAAAAATAAAAAAAATAAATACCGTTAGTCGAGTGTTGTCTGTGATGTTTCACTTGACTCCAAGACAAGTCGATGCGCCAATTTCGTAGATTTAATTGTTAATGCTCGTGGCTGCCTCGGTTGTAGTTGTAATTGTGCAACGTACGCTAGGTGGCAGCGTGATCCAGGCATTTCTTAACTGCTTAGCCATAGATGCACAGAAAGCCGGGATCCCCACAGTAGATCCCCCTGCAACTTTACGTGATTTTTACATTACTCTCACTATTGGCAAACCATTTGTCACCAAACTGTACGCACTCAGCACATGTTAGACACGAGAGATCGCCGCGCGTACGCATACGACCGGCTTCCCTCCCTCGCTCGGACGTGACACGGATTTTTCGTTATCCGTGTCACGCCGTGTTATGTGTCTTATCCCAACAACAACAACAACAAAAAAATGTACACGGCCGTGGGCTGGAGTTTGACCAGAAAGTGAAGACGGCGTTCGCTACCGCAGTGCGCATGCCGAACACTAACGCCGGACTTTACGAACGCGCTCGAAACCAATGACGACACGTTCATTCTCGCTAAAAGAGACAGCGCTAAACGCGTCCGTGAAACTTTGGAGACGATATTCAATCAACGTCCTGCTCTCGTTGTGCGCAGTTGATTTGTCGTGCGTATAAGTGTATTGTTCCCTTCTCTCTTTTTTTTCTTTTTTTTTTTGTGCCTTTAACCCGCTTTTTCTCCTATTCTATCCAGGGCTTCTTCCTCTTTTTGGTGACAATAGACGGCCCATACTAATCAGGTTTCAAAGTAAATAGCAGCGCGGGGCGAGCTCAATGTAGATTGCGCCTGTCAGAGCCCCCCAACCTTTCAGCCGAGGATGGCGACACTGTAAAAACATATTTCACCGGCAAAAGCGAACCAATCCTTTGCAATATAGGAAACAGTTCGGGCTGAGGCAAAATCACGCACCGCGAGGCAAGAGGCTCGCTGGTGGTCAGAACGCGTCACATGTCCTGGTACTGATATAACAGCCGGGCAACGTGTCAAAATGTGAAGTATAATCTTTGTGCAGCTTCGCGTTTCCATTAAACGTACATTGTTCTGTGATTTCGGGTGTATTTTCCTCAGATTAATAATACGACTTTCGAAGATCCGAACAGTGGAGACCCCTGGCTTCAGTTTCATGACATTTTTTAGAGTGTACGAGCGGAGGGGGACTCTAACCAATGGAGAGAAAGAGAGGGCTTGGCTATAACCTTAGCCTCCCATTTTCTCTCTCGCGCGCTCCCCCCTCTCCTCCTCTCCTCCTCCTATGCAGGGCTCTGGCCAGTCAGTCGCCTTTGATTATCAGTCTCCAGCAGCCCCTCTCTTGGCTCCTTGACATGAGCACCATATAAGGCGCAGCGATCTCCATAGAAACGTGTCAGTTTCAATAGTAGTGTCAAAGTTCACTATATACAGACATTCGCGCAGATCCCCCGTTTCGGAAACATTGCTCTGCTGGTCCTCTCGTTTAAGCGCATTCATTTTTGGTCTCTCCTTCTTCTTGCATATTCTATTAGTTGTTGGTGTTTTTCCTCTTCTTTTTTGAATCTTTTTCTCTTCGTATCTGCCGGGAGAGGAGAAACTATACATGGGCACTTCATTCCGCGACGTGGTTTGCCTTCGCAGACGGGAGAGGTGATGAGGTTTATCTGAGAACATAGATGTAAAAAGCTCCAGCGCTTCAGTTTTCCTCTTCTCCTGAACGACGAAGACAGGAGTGTTGAGGAGCAAAGGGAAGAAAAGAGAAAGGAATTTATCCTCCGCAGCAGCACTTCTTTGGATCGCGTCTTTCCAGCGGAAAAGCTTTTTCTGCTCATCGTTTGTTTGTGGCTGTTTTATAACAAACTGCATCTGTCACGTTTGGACTCGGGTTTTCATACAAAATTAGGGATTCCTGAATGGCTGGCTGCAATTTACCTTGGAACTGGCCTCCCGACACTTGCGTATCCTGATCGGGTGTCTCTTTCATCGCCCCGCTGTTCTGAATGTATTGATCGCATTGTACTCCATCGTATCCCGTTTGAGTCTGCGTGCACCGATTTGACTTTGCACTGTCCTGTCTTTTGAGATCGTCCTTTTTTCCCCTGAACGCACCACAGACATCAGCGACCATTTCGCTTTATAGCACTTTCCGTGGCCGAGATATGGCAATGGTAGTTAGCGTCTGGCGAGATCCGCAGGAAGACGTGGCCGGAGGACCTCCGAGCGGCCCCAACCCAGCAGCGCAGCCGGCGAGAGAGCAGCAGCAGGCGGCGTCTGCCGCACCGCACACTCCGCAGACCCCCAGCCAGCCGGGACCCCCGTCTACACCGGGGACCGCCGGGGATAAGGGGAGTCAAAATTCCGGACAGAGTCAGCAGCATATTGAATGTGTGGTTTGCGGAGACAAATCGAGCGGCAAACACTATGGTCAATTCACCTGCGAAGGATGCAAAAGTTTCTTCAAGAGGAGCGTACGGAGGAACTTAACATACTCATGTCGTGCCAATAGGAACTGTCCCATTGACCAGCACCACCGAAACCAGTGCCAATACTGTCGTCTGAAGAAGTGTTTAAAAGTGGGAATGCGGCGGGAAGGTGAATATATAAATTGTAGCTTATTTCAGCCTGAGTGATTACGCATCCTAATAGCAAGCGTGTGGGGATGTTATGTTACACTAATCTTACATACTTTGAGTCTGCTTTTACAAAAAAATCCTCTACATTTTAAAAGGATGCTTGCGTGAATGTTATGATTAGTGCCTGGATCTGAAATGAGGAAAAAGGCCAGTTTAGCCACAGTAGCTACAGCCAGCTTTTGAACAGAGCTCCTCTAAAGCGTCTAATAGAGAGCAAGAAGTCTATTTCATCCTTCTTTTGCAGTATACAGCCCTTATCAAGCAAATACTACAACACGTCTGCTGGTAGTGCCTATAAAGCAGGGGCTGTTTTCAGTGGCTGGGTTTACGGCTTCGCAGGCTACACCAAATGTACATGTTTACATTGGTGGTTGTCCAGCCTCGTTTTAGTTGCGTTTTGATTGTACAATCAACAAACTACAAATCCACGTCTTTAGCTCAATATGGATGAGTAATGTGCTCAACACGCTGCTCCCAACATGGTCGTGGCTCACTGTTTTTGCATGTTGCATCTTAGGCCGTAAAACTTTATAACATTATCATCCTTTAGAATTTAGGCTATAATTTTGTAAAAACACACTCAATTTACTTTGGCTGTTTACACTAGTCAAAAGCCTCCACTACACTCACACTCACATTTTACAATTTATTATAAATGACTGGCGGATTACTTTAATTTACTCATGACTCTTTTGATCTGGTTAAATTTTGTCAACGTTGTTTGGTTAATTTGTAATTATAGATTGCAATTGTATTTATTTTTTTATTTTTTTTACAAAGAAGTGATCATACCCTTGTGTAAACAGTCCAGCACACATGCATTAACAGGATGAGCAGTGGCCATGTGCAATACGCGCCTGAAGGGGTCAAATTGTGAAACATTTAAATTCTACAAATTGTGTCAGTTAATGTAGCATTACATTTTATTTAGAGTCGTGTTTGGATTTTCTCTGTTGGAAAAGGAAGTACAGTGTCTGTTTTGGATTTCAGCTCTTCAAAAGACAAACACATCTGTCACGTGATTTAGAAAGTTACATAGATTATTACATAGGATATATTATGCTATAAGCAGATTTATGAAGTCCAACTTTGTAGTTTTATTTCTTATTAAACAATGTTTATCAGTCCTGGATGCACATTTCCTCTTTTTCTCTTTCTTTTTGTCAGCGGTTCAGCGAGGACGAATGCCTCCAACCCAACCGAACCCAGGCCAGTACGCGCTGACCAACGGGGACCCCCTGAACGGCCACTGCTATCTGTCCGGATACATCTCGTTATTGCTGAGAGCTGAGCCTTACCCAACTTCCCGGTACGGGAGCCAGTGCATGCAACCTAACAATATCATGGGCATCGAGAACATCTGCGAGCTGGCGGCTCGCTTACTCTTCAGCGCCGTGGAGTGGGCGAGAAACATCCCTTTCTTCCCCGACCTGCAGATCACCGATCAGGTGTCCCTTCTAAGGCTCACGTGGAGTGAGTTGTTTGTGCTAAATGCGGCCCAGTGCTCCATGCCGCTCCATGTAGCCCCTCTGCTGGCCGCGGCGGGCCTACATGCCTCCCCGATGTCGGCGGACCGTGTCGTGGCTTTCATGGACCACATCCGGATCTTCCAAGAGCAAGTGGAGAAGCTTAAGACTCTACACGTAGATTCAGCAGAGTACAGCTGCCTTAAGGCCATCGTACTTTTCACATCAGGTGGGTGTCCAACATGTCAGTCTGAAAAGACAATAAACATATTAGGCCCTGTGACCAGATATATCCACAGGGCAGGCTCACCACAAATACGCCTTTACAAGTTGTTTGTAGCTTTTCTGTCGACAACTTGTTGTAAATCAGGTTCCCATGCCACGTATAACCTCACCAGTAGATAAGTAAAATAAAATAAACCACACCTTTATGATTAGTCTGGTGTATTGATAATATTACACAGAGGTGGAACAGGTGTCAGGAAACTGCGTAAAGATGAAAATAGTTCATGATTCAGTGCATTGACGGCTGCAGTACGGTACTGTAATAGTACATGCTTTTACCCTGGTTCTGTGCAACAACACATGTCATGGGAGGGCAGGAAATAATCCACAGCAGAAAACTTGATGGAAGTTGAGTCATAGCCTATATCACAGTAAATCGCGCCTGGAACATTGCGGTGTTTGGGGTTTGACTTTTGTAAATTACTTTCTAGTTATTTATATTTCCTGTTTTTCGTGTGGATTCCAGTAAGAAAACAATGGTATGACAGGCTCAACGATGCCTGCTTGACTCCAGGACCTAATGTTCTAATTTACTGTGTGAGATTCAGAGTTTTTATTTCTTGTGGTTGGTGCCATTTGATAGCTCAATATGGTGACAGTTGTGTTAAGAGCCAAATACAACTCAACATTTCAACCTAAAGAGCTTTTCATTGCTGCAACATTTTATCCTTAAATTATTCATTTTGTGTTGATGTTTTTTTAAATTATTATTATTTTGTATATATATATATTTTTTTTTTAAAAGTTTTAATTTTCCTTGAAAGCCACAAACTTAAAACAATAATTTCAAAGCTCTTAGCCTCTAATAAGCCAGACATTAGTTGTTTAGTTGCTGATTACAAATAATGTAATGTAATGTAATGTAATGTAATGTAATGTAATGTAATGTAATATAATATAATATAATATAATATAATATAATATAATATAATATAATATATATATATTAATAATAACATAACATAACATAATATAATATAATATAATATAATATAATATAATATAATATAATATAATATAATATAATATAATATAATATAATATAATATAATATAATAGTCCATGAATATCTTATGTTTTTGTTTTGTTTATAAAGCACAATTCTAAAACTGAATTAGATGCAAGAGCAAAGTAACGTTTATTTTCCATTTTCCATTCATAAATCCGGTTTATTCTCCACAAAGGTATTGACAGAATAGAAGACCTCTTGCCTATCGTGCTTTTTAAAATAATAATACATTCATAATACAGTGAAAAGTGCCAAGTACGCTTTAAAGGGCATAAAGTATGCAGACATGATAACATTAAACTTCACTAACAGGCTAATATTCAGTGCACAAACCACTGTGGTTTTTACTTGTTGACTTTCCTGTGCCATGACCACAGAGACGTTTAGAGAATAGTTAACAAAAATGCGTGGTTTTGTGTTCTATTGTAAGTAGGCTACACTGGGGTCATGGGGTGCACGCTTTAGACTCGCTGTAATCGTAGGGTTTCTTTTTAGTTTTAGTCATTATTTTGTTATTCTCATCATAACTAAATTTGAACTACAACCCGAAAGCTTCTCTCTGTGTTTATCCAGACAGATTTGCATAGCCTACACAAGCCACAACCGGCCTCCCAAAGGTCACAGTAAATCACCCCGGGTCTTCAGCGTGGCTCCCAGGTTCATAAGGTTATTGTGTCCCTTAGAAGTGAGTTATAGCTCCGAATAAAATCACCAAATAACTTAAAAAGCACTTTTAACAAACAGTGTGCTGTTGTAGACCGTGTGCAGAATGAACCCGTTGTTTTTAGCTCCACACACTTGTCTGTGCACTTTGAATTTGTTTGTAATATTTGTAAGCACGCCATGCGTAATTTACACTTGGTTTGAGTCACTGGACGCGTTGGTGGCACAGGGCTGAACTACTGACAACCGCTGATTGTGCGTTGACTCTCAGTTTTCTTTCATTTCTGTATCACGTGTTGACTGAACCTCAACCAGCAAATTGGCCAGCAGGTTTTGTCTTAAGTCTCCGTCAAAAACAGGCCAACATTGGTCTATGGAGAGAAGAGCGGGTAAATGACTTAACAGCTTACTGCAGACTAATTAGGTCACATTACAGCCAGTGTAATTTCAGATTCATCAGCGCCATTTATGTTGCCTTTTGCACCATCCCTGACACAGGAGAGGCGTGCCTTTTGACCAATGTTGTACTTTTATCCCTGCAGTCACTTTTGGTAGTATTTGTTCTGGAAATATAGACGTGCCTCTGCGGGGTCGTGCGCCTGAGCCCCTTGTTTGTTTTATCCGACAGTAGCACTCGCTCAATATGATGTAGCATGTTTTCCCGGTGTGTCTGTTCTTTTACGCATTGCCAATAATGTCTACAATAACCGCGCTGTTTGTGCAAATGTGACAAAAGGATGCTCATAATATTCCGAAACCTGGAGTGTAGGATCAACATAAATGTGCTAAATTGCTTGCTGCAGCCGTCCTGTTTGGGCTGTGAGTGTCTAACGACGTTGCTTTTACTGTGTGTCACGCAGACGCTTGCGGCCTGTCAGACGCTGCCCACATCGAAAGTCTTCAGGAAAAGTCCCAGTGCGCATTGGAGGAGTACGTAAGGAGCCAATACCCGAACCAGCCTAGCCGATTTGGAAAGCTCCTGCTGCGACTGCCTTCCCTGCGCACTGTCTCCTCGTCAGTAATCGAGCAGCTGTTCTTCGTCCGCTTGGTAGGTAAAACTCCTATTGAAACCCTCATCAGGGATATGCTATTATCCGGGAGCAGCTTCAACTGGCCTTACATGTCCATCCAATGATCCTTAAGCGAAGGTGGAAAAAGCAGAGGGGGTCAAACGGACCAAAACACAGCCCCCCTGACCTATATGCTTCTCCAAGAACTTCTACTATAGGACCTTTTGTGATAAACTTAGAAGACATGACTTTTTTTTGTCTTCTGGGACTGAAATGGAATACGTAATGTACAGAAAAAATATTGGAACCGGACTTGTGTAAATTTACCCATCTTCAAGAACACTACACTTCATTTTGTAAAATACTAGTCTTTATTTTCTTTTCTTTTTTGTAAAAAACGAAAAACACAAATAAAATGAAAACCATCTTATGCGCAGTAAGAAAAAGACTTAGCGGGAAAACAATGTTTCCAAGCAATTATAAGAATTGTCCTGTGTCTATGTACCTCTCTGTTTTGTATTTTTTCTGGTTCTAAACCAGGCTTTCTGTGATTCTATACTAATAATTTTTGATATAACCTTTTGCTTCTTATAATGAGTGCGATATATGTTGTCTAAGCTATGTTCTCCAAGAATTAAAATTGAAGTGAGAATTTAAAACAGAAAAATAAAGAATTTTAGACAATAAGATTCAGTCTAATCGCTATGACAATATCAATAATGATGATGGTTGAACTTTTTTCTGTTCCCAATTGATACGATGGACCTGCAGCAGCAGCACACTGACCTCCAGGACATTTTACTGAAAAAGGACGGCCAAGAGCGAGCAAAGGAGAGACATGAAATCAAAAGCACTTTTAATATATCATTTCAAATACATTTTTGTTTGTTTTGTCTTGAACGAAAACACTTTTCATTGTTTCTTGAATTTTATTGATTGTTGCCTTCAATTTGCTTACTTCATGATGCAGCTTTTTGCAGAAGGGTCGGTTGATGAAGTTGTGTGATGGTAACTGTACTATTAAAAATGAAACAGGCAACAATGTCTCCTTCTCACGCATTTACTTGGCGCAATTGTTGAGTCAAAATGTCCATACATATTTGTGTCGACAGAATGATTGTATACACATTTTATTCTCACAAAACGTGCGAAAACACGGGATTGTAGATAACAGTTTTGGGCTAAATATCATCACTACGTAACACAAAAGTAGGCACGTCTTTGCATCCCAAAAAATGTGTGTGTTCTGTATTTTTATGACAAGATTCCTCTTGCTCTGCCTCTCGGGGTTTCATCGGGTGATTCCCCAGTCCAAACCATGCTTCCTCCTTTCCTGAAGAAACACACTGATGGTGTGTCTCCGTATTGTCGTAGGCGTCTTTCGGCAAAGGTTTAGGCCCTGCTGCAAAGCTGCTGTGATATGAGTGATCAATCTGGAAAATGTATTTTACAGCATGTAAGCCAGTCAATATGAACACCGAACGTGATGCATTGTGTGGCAATAGAGAGAGGGGGAGAGAGAGGGATGGGGGCATAGAAACAAACGAGAAGAAACGGTGTAAGAGGAGACAGCATCAGACAGAGACGCGGCCTTGGTTTTGCCTGATGCATTCACACTGTAATGAGTACATCGATAAGTCCTCAGTGTGTGGTTTTCATGGAGTCGGTGTCCTTGGAGCGCACGGTGTGTGCGCGTCACGCAGGACGAATAGTGACGGACCTGGAGCCTCCTTGTTGTCATTTGCTGTTGACAATTATAACAATTCCCTTCATCACCCACTGTCGTCCCTCTGTTGCCTCTTGTTGGTGTGCCACATCTCCATCCTCACGTGCAATGACTAGACAGGAGCCTGCTTACATGCAGCACTGTCTGAATCTAATAAAGCCATATTTGTTATCTGGCTCAGGGCTGGGGGATGGGTACTTGCGCCCCGTGGCTTTATTTGTCAGTATTGCATGTCTCGTCCAGAGTCGTTAATATGAAACTATTAATTATTTGGACCCTTAGCTGTAGGTTGTTCTTCCAGTTGTCCTCACGTGCTCTCATATCATTCGATTTGTCGTTGTGCTTCACAACTCATATAAGAGCTATACTGTTTAAATAGATTATAAAATACTCTCAGTTTCCTACACCCAATTTATGTTTTCTTTTTGTTGCTTTTCCATATGGTTCATGGTTTATTTTGTAACGCTTTGTAGGTCACGAGTAAGTCTGCCTACATTGAACAGCTCGTGCACCTGACACCTGACACTGGAGATAGAACATGGACGTGCAACGTTGAATATGACCCAAGTTGCATAAAAGCCACGTAATTTACACACGATAAATATCCGGAAGTTGGGTTTGAATATTTTGAAAGAAAGAACGCGTAGATACTTCTCCCTCTTTCATTTTGTAGTTCAGCTTGACACACAGTTGAGGCAGATAGGTACAAAAATAAAATAAAGTACCTCTATCACCAGCACAGAGCTAAGCAGCAAAACGCACAAACGTGCCATGTGTTCCGAATTAGCGTGTATAAAACTAAAAGAATAGGAATTTAATTTTTCAAGTGTGATAGGATCAAAAATGAACATGTTAAATATTTTTGTAATTACATTTTATTAACAGGAACAAGCATTCATCATAATTCCTGTCAGTGTAAGCGATGACAACTCATCAGTGCTTTGATTTAATGGCACGCACAAAGAAAAAAAAAAAGGTTAAAAAATGGCCTGTCCTGTCAGAACTGTGGTGGGTAAGGGAGATGGATTTGTGGCACGCTGTAGGCCTCATTTGTGCCTCTGTAATTTCGGAAACTCCGGTTACCAAAGTGTTACTGCGAAATGAGTTAAATAACCATTTACCTTTGTCTGGTTTCATTCATCAAACCACAAGTGGAGGACTCCTAACATGGGGGCTATTTGTTTGCTTTACACAAGCAGCTGGGTGCGATTTCACGTTTGAGATATCTGTCTGAAAGCGAAACATTTATTATCCCATGTTGTCAGGGAACCTATTTCTCAAAAAAGTCTGTGCAAGTCGTGTTTTAAGCGGCGCTGGATATGTCCTATTGGCGTTACACGTCACTTCATTTCACTTACAGGAGCTTGCTTTGCCTCCGACACATTTGACAAATTCCGCTGTTTGAGACAATAACCATTTTCAAATAGCGGCTCCTTTATGTGCGCGCGTGTGAGATGGGCGGGGGGCTTCGAAGTATGACGCGGCTTATTCCTCATATTGTCTCATATAGTGCGGGAAGGCTATAAGTGCTTTGCTCTGCCGTAATGCTTGTTGCATAAAACGGTGGAGACAATGGGCTGATGTTGTATCACTCAAAACCGACTTCCTTTGAATTGTCATTAAATTGAGAGACGTCTCAGCGTTCTCCTCTAAAGCCAAAGGACCACCCGAACATACGGCTGCGCGTACACGCAGAGGCTGTGGTTGGCTTCACTCTGGACACATCATACGCGCTTCCTCTGAGCAGTGCGTAAAGCGCGTAAACGCTACAGTTTACGCACGTGTGCAGAAAGAGATGGGGAGAGGGAGAGATTGTGGGAAAAGCCCGGATAGCTGTGTAAGCGGATCCCTTTGTGTTGATTTAGGAAGACGTTTGCTGTATATAACGTTCAAGGCTGATAATATCATTGCCTGGCCAGATAAATAAAGCATTGGCCAAAAGCATTGGGTCAGCTATCGATCCGCTTTCTGCCCGCGACAGGAGGAAAGGAAAGAAGAGGAGGGGGCTGAGAAAGGAGAGGAGAGCAGGGAGAAAGGCAGGGAGACCTCACTCATTAGCATTCCACAGCCATGGACTAAACGCTGACAACTAACAGAGATATCCAGGTCTACGCCGCCACACCGCTGCCTTCACCCGCTTGTCTTTTGGCCCCTGGCCCTTCATTTTCAGCACACAGCCATATCTCCTTATGCTGTCTCTCTACCGTCGTCACATTGCTTTAATTTGTGTTTTCCCCTCTCAAGCGTTTTACACACACACCAAATAATGGAATCTTGTCATGTAAAATCAAAATTGAAGTGAGAAGAGATTTTTATGGTTTCAAAAAAAGAGACTGAGAGAGTAAGTGCAGGATGCAGTGTTAAATACATTGCCTTTGCTTTGGAATGACTAATACTTGACTATTTAGATAAGGTGTATAAAAAAAGAGTTTTGTGACTTGAGAAAATGTTTGATTGATTATTAAATTGAAATGTTAACTTGCAGCCTTTAGGCGTTTTCAGGAGGTTATATCTTAATATGGGTCGATGTTGTGACAGCTGTTCATCTGATAGTAACTTCTTTCCAAGTTTTGTTTTTTTTCTCTCCTCCCACCCCGGGGCCCCCCGGTCTCTGTCTTGCTTTGTTGTTTTTAAAATATGCATGTCTCTCCGGAATGCCAGTCACGGGTCCAAACTTTGTGTGTCCCAACCTCCCACATGATGAAATGATCCTTTTAAAGCGGACTCAATATGTCTCAATCTGCACTCCTCTTCCCTCTAAAGCTCCACGCAGACATACACCACATTCATTAAAATACAGACTTTTCAAGCAACCAGGAAAGAAGTGACTGGATCAAGTCAACTCTGTCACTGGACGGATGGATGAAGATACGCAAGAGGAAAAAGAGGAAAGTAAGACAAGCTTTCACTTTCTGTCTGTCCTTCGCAGTTACTCGTCTGTGTGCGCGTTTGTTCCTCTGCTTTTGCCTGCTGTTGTTCCTGAGTGTTCTCAAACTTGAAACGGATAGAACCAAGGGGAGTGAGTGAGAAGCAGAGATGTGTGAGGGAAAGGGGAGGAGGGTTACACGTGAAATGTGAAAGAGGACGGACAGACATGCGTTCGCATGTGTTTGTGTGTCATCACCAATAAATGTATCAACACTTGGTTAAGGCTTGGGTATCTGCTCAGTTGTGCGGGAGAGTGTGTGCGTTTGCTGTTTTAGACAATACATCATAGAATTAGGAGAGGAACAGAGTGAAATCGTAAATCGGATGCAACACGAGGAACTCATTTCCATGTGTCAACTTTGAGGATATACGCTTAAAATGAGTGACAACTCCAAAAACCTGACCAAACGCCGCACAATGACATCACATGCATGACTCTGTGTGGAGCTGATTGCATTGTTAAACGTTATGTTCACAATAATCTAAAGTATATTGTATCCATATATGTGTAATAATGTGTGCGCAAGCCCCAAAAACTGTAACACCAAGAAAATGCCCTCTTTAATGATTTCTCAGGTTCAGTGAGCCCCTTATTTGATCAAGATAGTGCCAAACAAGTTTATTTGCTGTGTATTTTGTGACATATGTGAATGTGAGCATTAATCCTATAGATGTAGAACGACTGTGAATTTGGACTATAGATTTTTCTTAAGAATGGGCAGCCCAGAGATTTTAAGGGCGTCCTAAGAATTTCCAAATGTTTTCTACTCAACAGCCTCTTGTTGCAGTTACATAGGCATGTATATATGCATGTCTGTGTTATTCCATATATGTACATGTTTTTGGCTGTAATTGTGTATGATTGACAATTAGCCTAGAATCAAAGGATGATTTTCAACCTGGACCTGGAAGCGCTCAGGGTCCCATTGCCTCCCTTCAGTGTCGCATCCGCAGGGCTCTCGTTCCTTTCCTGTGCCACCCACATTAGACATGTTGATAAATACATGTCCTTTTTCCATCTGAGTCAGCATCATTCATCACATACGTCCACGTGCACAGGCACATGCTGCGCGCAAAATGTAGGCAGAATAGTTGAAACAAATACGAAATGTTGATGCTGCCAACTTTGAAAATTACAGACAATATATGGTGATCATTTTTTACAAATATTAAGTTTTATAACGGGCTACTTGACGTACGTTTCGTGCCGTGCGTTTTTATCCTATGTTATGTCGCTTGCTGAAGGCTTGGACCACTCTACAGAAGACCAGTCGCCCTGTGGTTGCAAACTCTTTGTGGCCCCACATACCGCCGCTGTGATTATAGAAGTGCCTCCTCTCCCTTGTTAAAAAGCTCTAATCTAGCCTCTGTGTCGCTCCCAAAGCAGGCGCACCATGCCGAGTGTGTGTGCGCGTGCACGCGCAGGAGAGAGAGGGGGTTGAAAGAAAAAGGGAAAGGACAGAGTGAGGGAGAAGGAGGGGGCAACGGAGTGGCCCTCTCCTTCTTTTGAGTGACACGACCTCTCTCTTCTCTTCAAAGGCCATGCAGAAATAAACGCATCTCATTTGAATGGCGATTTTATTCTTTCAGTGGTATTTCTCAGCCAACATTTCTGGAATAGGAATGTGTGCTTTTTGCAGTGCTAAAATCAAGAACTGGTTCTGGTGGCGGGCTATTCACTCTTCCAATCTCGTTGTATTCGTCAGAGTCACAGAGAGCTGTTTTGTTCATGCACTAAACTAGAACCTACCCCCTTCTCCAAAGCCGGCCAGATTCATTTGCATCTGTTGATGATATCAGTAAAGAATTGCTGGCACCGTATGAGGTATGGTGGGGGGCTTATTTGGATAAAACTGGACCGCAGAGTGGACTGGGCCCTAAAGGTCAGTCGCCCATTCTTGTTAAGGTGGCAGGGGGTGGTGGGGGGTGGGTCAGCGTGAGATTGCCAAAGAGGCTTATTTGAAAGCGGGCGTATATTTGAGGCAAGGGAATGAAAAGAAGTGGACCACAAAGCTTATCATACTTCAAATACACCCTGTCACATCTTCACTTGGCCCATTCCATGCGTACGGTCATTTTGTGACGGGTGGGCTTTCTGCAGCCAACCGTGGAAGCACATGTAATAGAGTACAAAGCAATAACAAGGCAAACAATAATGAATACAAAAAGAAATGAAGTACAAAAGGAGAAGGTTTATAGGCCTGTAACTCAAAGACACCGATAAAGTTTGTTGACTTTCTCTTTTATGTGTGTTGTGTGTATATATATATATATATATATATATATATATATATATATATATAGGTCAGTCGCCCATATGTATATATATATATATATATATATATATACATACACACATACACACACATGTGTATATATATTTTTTTTTATTTATTTTTTCATTATTATGCAGGAAATTTGAGTTGTTTCGGTGTTTAGAGGGAATAATGACCCCCACAATGCAGATGCAAACAGAATTTAGTCAAGCAAGTGCGCTCTCTTAAAAAATAAATACAATATAATATTATAAAAATTAACTATGTATATAAAAACACACAAAACATAAAATACAAAAACAACATACATTTTATATTGCAGAGTAAATAAGTAACGTCTCCTGTGCCACACTCTGGCATAGCTCTGGTATAAGATCATTGTTAGATTGTATTCTCTTGAATTTTTGTATCTGCATTTTACTGATGAGTCAGTGGTAACGATAAATGCTGCAATTGCTGGTTGTCGCAGGAGGACTGACAAGTAATGGGGGGGAAAGATTGCCCTCACTCACAGTTTGCAGAACCCCCTGTTAATGCACACGTTGACTTTAGTCACACACATGCACATACATGAGACCTGTCAGAAAAGATATATCTCTTGAGGCTCTACCTTTATCAATCATTTCTTAAGTTAACCTAAATACTGTATTATGCTGTAAATGCTTCACCAATAGAACACTGGTCCCCGTGTTTGTGTCATCAGCCTTTAACCGAGGCCATCGTTACTCATCATTATTTCTTATGTGTCATTGTTGCTACTGCATTAAAGGAGGAGACTTTTGTCTGCTTGATAGATTTCCGTTATTTGTGCTTACATTTTTCACTCCTGTTAGTCCCATGACTAGTTTTGGCACAGAGCATCATGTCAAATTAATTCGCAACTTTATGTCTTTGGACTTGGACAGCGTTTGTTTGCGGCACACAAACACATATCGACCTGTTTTGCCAAGTAAGTACCGGTCTTCTTTAGCTCAACAAACTGGTCATTATCCTTTTGGAAGTATTAGGCTACGAGCCTTACATAAAACAATCCAAAATTGTAACAGTCACTAAGGATTTTATGATAATGTATAGCAAAGTTGAGAACAGCTTTCCCCAGAGCAGAGTCTTACCGGGCTTCCACGTGCGCGCTAAAGGAGCCTCTGTGCGTCAGCGCGCACTCACCCGGCTGGGATTGTTTCTACCTTTGTTTGCTAGATGGCGCTCTGCCTTATGGGACCCTTCGGCCCTCTCTCCTGCTCGGCTCACACAACACAGCGCACTGACACACTTTCGCCGTTTAACCAAGATTTACAGCCGCATTAAGTGAGACTATCTAGACCTAACTTCACGGGGAAGTCAAGACGTTTTACATCCTAAGAACTGCGCAAACAGACGCCATAAAACAGCACTAAAACATTTCCAGGTACAACCGAACAAATATGTAAAACAGTGAGAGAGTCTGCTCTGCATCAGCATTATTACAGAACGAGGCAGTGCATGCTATGAACCCGAAAGGCTAACAACTTCCCCTTGGGAAGAATGCGGAGACTAAAGGACGTGCTTTTGTTGTTGTCTAATTTAGAGAGGAAAAAAAGATTTTAAAAACCCTAAAAAGATAACATTTAAGTATGGACAATCCGTAATAACCTTTTAATTATCTCCATTTATCATTAAAATCTTTGTAAAAGATGCCCTCAAAACGAAGTCGTAACACGTAATGTGTTTTAGATGGTTACTACCGAGGCAAATAAAAAAGCCTGTTTGTGGCATTGTTTGCGGAGTGGCCCACTCTGCTCTGAGATATACTGCTGCAGTTACACTTTCACTAAATTGCGACTTGTCGGCGTCTGACGTTGATGAATGTGTCGGAGACTTGCAGAGCCTTTTACAGCTGTCTTTAAAAACTGTGGCCCCAGAAGCTTCACACACACACGCACACACGCACACACGACACACAGACACACAGACACACACACACACACACACACACACACCAGACACCCACCCACACACACACACACACGCCCACACAAACACATGCAGGGGCCTCGGCCACTAATGTGCAAGGGAGGAAAAATACAAGTAAACTATTAAAACATTTTAAATATTTGTTCATGTATTACCAACACAAATCTTCAGTCAGTGTATGCTGGATATTTAAAAGACAAACTGGTGCTGTGGTGGAAAAAACAAGTTCTGTTGATTTGAAAATAGCCAGTAGACAAAACATTCAGCTGCAAATTTGTGTTATTATTATTATTATTATTATTATTATTATTATCATCATTATTATTATTTTTCTACTAATACAGAGAAAATATAACACAAAAATAAAAATAAACCTACTTTTTATATTTGGAGAAAAATATTAATTTAATTTAAGACCATAGCATGTATTTATTTATTTATTCTGCACCAAATGTGTGCACAGCCCCCCAGACTTATTGCTCCATGGGCTCCAATGCAAGTTGCAATAGTTGTTGGCATAAAAAGCAACATGAACTAGCCTTACACCGTTTGAACCATTACGTATAAGTGAGAACATGCGCACACGTGAGAGCGGGCTGAGACTGTGTCCACCTGCCGAGCCCCCCACAGTCCTCCTTTCAGTCATCCAGGCCTGCACTTGCCTCACATAATGTCCCGCGCCTGAGCTGGATTTCACTGATGCTGGCACGCAGTCGCCACGAGCCCGTCATACAATCTGAATGTTTGTCCAAGGCTCTGGCGGTATTTGTTTTTCCGCGCCTTAACAAGCCATCATATCACATCAGGCGCACAGAGCTGGAGGCGCGCGCACAGGTTTTCCACAGGCGAGAGGGTTACGGGTTCAATTAAGGTGGAATAATGCAGTGGAACAAAGCGCACGGTGACCTGCAATGGATGAGTAAACGCAGAGAAATGGGAGAAAATGCCCCGTGCGCGAGCGTCTTTGTTTTGACACTGTTGTTGGATCTTTGAATTCGGAGGCGTTGAAAAGTCTTCGTATACTGTATAAACCTATTAGAAATTGAATAAGACCTTACGAATGTCTAGACTAATTCGCTCATTTTGACATCCTTTCTATCCTATTTAACTTAATCAAATTTGCCACGTTTAAGCTCCTGTAAGGATTCTGAGCCCTAAGCCTGCCATTTGGGTAATATCCCGCAAGGAATGGCAGAAAATAGTGAGGTTTGTCATCATTTCTTAAATAAAAAACAAGATATTCCAGTGCCACAGTGGGGATTTTAACGAATTAAAATATCTTACTGCTCGCCTGTGATAAAAGAGACGGAAAAGGTATGAGATTGAGGCGCTTGCTTGTTAAGTAACTTGCTGTCAGTATAGTTAGCAGTGTTCTGATATGGACGGAGGCTGCAGAGCCTCATCTCTTGGGGTTTTAATTAACAAGCTGTCTCAAAGCCGTAGAGCTCCATCAAACAGGCTCTCTTCCCCTTTCTCTTGGTCTCGGAGTGTGTCTTCATGTAAATCCACCTCCCGTCAGCGCCTTGGGCCCTCTTTCTCTAACTTTAGAGGATGCTATTCCAAAATCCACTTGTTACCACCACACGCGCTGCTCTTCACGAGGAACAATTTTTATGTTTTTTATTACAGTGACTGCCTTTTTTTCAAGACACGTGCATTTAGAAGACGTTCAAGTCGCACCATTGTTAAAATTGTTTTTTTATGTGAATAAATTCTTAATTTTGTGGTACTTATTTAAGAAGAAGCTTAATTTTCATGATTTGGTTCAGCGAAATAAATTAATTAACATGAATTGAAATAAAGTTATAGAATATAGACTATTGGTAATGAATGTTATCATCAACGCTATCATTAGACAAAAGGTCCCAAAAAGTGGTTTGATTGAAGCGTTACCATCATGCCAAATCGTGAGAGTGAACTTTGATCCGGAATTTTCCGTTGGTGACTGTTTTTTTGGGTTTTTTTTTTTGCAATGTCCTTAAATTAGGGGCATAAACAAAATGTTTTATTAGAGTGCTTCTCCTAAAACAGCGTCGGTGAGCAGTCAGTTTTGGTGGAGATTTCTCACATCTCTCAATCTCTCCATCTCTGCGTGAGAGCAGTAGTAAAGTTGGTGGCCCACGCGGGGGTAATTTGATAGCAGGGTAAGGTCAAGACAGTGCGCTGTCCATGGTGCTGCGTACTGCAGCCTGGATGTTATCATCAAATTAGACAAGACAAGTTTCAAATCGATGCCACCCCCTGGATGTCAGGAGAGCGTAAGCAGTAAGAGTTAAAGTCCTAACAAGTCACCCCTGACAGGTCAGCATCCGACACAAACACACAGCTCACACACACAGCTCACACACAGCTCACACACAGCTCACACACAGCTCACACACAGCTCTCACACACAGCTCACGCACAGCTCACACACAGCTCACACACAGCTCTCACACACAGCTCACACACACAGCTCACACACACAGCTCTCACACACAGCTCACACAGCTCACACACAGCTCACACACAGCTCACACACAGCTCACACACAGCTCACACACAGCTCACACACAGCACACAGCTCACACACAGCTCCACACAGCTCTCACACACAGCTCACCACACAGCTCACACACACAGCTCACCACACAGCTCTCACACAGCTCACACACAGCTCACACACAGCTCACACACAGCTCACACACAGCTCACACAGCTCACACACAGCTCACACACACACACACACACAGCTCACACACAGCTCTCACGCACAGCTCACACACACAGCTCACACACACAGCTCTCACACAGCTCACACACACAGCTCTCACACACAGCTCACACACACAGCTCTCACACACAGCTCACACACACCAGCTCTCACACACAGCTCTTACACACAGCTCTCACACACAGCTCTTACACACACACAGCTCTCACACACAGCTCACACACACAGCTCACACACACAGCTCACACACACAGCTCTCACACACAGCTCACACACACAGCTCCTCACACACAGCTCACCACACACAGCTCTCACACAGCTCACACACACAGCTCTTCACACACAGCTCACACACACAGCTCACACACAGCACAGCTCACCACACACAGCTCACACACACACACACAGCTCACACACACAGCTCACACACACAGCTCACACACACAGCTCACACAGCTCACACACACACAGCTCACACACACACACAGCTCACACAGCTCACACACACACACACAGCTCACACAGCTCACAGCACACACAAGCTCACACACACAGCTCTCACACACAGCTCACACACACACACAGCTCACACACAGCTCACACACACACACAGCTCACACACACACAGCTCACACTCACACACACACAGCTCCACACACACACACAGCTCACACAGCTCACACACACACACAGCTCACACACACAGCTCACACAGCTCACACACACACACAGCTCACACACAGCTCACACACAGCTCACACACAGCTCACACACAGCTCACACACAGCTCACACACACAGCTCACACACAGCTCACAGTCACACAGCTCACGACACACAGCTCACACACAGCTCTCCATCACCATACACAGCTTCACCACAGCTCACAGCCACACAACAGCTCACACAGCACAGCTCACACACACACAGCTCTGATGCTGTGGCTCGAGCCCCTGCACAGGTCAACGTCACGACGCCGCGCGCAGAGGAGCGTCAGTGCAGTGACGTTGTGAAGCGCACTCACTCACGTAACCCGCTCTTAAATGTGATTTGTTTTATTAAGCAGGATGCATTTTTAGTATCAGAACTTCTGAGCAAGACAGGGAAAATGTTGTTTGTTTGCAGTATTTATTTACAGGTTGTTAAAGGCAAAATGTGTAGATTGTAAAATGACACATCCTGTATATGGTCTAAATAACACAATTTAAGTCCTTGCTTTCAATAAAAATGCTTGGTAATATCATTATCAAACAATAAACTATATTTTAATATTTTAAACCTATAGTTTTGCAATACAACACAGTATCAGCCATAAAAGTTGGGTTTGGTTTTGTATCTAATAGAAGCAAAGGGAAACTCTCCCAGTGCACTGGAAAACAGATCCACAATGATTGACTGGGAGTGAGGAAGAAGAGAGGGAGATGAAGAAGGCACTGATTAGAGGTGCTGCCAGTCTGTCAGCGGCTGACAGCTTCTGCTGCAGGGATAAACAGCAATAAAGTAGAGCGTTAACTTCACACACACACACACACACACACACACACACACACACACACACACGCACGCACGCACGCACGCGCACACAAACACCCACACACAAACACCCACACACAAACTGTCACGCACATGCACAGTCCACCAGCAGAAGCAGGTAGACCACTCTGTGCTCACTCCTCTCACAGTGTGAACGAGCTTCTTTTCATCTTCTCTGCTGACTCAGGTAGCGGACACAATGAGGAGAAAAGGGGCTTTTCAGGGGGAAATGATAATAAAAAAGGAATATTTGAAAGTGTCATAAAGAGAACAAAATACATGAAAAAACCTTCAGGTTATTAAATGGCGCATGGGCATTATTAACTTATTAAACTCGGTAGATTTCCTGAATGAACTTTACTTTAGGGCCTTGACACACCGTGAAATGCACATCACAACGTATCTGCCAATCTTTCCCACCTTTATGTATCTTTCCATCTGCGGATCGCCTCTAACCCCTCTAAGCCGAGCTGTCTGTCACGCTGTGGCCTGGCTAATTTGAGTTCATTGGATGGCAATAACTTCATTTAGAGCTTCATCTCTTTTTTGGAGGCTGTGCGTAATGAAAACGCAGGGTGCAGCCTCTAAAAGGCCTCTCATCTCGGCAGTAATAACCTGGCTGTTGGATATTCTTACCCTGGCGCACCGGGCAGCGTGTTTATCCTCCGAGGGCTGCGTGCACATGATGAAACTCATCTATAATGTGTGCTTTAATATATCTTCCACTACAGACGAACATTTCTAGAGCTTCACCAAAAATAAATTAATAAAGAATAAGAAAGAAAGAATGAAAAAGAGTGGCTTTTGTAAAACTTTACTTAATCTCGTTTGTGTTGCCTCTTTATAGTCCATGCAATTGTATTCGCAGTATTATAGATTTTTATTTAATTATGTGTCAAATTACAACGGGAAATATAAAAAAAAAAACCTCTGCCTGTTTATTTGTTGTTCGGATATGTGCCTTTAAAGGAGCTCTTTTTTTGTGACTCACAGTTTAATGGAGAACTCAGGACTTCATTATAATTAATACTTTCATTTATTAGGCAATATTATTAAGCACAACATTAAAATTGAGTTTTTAGATTATTTTTGTTTTGTTTATTGATCTAAATGAAAGGTCATTCTTTAAGCAAACTATTAACAATTAAGTAATAATACTAATAATACTAATACTAATACTACTAATAATAATAACAACAATAATGATCATAACAATAATAGGGCTTTGTATACATTTCACGTTTGATACAAAAACTCACCGGGGCCTACATAAAGATTTATAAACAATTAACATTCTAAGGATTTTTTTTATTTAAAGGAACTACATAAATTGAAGCTTATTAAGAAAATATTAAATTGAAGTCGCCCACTAAATTCAGATATTGCTTTAAGATCGCGTGAGAGGCGTAAAAGTTTGAAGTTTGAAAAAGAGAGAAAATAAATAAAACCTAAAATAATAATAATAATTACGTCACCAAGCCTAAAAACGAAATAATTTTGCAACAAGCAGTAAAACAAATCGCTCATGAATGAATATCTTGTCATTTTTGTATTTTTCTGGCACATTATAGACTTTGCAATGAGGTTTGAAAATAAGACTCGGCTGAGTAAATATGAGTTTTTGTCGAAGAGGCCTGATATAAGAGGCCTTAGCCCGAGTTTAAAAACATTTGAGCCACTTTAGCATTTCGTTTTCTGCCCTTGCCTTCTTCACTTCCCCGAATCATCAGAGAGCGCAGCCTCGGAATCTCAAAAGTCAGAGTCCATTCTTCAAATGTATTGCGTTTCAGAGGCTGTGTTTTACTGCGGAGGGAGTCTTGGGCCAGCGCAGTATCAGAGGAGGTGTAATTGAGGGGGCGGTGAGGGGAGAGAGGAGCGCTCCGCCTGAAAGCTGCTATTAAAGCCAAATGGACTGAACACCGTAAAACGGCTCTGCCAACAGCTGTCCCACAATCCAACTCTTCTATATGCCACCAAGAACACGGACACAAACATATTAGGGCCAAATTGCTGATATAGTGGCTACTTAAAAGTATTAGACAGCAAAGGGAAACTCAAAGCGTGTTCTGGTAATAGTCGTGTTATGGCATATTCCTATAGGGACTTGGGTCTGTGTTTTGAGGTTTTGTGGTCTCCAAAGGGATTTTTCACTCCTCCACAAGCTCTTCTCTTTTTATTAGAACCTGGGGAGTTATTTTTTGCTGGCGTTTCATCTGCATACTGCTTCATGGCCATATATATTTTTTCTACGGGACACAGGTGGTGGGTCATGCACTCTATTGGACTAGAAAAACTTTCATTTATCACAGCGCTCTTTCTTTTGTTTGAAGATCTGGTCAGTGAAGGGTTACATTTAAGAACATACAGCCCCGCAATTCTTTATCAGCTCATGGTCCACTCCACCTGAGACCCCATGCATCTGTGCACCGACATGCAAAACCGTTTTCCAAATGTGCTGTTCTGGACACAAAGTGTTTGTGGATCCTTATTAGGAAAAAGGAGATTGAAGAGGAGTTGTTGCCATTGGAATAAATGGCTTTCTCCGCAAGTCAATGAATATGTAATGATGTCTAACCGGCGAGTTATATGTGGTATATAAGGGCCTCTCTCATATTAAAGACTTGGAGCCCAGAGTAAGAAGCCGAGGCAGAGCAAAAAGAAGGCGCAAATAAAGAAGGGGATACAATGTTGAATACACCATGAGCTTAAAGCGCATTCTGCCTCAGTCAATGGACCCTGATGAAAAGTATTTGCTCAAAGAAAAAGAAAAGGGAACGAGTTTTAGTGGGGGTAGGGTGCTAATATTTTTTTCTAACTTTGAGAATATATAGTTTTAAGCAGTCACGCCAATAATGAACTCATGGAACAAGAGAGTTCCCGGCATAATTTCTTCTCTCTAAGTTTCTTAGTTACACCCGTTAAAACATTGATTGTTGCAGTTAACTGACCCGTAAAATTTGGGGGTGAGTTTTCTCTTCTTAGCTGAGCATATAATTATGCAAATAGAGATCTGACAGTGATCCTCCGGAGTAGTGTGCGTGCGCGTGAAGGGGCTGTCAGAAGGGTGGCATTCCAACTTTGCTTAGTGCCTGTTTCTTTTGGGGAGAGTTCATCTTTTGGTGCGTATCAGAGCGCGCCGGCGCGAGCAAGCGTGACGACGATCCCCTTTAACAAAACATTCAAATATCAGTGGGTTCCCCTAACTTACTTCAAACATGTCAAACACATGATCGTATCCTCCCTGCTCAGAAGAAGCCATTTCATATTACAGCTGCGCCCCCGCCCACCCCCCGCGTGCCAGATTTAGCCAAAAGCTCCACCTGCGAAGATGCGTAAGATTTGAGTTGAAACGCAAAATGAAGTCGCGTGTGCGAAATCAATCATCTGATGAACGCACTGAGATCCTTCCCATGCGCGTTACTCCAAATCAGAAAACACAAAACATTATTAAAGTAAATGGCCACTGCTTAAGTTGAGTCAAAAAATTCCCTTTAAACCTCCAGAACGTGTAACTGCTTTGGCCGGACCTTTGGAGTTCAGCTGGAGAGTTTTCTGGGCCCGTAAGTGGGTTTTGGTCGCTTGCTGTGCGCCTGTTCACGTGAATAGCTCTTTTAATCAGCAGCCTGACACAGAGCAAGGAGGACTCGGATGGTTGCACTTGTTGTTTAGAAGTTTCTGGTAGAGATTTCTAAAGATTTATTGAGGGGGCGTTTAATGACCTGATCATTTTAAGGACGTGAATACAAATGATGCAGTAAAATCTTTGCGTCGTGGAGAAACGCGCACTCTCGTGAAATGAATGACCAAAACATAGGTTTCACTTTTGTACGTTTCTGACGCTGTTCGCTGAACCAAAGCCTGCTTTTGTACTGTGTTTTTGTTCATATTTTTATATTATTGATTTAGTGCAGCCTGCTTTCTCAACTTTCAGCAGCAGGATTTTAATGACACATACCGTATTACCTGTCTTCAAAAACCAAATAATTAAATAAGGTGAAATAAATGTAATAATTAAACCAGGGTTTATTGGTCCAACTCAACACAAGGCAACAGGCAATTTCATTTTCTCAAGTTCTTTAATACTTTGAACAAAGAGAGCATCAGAAGAATTTCAAACAGATATTTCAGTAAAAAACTCCAAAAAAACAATGGAACATTTGTGCATTGCAAATTCTGTTATATCATGTTAAAATGTGAACACAGCCTTCTTCTTAGTTCATATTAAGCCTCTACCAATGAAACTCGTTACCGTGTTTCAGATTTGGTTGCTCTTACATCTTTAATTCCATTCACATATGGCTTGCTGGTTATTATTAAAAACATTGAGCAGTATGTTGTTTATTCCTAAGGCAACAATATACAAATTACAGCAGGAAAAATGAACCGATCGAGGTTCATAGCTAAAAAGATGAAAGATGAGCAATGGTATCTACAAACAAAACTCATCAAATCAAATAATAAGCCAATGTCTTTGCTCAAACCTGGAGAGATCCGAATCAAATTAAAAGGAAATTAGGCCTGCAACCATCCGCCACAGTTGTCTCATTACAGCGGAAAGATAATCCACAAAAGCCTTAAACCATACACACAGTGGGAAGGAGAGGCACAAGCGCACAGTGGAAAAAGTTAAACAAGGAACTATTTGAAGTACAAAATACATATTTGAGAATGTGTCTTAGGTATCACAAGATTTACTATTCAGTTGGAGATTTACAAATGTCGTGAAATATAGTCCATTTAGCCTTGAGTGTTTCATAAACCTGCCTTAGCAAAAAAGTGTTTGTGTCACAAAGTCCGATTATGAGCAGAGTTTTACTTTGTCAGGTCTAAATGAACGAAAATAACGGGGAGAGTAGATCGTTTATACTTATACAGCATCTAAGGAAATATCACTCAGGCTTAGAATAATATTAAGATCTTGGATTTCCTGACATGTGTAAGGCGATATAGTGGATATAGTGGGGATTTATGAGGGCTGTGAGCTGACTTCTGGCTCCTGTAAAAATGAGATATCTCTCAGAGCTATTTTGATGCTTGACTTTAAGTGATTTTAAATATGCTTCATGCTTGTGATGTTTTCATATGCAGCACAGGATGGGCTTGTTTTATTTGTTTCATCACATTCAATAAGCTCCACACATCAATAACGCAGAGAGCAAATTGAAGAAATATATATATTATTAATCCAAGAGAGATGGACTTTCACATTCTATACTTAGGACAGTAAAATAAATCAGATCCTATGGGCTTACCTTACGAACGATTAGAGAACTGCAGCTGAAGTTTGCATATGTGAATAAAAAACTCTTTAAATCATATTTTTAATTACAGGAAAGTTATAAAATCACACATTTTGGAGATTAATTAAAAAGTATAAATAGTGGTGTGATAAAACTTTACGTAACTAAAAAAAAAAAAAAAAAAAAAAAAATCTTAGTTTTTGGTAAGAGTAGTAAACGGAGAACCCTGACAAAGCAGTAGAACCTTTTGTGAATACTGGGAAAGATTACAAAATACAGATAGATGTAATGATATCAATAAAAAAATTAAAATAATGGTAGAAAAAAAAATGCGTTTGCATTTTACAAAATTTTCAGGTTATAAAATCTATAATTACTAAAAAAAATTAACATTTAATAAATAAAAAAATGTTTTTTTTTTTTGCAGGCAAATTAAATTGTTTGGGATAAAACATACATTTTATAATGGGGTATTTGCAAAAAGTACCAAAACCTAAAGTTGCATTGATATTGGTGGAACAGTAGACCTCCAGTAAAAGAGCAGGCGTTAGGACCAGGAGGATGGTGAGAGTATTTCAGACGGAGGGGCACGAAGGCCATTAGCTCAGTTCAGTGTGATGTCAGGACAATTAGAGGTGCACACCGGCGCACAGTGCATAGTGGCTGTCAGCCTTAATCTCTACTGCTCCGGTCCGCAGACGCAGCTAGGCTACAGCCCACGGGAAGCACTAACACTTCAGGTTCATATTGCTTTGACAGTCGCACTCAACTAGAAGTAATGCAAAACGCTATTGTGATTTATACATGATATACTCTTTGCTCTCACATCAGCAAGATGTAATGTGCTTGAAGCCAGGGCGACATTCAAGGAAAATATAGAGGTTATAGGAAAGAATAGAAATGTAAGGTGTATTTCTTTGTTAAATCTTAATCCGAAACCCGGCCCTCCCAGTCCATTGTTGTTGATCTTCTACAAATCCTGGTGTTTGCTTTTGTGAGCTCCACTGCGTGTGGTAACAATGTTGGAGGTCTCCTGTGACTCTTCGTACTCCAGCGCCTCGACGACCTCATTGAAGAAGCGAAAGATGGAGTCAAAACTCATCCAAGAAGTCAGCTCATGCTTCTCTGTGCCTGTGGACACACAACCACAAAAAACAAAAGTATGACGACAAATGGATAAATACAATTTATTGAAAAAATATTTGGGTGCATCCACCAATTGTATATTAATATTAACACAATAGTACTATACATGTATATATATATATACATATATATTTATATATATTTATATTTATACACACATAAATATACATTTATATATATGTATATATACACACACACACACACACACACACACACACACACACACACACACACACACACACACACACACACACAGCATCTCTTGACCATGCAATCCAGAGGAATCATGAGAGCCATCAGGGCCTCTGACCCATCAGCCCAATGGGAAGGATTTAATATGTTATCCAAGCGGATACCTGAAAATCAACACCGACGCATGCCCGTCTTTCCATTTCAGAGCTTCGAACAAAAAACAGAGTTATGCACAATAGGCTCCCTAAGCAAAACCAGTGGAGCGGTAGTCATTCATTCTAAAGGGCTGATTGAGGAAAGTGAAGACAGAGCTGGAGAGAGGCTGCAGCGGGCGGCCGTATCAGGTGGTCCGACAGTGGTACACAGGACGCAGGAGTGCTGGGTTTCCCTGTGACCTCCTCTGGGTTAGCTTGTTCCCAAGTTGGGGTCACACTGGAGCTTGAAATCTGGTACATTCGCCTCGGGTTCCTGTCTGCATCAGGGGTTACCGTATCACTGGGCAGCCCTTTGGTTGGATAGGTTGCACACTCAAAGGCCGTTTTTATGTTCACCCAATGTGCCAGCTAAACCAATGTGCCACTGAACACCTCGCCTGTCATTGGACAGTTTTTGATAAGAATGCTTGGGGCTAAAGCTTGTCCATGCACCATAACCAGCAATTTATAATCTGCAAAATGCTAACAGATAACGTCTTAGCTTTGGCTATCATCTCAGACACTTGGCAAGACCAGTAAAAAGAAGCCAAACCAAGAAACCTTCATGCCTCCTAAAAGTGGTGTAGGGTTGATACTAGATAGAAGATAAGCAAACCATACACCAGATAATATCCTCTGAGCTATAACATTTTGTTACAGCTTGTGGTTTGGACAGCATTTATAGTAGAGATAATGTTATTCATCTGTCCTTTTGTGCATTTACTATCTGAGGTCACAACAGCAGCAGTTTCACACCTTCTGCTCAGATTAGACTTCTTTTTTTTTAACTTTTATGCCTGATGGCCTACCACAAGTCTCTTTTTATCTGAGCATGGTATTGACACAAGTTTTTGTATATATGTATGTATGTATATATATATATATATATATATGGCATACATTATAAATGTATGCCAAAATATATAAAATGCATATACAGATGCAAAAACTAGAATACTATGGAATGAAATATATATTAAAACATTTTTAAGTGGAATAAAATATAGGAATAAAATAACCCATTTAGCATAGCCAGTAGGTTTTGATAGACACTGCTAGCAAATAAAGCGTGACCTTTACCAAAAGGCCTTTTAGAACTATCCCAGACTTTTATTCAGTGGATTTTCCTTCCTTCCTCCCTTTCTCTCTCTGCTCAGCGTATGTGGTGCTGGCTATAAAAAGATAGACTAGAAGGCCGCAGGGATACAATTAGGAAGCACCTTAGAGGGTCTGCTGCCGTAGTCGGGCCTCGGCTGACCAGCGCACTGACCTATGTTTATTAGATTGACCCCTGCCTGAGCGCATTAATGGAGATAGTGTGTTTCAGTGGAGGATTGTGGCTAATGTTGCCTTTTAGTCGATGCGGGTCCAACCATGTGCGTTGTTTGTATTTGTGCGTGTGTGTGTGTGTGCCATTTGTGTGTCCAAGTATGTAAGGAGGGATTTCGATCATCGAGAGATAAGGGACTTTTTCTCAAAGCTATAAAGCCAATGGACTTCTGTTATGCGCCTTGGGTCAAATTTACTGGCCTGGCAATCACAAGAGTCAATAACCTCGCACTCCTGGTAACGGCGCTACCTGTGTCAAGCTCAACATAACACCCATTCGAGGGAAACAAAGACACCGCCCTCTCAGACCTCTAATCTATCATTTATATCCAATTTGAGGCGGTCTGATCCTTTTTCCACCGCCTCCTCCTGCTTCATATACTTTCCCTTCCCTTTCGCCTCATCAGTCTCTCACTTTTTTTTACTTGTATTTTCTTGTCTTGTTTTTCTTTCTCTTGCAGAAAGCGATCAATGCCGCAGTGCTCTGCCGTTCACCCTGAACTGGCGGTGAACTTCTTCGGAGCGCCGCCAGCTTCTCTGCGCTCTCTCCACCCGGCATATCCCATCTCCCATCGCGGTTCGGGGTCACCAGGGGGGCGTCTCTGTGCCAATATGCAGATGAGTCCGTGGCCCTGCAATGACTCAAACGTGAAGCTCCGCCCACCTCTGTACCGCGGATGGTTTTGGGGGGAAAAAGTAAAAGGCGTTATTCCCCCCCGACGTACATTCCCACATATCCACTGCTTGCACTCTCAGACTCTAAATAGACCCCTTAACAGCCATACGTCCTCCCCATCCGTTAATAGCCAAAGTGTGCTGAACCTAATGGAGGTTGTCAAAGCTAAGAGCGCTGATTTAGAGGGAGAAGATCCAATGACCAGGTTTCACTAGGCACTAAAGGCGAAAAGAGAAAGGGCGAGAGAGCATTACCTCAGCTGTGCCACAAATCAAAGTAATATCTTTAAAAGATGCCACGATCGATGGGGTGACTTCTGGCTCCATCTTGCGTGTAAAGTGAAACCATTAACAGACCATGAGCAGTACTTTATCCACAGTTTAGCTAAATGGAATAAAACAAACTTTGATGTTGTTTTTAAGTTTATATCCTTACGTACTGTTACTGTATTTAGAAGTTACACTAATTACTATTAAACTGAAGATGGGCGATGTCAATTTGAATTCTATCGCACATTTACAACACAAGCGGTCTAAAGTCACATGCATAAAATGGAAAAAGTACAAATTAAAAATAAAGGTACATGTGCGATATATATATAGACATTTAGATGATATTGTGAATGTTGTTTGGAAGATTGAGAACAGTTTATAGTAAAAAAAAAAAAGGCACTAATTAAAAAGAAAAAGTTAAAAGGTAAAAGGTGATAATCTTGTACTTCTGTGATTCAAGCCTGACATTAAATTATAAAAAAACATCGAGCAGTTCATTTGTGTTTTTTTAAACTTTTAAACTAACTCCACAACTTTGGCTGTTTGTTTTCATCTTACTCTTCTCTTTGCCACCAAGGTCAACAATAATTGTTTTTGTTTAGCATATTCAGCGCAAATGAACTTCAACACATTTTTTTTTACAGTGCACTGTTAGTAATTGTGATCCATTAGACTTTTAAATAAAGCGAGCACTCAAGGCCTACTGTGTGTGTGTGTGTGTGTGTGTTTTCTTGTAAATTATCCTGAGTTAATTTTAATGCAATCACAGTAATTTCATTAATGCAATCAACTATAACAGAATTATGTTTCACGTTCATTGCAATAATATATTATTGTAAGCTCCATAATGCTGAATATTGTCATGGGAAATTATAAATATATAAAAAAAAAATCATACTAATAGTGTGGTTAACGGTGAACAATTAGAGCAAAGGGGCCCATAATGGCTGGCACGCGCGCACATGTCGATAGTAATATATCACTGGAAAGTAGCAGGGCAGGGTGAGTAGTGAAAGCTCCCCTTGTGTGGCTGTCCTGCCCCTCACCTCTGGCCTGTGCTTGACCACTGTGTGTAGTCTGTCTGCCCAGCGCCTCATCATGTGACAGAGACCATTTGATCTGGCACATTCAGCCCGCACCTCTCCCTCAGCCACTCAGCCCCTTTCAAGGTAATTGGACAGTTTGATATCGTGCACGTTTCAACAGTTTTGATATGCTTATGAAAAACAAAGAAGAAGCGTGTGTATGCGAGTTCTAATGATGTAAAGTTAAAGAATATTTGCAACAACATAATATATCAGGTGGCAAAACAGACGTACAATGTTTTTGATTCACTTTTTACACTACTTCTAAGACTATACAGACAGCTACTGCTTTGACATAAGAAAAACTTGATTATTCCCGCAATACTGAGAGAAGAAAAGTAAACTGAATGAAGTCAGTTTCTTTAAAATGCACTAAAATGGCTAAAGTACTACGATAATTGATTAGTCTAGCGATTATTTGACTTTTGATTAATTGATTAGTTGTTTCGAATGCGTCAGGCCAGTGAAGATGAGATTTGTACAAACTTTTCCCCAGATAAAGTTGACCTTAATCCATTTGAGGACGTCCGGGTGGAGAATATTTTCAGACGAAAAGGTGTTTCCATTTTAAACTCAAATGTTTGGTTGATTTCTGCTGTCTGAGAGATAAAACCTCTTCTATCAGCTCATGGCATGTTTTGGAGGTAAAAGACTACCGTATTTTGCGGACTATTAGCCGCTACTTTTGTCAGATGTTTTGAGCCATGCGGCTTATTTAGAGGCTGCGGCTTTTCTGTGGTTTTTTTCTTTCACCGCTAGGGGCGAACTAACCGGAATTAGAATCAAAACTACAGAAAAGTTAAGCAAAGAAGCAGATGTTTGTTTTTTATTCAGCTAGCAAATAGAACACGGACGACAAATTACCAACTATAAATTATTTTCAAAATTCTTGCCCATCATTATGGAACCCAAACGAAGAAGTTCGTATGAAGCAAGTTTTAAGCTGAAGGCCATCGATCTTGCTAGGAAGCCGCGCGGCTGCACGCAAGCTTAACATCAATGAATGTACGGTGAGACGCTGGAGGGGACAGCGGGGAGATCATGCGATGCCAAAAGTCAAGGAAAGAGTTCTGCGGCCTATACAAAAGGTGCGGCCTATGTATTGTTTTATTATCGTTTTTTTTTAAAATAGAGCAAATGCGGCTTATATAGGGGAGCGGCTAAAAGTCCGGAAAATACGGTATTCATTTGTGAAATGGTTCAACTTTAACTGAAAAAGAAAATGTGTATTTACCCAAAAATATGCTTTTCCTACCATGAGATATGCGAGTAAAAGTATCAAGTTACTTTCCACCGGAGCAGGAACCAAAATGTATGCAAAAAGAAAACGCAAAACGTCCCCCAGCTCCATCACTGTAGTTGTTTTATCAAAGGAACAGCAGAGTTTGAATACAAAGGAAACATGGAAAATCCTCCATAGCTATGGGCCATGCTTTCTTCCTGGTGCACCAAACACGACATGGTGTTACAAATAGTAATCACCTCTGATTGTCACAAATTTCCAAACAAACGATAGGTGACTGTACCGCCAAAGTGATGCCTCGAGTGATACTCCCACAGAAAGCTTAAATCAAAGCATGCTGTCTATAATTAGCTTCCATCTGGGCTACATTATTTAAAGCCTCACCAGTTAATTGCTTGTGTACAAATGGCCTATTTTACTTGAATCAAACTCTTCTTTTGCGTTTTCATAATTATGCTGATGTGAGAGGGGCATATTTCTTCACTTCATTTATAACACAAATACATGTTCAAATTTTTAAGAGAACTCCAAGGCAAGAAAGTGTACAATTATGATGAGCAAATGGAATTACTTGAAACAATGATGCGGGTGCTTAATCAAATATAGTGACTTGTGGGTTAAACATTTAATGAGCTTCAATTAAACGAAAAAAGCGATATCATCAGAATGTGATCAGTGCAAAAACAGACTACATCTCAGAGTTAATATGCATGATATTATTGCTTGTGGATGTAAACATTGTCTAATTTCCTCTTGTCAAAGTTTTCATCAAAAATCTATCAGGCAGCATGTCTTCTTATCGATTTTGGGGGGACGGAAACCTAAGCTTTTGTTTTATCTTGATGTGGGGCAGTGCATTGTGGGCCCTGGCTGGTGTAACCTTAACTAGACTGCTGTTTTGTGGAAACTATCTTGTGCATGGATCTACGGCGGGGAATCGCTATCTGTATCCTGGTTGTCAGACGATCGGATTTCCGCCTGCCTCTCTCCGATATTGGATGATCCCTGTCGGTTTGTGTATCCGTGTGCGCTGCTGTAACACTTCTCATTGTGTTGCATATCCATGTGGAAGTCAGTTATATGTGTGTTGTCATCTGCTTTGCACAGACATGCGCAAAGGTCAACAATGTCATTTTATCGCTGGTGGTTGACGGTTGGAGGAGGGCAGGACACGTTGCCACTGGAGACGGGGTCAGAGAGAGCCAATCAAGCGACAGGAGCTCAGCCAAACTGCCAACAGCAACTTTCACCGCAGCAACCAAACATGGAGATGTCAAAACCTTAATTAAATTGAACTTCATGCACCTTGTCCACCAACGTCCCGCGCACATTTGACCACAGGTGAGGGCAGCCGGGTGACAGTCAGCGTCAAGAAATATGAATGTACTCAAACAAGGTCTTATAGAAGTTATGTTACTGCAAAACACTGCCTCAGAGGGTTAAGCGCCTACCAACGACTGGTGGGCGACACAGTAACTATAAATAAATGTATGCCAAATTGAAGGTGGATTCTCTGAAAAGTAGGCAAAGTAGTTCAAAGTGATTTGAATGAATCCATAAAACAAACCTGACTTTATGACAGATGATGACTTTTAAATGTTTAAGTATTACACTTTACATCAAATTAATGCAGCGTTTGATGCTCCAAATAGAAATTGTGTAGTTTTCTATTCCAATGTTAATACATATTGAATCTGAAATGAATTAAGTGTTTGTTTGTCATTAAATAAGACAACCATAACTGCCCTTCCTTGATTCCAAAATAATATGACAGGAGGCGGCACCTTCCAACAGCTTTAATTATTTGACCAAATATCAAAGCTCAAAACTCATTACACATCCAAAGATGTGGGACTTGAATCAGTAGCTACAGGGGCAGCTTTTGGGATTTAACATTTACATAAATGCAAACGCAACATCAAGATTTGTTTCCACTCAGAGTAGGTATTTGAAAAAGCTGTTTTAAATTAAATGTAATAAATCCAAGAGGAGGAAAACTTGTGAGTCCAAGTGCTCTATACAAAGCATGGCACTCTTGCCCCTTCATCTATCCTTCCCCATTTGCAGCCTCTCCACCTAGACACTGAGACTACCCTGAGTGCTTTTTATTTTAACGTGAATGAGTGGCCTTGGCTGTCATAAAGGACCCTCGCCTTTATAGACTTGGAGCGCAGTATTTACAAGATAACCCTGGTGCAAGGACAGCGCTGGCTATTTGATACCAGTGTCACACTCCCCTCTGTTCATCAGAGAAAATTCAAAGCTCCAACATGATGCCCTTGTCTGCATCAGGACCTCTATGTGTCAGTTGTTTCACCATTTTCTACTTAAACCACAGAGACAGAAATGCCAGAGACACCGTGTAAACTGTGTGAAAACACTAAATCTCAGCAATGTGACAAGTATGAAATAAGAACAGTATGAACAAAATGTGAAGAGAATATTGATATTGAAGGTAACATTTTAATCTGAAATATATAAATATAATGTATGACGGGGGGCAACTGAAAGACAGATGGAGTGATCTCTGCGTGTGTGTGTGTGTGTGTGTGTGTGCGTGTGCGTAGAGGGGCTCTGTTGCCACCCAGACATTAGCACTGTAAACAGTGCGGGCCTCCTTCAATGTCCAGGCCTTTTGTTGTTGCTGCATCACCATTGGTCAGAGCTTAAATGGCAAACACTTGGGGGCTGCTAGCTCGCCTGACACGGTTTTGTTTTTGCCCTATTGAGGGCCAATGGAGAGCTTCTGTTTCTATGCCCAGGCACAATGTGTCTCAAAAGCAGTGCGGATGAAAAGAGAGGCCCTAACAAAAACTGTCTATTACTGCATTGGAGGCACTGCATGCATGCATATATATGTATATGTGCCCACATAAGCACAAGCACATACACACGGACGCCTGGACGAGGGGCAGAGGCCAACAACCCAAAGACTCTGGTGGTGAATGAGAACAGACACACAATCGAATGATCAATACAGTCTGTTCAACACAAGCATACAGTACAGAGCATGCACAAACATATGCAACACACAACACTACTACATTTATGTATCACATGAACATGCAACTCCTGCGCCCTATAGAAGACAACTCTGTAACCTCTTCAAAACAATGTAATACATGACTAGCATACACACAAATGCAGAGGTCTGCTACATTGCAATGTCTGACAGAAGTGAAGCAGCTGAGGAAGAGGAGAACTCCCATCATAGACGGCCTTGAATCTCACCAGCAGTGTCATATTATGAAAAAGCTTTCCTCTACTATCAGATGTGCATATGTATGAAAACATTATGTAGTAGTAGTACTAAAGACACACAGTACTCCACAATCGACAGACTAAGCAGTGGACTGAACATTTACATATTTTTCATTTTCAAAAGCTGTAGTAAATTTCACCTCTTTCATGAGCTACTTGTCATATGACCTTGTTATGGCATACATTGTGAGGCACTTAAAGTGTGTTGGGTAGGGGACAGTGGACTAAAGGTCAGAGCCAGGCCAGAGGTGGTGATGGAAGAGTGGGTGCTGAGGCGGGCCAGGTCTGAAATAGATCACTTACGGGAACAAAGTGTAATTAATGGGTCGCCACAGATAAGAGGGCTCTGCTCCTATCGGGGAATGTGCTAATGGAGTTGACACACACTCAACAAGATCAGTGGACAACATTTATATGTGAGACTGTATGTTGGTAAATGTGTCTATGTTGTTGTTTTTGTGAGCACAAAGTGAGTAATTAAGTTAAGTGGTAGATAAACATGTTTTCCCCAGTCTTCAGACAAACCCCGTCATCAAGAAAGAATATACTACAAAATATGTGAGAAAGTCTAGGTAACTCCCATCAAACAAGATTGATGTTATTACACTGTGAGCTCGGACACCTTCACAATGTGCTTGTTTACGGAGAGACAGAGCAGGAGGAAATGGCCTGGTCAAGAGGGGGTCAGACCTGAGGTGTTCTAAGAGAAGCAAAGTGACACGAGCCTCTCCTTAAACTTCCTGTCTGCATGTGTCTCTGCGTCAGTGCAACCGGACTGGAGCCACCGAGCTGGAGACGCCTGTGCATGTGTGGCAGCAAACAGTTACACATTGGAGTCAGGCCTGAGGTCACTGTAGGTTTTGCAAAGCGCCCACGTGTGCCTGGACACAAGAGATGGCCTGTGATGGACAGGCCAAGACAAAGAGGATTTCCCCTGTTTGTCTGAGAGAGCGGAACAGCCGCGTCAGAAGCACAAGCAGGAGAAGGCTGTCTCCAGTACAGATTTCATGTGTGTGTTTGGGACAGAGGGAGGAGGTCAGCCGCTGGTGGATTTGTGTATCCTGAGTGTGTGTCTGTTTCAGGGTCACAAACCCTGAGGCCAACTACTTCACTATGGTTTAGTCCAACAAGCCAAGGCCACATTAACACACTGCATGACTTAATAACAGAGACCTGTGGCTTGTTGAGAATACTGATTCATGTGAATAAAAAATACACATATTTCTGATGTTCATGGAAATAGACCCCTAAACAACATGGTGGTTGCCTTGAGAAGCCAAAAGCATATCAAATGATGTACACGTAAGTCCTTAAACACAGGGGCATGACCTCTGCACCAGCGAGCTGAGCCCAGCACCCCAAGAGAATCTTAAATCTTACTTTGTGTTTCTAACTGGGTCTGGGGTGAGCTAAATGTATTTGTGTGAGTTTGTGTGTGCGAATGTGTCAGATGTAGCATCAGGAGATTAAATAGAAAGAAACGAGACTGCAATCTGTCAGGACAAGGGGAGAACATCTTCAAAGAGTCAACATCACAGTGGGGCGCACACACAAACACACTGCGGACTGTCCATTGCTCCCAGCATATCTCCACTTTGTCCTTGGACTGTCTGAATACCACTGGAGGCAAGCATGATTTGAGAGAGCAAGTGGAAACGAGTGAGAGGTGAGAGAGGCCGAGAAAGAACGAGCAGAATGAGGGAGGGAAGCAGAGGGAGAGAGCAGAGGCGCCCCTCAATGACATCTACACAGATAAGTCAATCTCCAGAGCTTCTTTTCTCTTGCTATCACTTTCCCAGGCACCACTGTTTCTACATGCGCCGGAGTGTGTATTCACTTCGAGTGTGTTTCAAGTGAGCGAGATGCCTGTTTAAGACACATGGTGGAAGGCAGAAACAAGCATTTGGAAGATTAAGTACACTTACCGCCTGAATACTGATAAACCGCACAAGAATATTTCGACCGGAAGAGAATGAAATAAACAGGGAAAACTGACTTTAGTTTATTGAAGAGATAAACCTTGGTGGTGATATAAGCAAGGTATAGTAGGATCTTAAACATTGACCGAAGGACAGGCTACAAACTACAAAACAAAGCTTTGGGCCTGCGGCAGGTCAAAGTGTGAAGAGACTGCAGTTTGAGCCACATTCAACTGCGGTAAAGAGAGAGACATTTTGATAAGCTCATTTCCGCCCAGCTCTATGCATTTTTGAATCACAATATGCCAGTCAGAAAGAGAATAATTATCAGTGGCATGGGGTTGGAGAACCATGTCTGGCCTTTGAACGACTAAAATAAAGCGATGCCATGCTGATGACCAAAAGAGGCAATAGTGTGATCATTTCCAAAAATAAAAAAAGAATGGACAGCAAAGCAGTACTAGAAAGCCCCAACAATAGAAATACTTCTACAACATCTTCCATGTTATTTTCTGTGATTAAAATCTGACCAAGCAAAAAAATGCAACTCTGAGAAGGTGAAACGGAGTGTGTGAAGGAAGGCAGCAGAGGAGATGAACTATGCCAAAATGTAAACTGCAGGTGTCTCATAGTGCTCTGTTAACAAAGTATAATTTATAACGCACAGTTCAAATGTGTCTTTATCTGCACTCAGTGATTAAGTGATATGATTTCTCTTTTTAGAGAAGTTCCCCCATGCCCAGCCCTCACTTAAACAGAGAAGTGGGATTTTGCACTGGTGTTGAAATGCAGAGTCCCCAGGGGCTGGCGCAGAGCAGTAAACCTTTCCGAACCTCACTGTCATAACAGCCCAAAATACAAACTCAACAGCATATAAACAGTATAGAGTTTAATTTTTTTTCATTTTTAAAATATTGGTCATATTGGATTTTAATGTAGGATAAGGCTAAGGAAAAGATTAATCGACTTAACTCGATTAATAATCATTGTTGTATATAAGACTACACTGACTCTAAGACACACACAAAAAGTGCTTTTATATCAAAGACAGTGTCAAAATGTCAAATAGAATAAACAATTCCTGATCTTCATTAATATGTTAATATGTTAATATGTAAAATCTATAACATCTATAACTACTGATCAGTGCTAATGTAGGACACTTGGCTCAATATTGCTTAAGTTCAAAAGGGTGGAAAACACATTTCAATATGTATAATGTATATTTACAGCAATTAATAATCTGAATTTGTCTTTTCTCCACAATGTTTAAGATAGTATGTTTGACCAAACAGTTTTACATATTACCCATATTTTATGAAATTAGTGCAGTGTATTATGCATTTTAGACACCATTTCCATGCTGCCCAGACTTTCCGTTTGTTCCTTTCATGATATTCCTTTTCTCCCCTTTGTCCGTCTACATAGTGTTTATGCTTGCAGAAAATTCCCTCTTAGTCTCTGGGGAAACAGCGCTTTTCTGTGCTCTGCGTGTCTCTTCTTCTTCCCTTGTATGTTCCCGGGCTGCAGAGTTTTCCTTCCCTGTGCAGCCTGCAGTGTGCTCTGTGTGCAGCTCTGTCCCATCAGGGAGCCCAGAGTGTGATGGTACAATATCCCCATCCAGGGGGAGTCTCCAGCCCTTCTCCCTGTGGATGCTCCTTTCTCTGCGCCTCCATGTCGGACTGCACCACACAGTCCTCATCTACCGTCCCATTTATCTGTTGTTACTACCTCAATTACCCCCTCCTCGCACAACTGAGGGTGAGGTTTTATCCTTTCACATTTTATCTTCAAACTTCAACACTATACAACATTTTAACATTTGGCTGCAGTTGAGTAGTTATAGTAGCATATCTATCTTGTATTTTAGGTTTATAAAGAAAAGCATTTAATAAACTGCGAGGAACCTTGGACAAGTAGAAGCAGAGACAAGAAAGAATAAGGTGAGAACTGTTCCCTTGACCTGTCATTAATGGGCAAGGTCTCACGTTAATTAAGGCTCTTGCGCGTCCAACAGTGGCTATTATGATTATGCTGCTCGTTGGAGATTAACATGGATGCTGGGAAATCCATATAGAAATCCACTTTATTCAAGACCATTTCCTTTGTGTTGTCTAAAGGTTCATATCAGCATTAGGATACGTGGCATGTATGAATCTATTCTTTGCTAGTGTTTTACCTGGTTTGAAGGAGATAATGAGGAAAAGAGGATGAGTTTTTGAGAGTGTATTCTGATGTGAAAAGTGGTGATAAAGTGTAAGGGTTAAGGCTAATTCACCTCACTCAGTAATGCTCGTGGTTGAAGATGGCACATTGTCCACTTGTTCTCCTGTGACCGCAGATGAGCAGGGACACATGATGTCAGAACCGGTGTGATGGAGAGTAATCACAAGGTGAAGAGGGATCTGACTGTCTGACAGCACAAAGCATACTCTGACAGTCTCGGTAACACAACTCTGGTGTAAATGATCAGAACGGAGAGCATAGAGGAAGAGCTGAGATTTCACATTTGGCCTATCAGCACACACACACACACACACACACACGCGCACACACCCACACACCGACATGTCTAATAAGCGATTGATACAGCATGTTTGTTTGGGTGGAACTTGAACCTGTCTGTGCCCTGGGGCCTTGGCAGCAGGTGTTAGAGAGCAATCCCATGTAAAGAGCAGAAACACCTGGGCTCTCGGCGCTGACACTCGCACAGTGCTGTCAGACAGTCCAGAGTGAAACTGACCCGGGAGCTGAGGGGGGCACACCTGTGTCTCTGACAGACCCTCCCATCACAACTTTGTCACACTGAATAATGTAAGGGTTGTTTAACTGGCACTTCAGCCCACTTACAGCTCGGAGGGCAATAACTGTCAGTTACATGTAAGCTAATGGACGAAGGGAGCAAGAGGGCGTCAGGTACTTTTACCTTTGTTAATGTCTGTGTGATTACTTCACATAGAACTCATTGTGACTATGATATGTGCAAAAGACTGAGCAAAAAATATCAACCTTGGTGACAGAGCGAGAGCAGCTTTGCACTGTATTACCATGAGCATTCACTAAAGTCAGCCACACATACAGTATGATGAGCTGAGGCTCATAGGGTCGATATTTGATGAAGTTTTACTGAAGTTAAATAAGACTTATATCTTATAGAGTAAGAGGGTTAAGAGAAATAAAAACAATGGAACTTGACACAAAAGGAAAACTGTTGCAAGTCAAATTGCAATCATCCAGGCACAATCTGTGCAGTTCAGATAGATGCGCCCGGGGAAATGGAAAAGGGAGGCCACTAGGCTTATGGGCCATGTCCTGCCCTCGACCTGCAAACGCTGGCACACCCTTTCTTGCTGCTGGCTAAATAAAAGGCCCCAGGGTGGGCCAGGCTGGGCGGCAGGAGAAACAGACACAGAGTCGGCATTACTCAGCTAATCTCATTAGGGAGGCAGCCCTGCCAAGCTGCCAGGGGTCAGCCAGAGTGCCACGTCACTCATCACACCTTTGGCACTCCTGCTGACCCCAGGACTTATGGCCAACCGAGGTGAGGGGTATTAGGGCTGCGGTGAAAGCAAAGAGGTGGCAGGCAGTAAAGCTAAGAAACAGGAGATTGGGTCTGATTAATGTAACTTTGACTCAGGTCTAAATACAGTTTGAGATAACAACATGAAAAGAAGAAACATAATAAACCAAACAAAAGAAAAATGAGGGAGTAGGAAGACAAGACTGAGACGGAGAAGCCAAATAAGCAGCTTCCTCCACTGCAGTGTGGTTTATTGTATTTACAGCGGATTGCATCAGGGTGCAGTACTTAAAGGGGCCAGTGCAGTGCAGGGTCATCTCTAGTGTGATAGGCTCCTCATAAACTCTGCTGCGTCCCTTAGGCTTAGATCACCACACAGACGACTCTGAACCTAACCTCACACTCCAAACACATGTACAGGTAAAAGAAGACCGCATCAGAATGCTGAGACAGGACCAACTAAATACTACACATTTTATACTGTCCAAGTACAACATGTGATTCCCAATCTAAAACCTCAAGAGACAGGCCAACAGGAAAAATGAGCCGGATCATAATTCTGTTGAATACTTTGTGTGTTTAAGCAGCCAAGTAACTATAGCACTTAATTGTCAGCACTATTTAAACCTATGAAACTAGTATGGCCTATGAAAATGAATAAATGAGGACTCGGAGAATCCCTGGGTGAAATCTGTGCTTACGACCTGTAAAGAGCTCATCAAAACATACTACTATAGAAAGATGTTAAGGTTTTGCACCCAAGGGCACCGACATGAGATTCAATGTCTGGATAAAAACTGTTTTTTTCACGAGATTGTAAAATAAAATCAAATGAAAAGTTTTGATATGTTGAGGGAATCCTTTGGGTTGGAGACGCAGGACTTTTAGGTAGGTATTTACAAATAAGGAGTTATAATCAAGACATTAAACACAACAACTGGCCATTATAAGCCTCTGACTGAATCTTTTGATCAGGCATTTAAATAATTTGAAAGGGAATAATATCTAAATTATATAAATGCATTAATAATTTTGACAACCAATCTAATATTTAATAAAAAATGGTATTTAATAAAAATTATAACATTTTATAAGTTTATTTTGATAGACAAAGAATGGAAAAATATACTGGTAAACATCCCAATGGAGGACCACAAACGTTCTTTCATAACACCATGTCAAAAGTGCTCATTATTCAAAGATCACATTTGGACTTAGGGTCAAAGACAGTCAAGACAGACTGTGGACTAAATGGATGTGTACTTTGGGCTCAGTGTGCCCAAAGTACACACACACACACACACACACACACACACACACATACATATAGTACATATATACACATATACATATACACACACACATATATACATACACACCCATATATATACATATATATACACGCATATATATACACACACACACACACACACACACACACACATATATATATATATACACACACACACGCACACACACACACACACACACATATATACACACACACACACACACACACACATATATATATATATATATATATATATATATATACATACACACACCATACTCATGGTGGCAGGAAAGACAAAGGCACAATAAAATGGATGACACAAACTACACCGACAATCAAGGACTGGACTGTCATTATATTAATATATATATATATATATAATATATATAATATATATATATATAAATATAAATAAATAAATATATATATATATATATATATATATATATATATATATATATATATATATATATATATATATATATATATATATATATATATATAAATTCGAAAAACTGACAATAAAAATGACAACAATCACATTCTGACTTCATTTGGAAGACTCTGTTTTGATGCCTTTTTTAATGTTTTTTTATTTTTTTATTTCTTGCCCTCTACGTTGTTCTGTTTTCAGTGCTCTTCTGTTCTGTATTTTATGTTTAAAAACTGAAAAAGAAAATAAAAATAAAATAAAATGAATAAACATGGTACACTTCAAAGAGTAAGACTCAAATTGTATTATTGTAACTCCTAAGTCATTCTCTCTTAAGGACATAATGGCAGCTGAGGCAAGCAAAGAGTGTCAAGCCAACTACAGCCCCAACACATCACCACATCTATAGCAGCGCCTGCAGTTAGATGAACCATGAAGGGTTTTTGACATTGCAGTTTCTTGCGCAGAAATATCTTTTTATTTGAGAGTTGGCAGAGTATAGTTGCTTGGTGCGCTTCCTGAGCAATAATAGTTTATGTTTTTGCTGAACCATACTCATCTAATCTTTAAACTGGGTACATGAGAATAATATTCAAGCCCAAACCCTCAGAGAAGGCTGACTAAACGGGACAGACGATGGGGCTAAAGAGAAAGTCAAGAGTTTGGAATGAGATGAGCAGGGCATGAACCAATCTGCAGATTAGCGGGAGAACCCTCTGCCCATGTTCTGTAAGAAATGCAATGGTCTTCTATAAAACAATAAAAAAAATGTAAATGCTCCTCACCATCCTCAAAGCAGTACATGCCCCAATCATTTCCCGTATGTTTTCCCTCTGCCCTGTTCCTCCCCCTGGCCATCTTCAGCCACTCACCTGTGGAGAGAACGCTACACCTCCAGGTCAGTCACACATAGATTGGGTAAAAAAACAACAAAAAAACCAAGGACTTTTTTCAAGTTTATTCAGCAAGTTTTTCACCTGCTGAATTTACCAATACTTTCACACAAGCAAAAACAACACTTTATGAGTAATTTCAATAGAAAAATTAGCAGTTGAATGAACATATTTCTATTATTAATCAATATACATCACCTGTCATTTGATTAATACGCAATTGTTGTCAGAAACTGTAATAATGTTTCAGATGTTCAGTAAAATGAATAGTCCAATGCTGCTTTAAAACTGCGGTCTCCAACTGAAGAATATGCCCACGCACAAACATGACTTCTATAGCCCTAAACCCCAAAAGTTCACTCGTGAACCAAAGCCTTGTCATAGGATCTGCCTCTTCCTCTTTTCATAGTTGAAGATGAGTAAAACTTATGTCATAAAATGATCAGTATTTATTTTCAACAGCTTTCATGAGGAAACTGAAATATCAACATAAATATTAAACAGCATCAGAGAACTGGGACAGAGCCACTAAAATGTAGATGATTTTCGAGCTTGGGGTTGGGAATTGAGAATAATAAATCTCTGATGTATTTTTCAATTTTAAAAAGAACATCAAGAATGGGATCCAAAAAACTGCCTTGGCATATACTCAAATTCATGTTCATTTTTCCTGGTGTCAGAGGTAGTCAGTACAAGCAGAACATCTAACTGTTCCATATCAAGGCACGTTTTACTGCTACTAATGTGACTTAAATACCTTGTTCCACAGCTGAGTGGGCTAGCACCTGCTGCAAGTGGCTAGCCTATTACAGCCCAGTAAAGAGCTGTTGCTAATTTTCTGATTCAATTAGCATGCCTCAGAGCTTTCATTCTAATTGCAAACTTCTTCATAGTTACCTCCCTGATTAATCACTGCCCATCTGTGAATCACTGAACACAAAACTTTGTTTTAAAATGGCAGTTTTCACAAATGTTAGTGATAGAGACAGTCATTTGGGCTTCATTGATATGACATAAAGGAACTGACATCTTAATTATGTATAAGCGCAAAACATCACAATATGACCACAAAGGTGAGCTACTGGGGAGTATTACTCAAATGCAATATGAATTGTGGCTAAGACAAAACTGACACATTTTATATTGTGATCTGGGCCAGAGCAGGTCCAAAACACCTGCTTCTGCAAGGTGCGTGTGTGTGCGTGTTTGTGTTAGTGTGTTACAGTGGTCATGTATCAACTGTTGCCATAGAAGCCATCAAAAAGTGATGATGCAAATGGAGCAGAGGCTACTTGAGGTTAGGTGCGACCAATGAATTACAGCAGCTCAATCACTAAATTGAGGGATTGAGCCAAGTCATAACAGAGAGCATGGCCACACCAATTTTAGATAATAATGTCTCAAAAAAAAACAACAAAAAACCTCCAACATTCTTTTGACTAGTTCAGAAATGAAGAGATGAGAGGAATGAATTTGTGAGACTAATAGCGTAAGTCAGTGCCATTGCTGAGGTTACGGTCTTATTGAGTGGGCCAAAGAGACTTCCAGCGATCATAGTCTGGGCTCATCACTCTCAATCCCACACAATCCTCTTCTCTGTTCCCCAACGCAGTTCTATTGACAAATCTAAACCAAGGTCATAGCCATGTTTACCCAGCCTTTAGCCCAAATTACATCATCCAAACTCTGGCCTGCTTGTGCACCACATTATCAGAGAGAGAGACAGAGCGGAGGAGAAAGAGAGACTAAGAGAGAAAGTAAAAGAGAGAGAGAGAGACAGAGAAACTGGGTCTGCCCGGTGGCCGAGCGGTTAAGGCGGCAGCCCACAGTGTCGTGAGTTCAAATCCTGGTACTGACAATTTACTGCATGTCCTCCCTTCTCTCTCATCCCCATTTCACGCTCAGCTGTCTAATAAAGTCTAATAAAGCCTACTGCCCAAAAAATATTCTTAAAGAAGATGTTTCACAGTAGTAACATTGCCTTTCAACAGCGTTGCGTTTTGACTGTATTCACAAAAGTAGGGCTAAATTTGTGATTGTAATAATAAGATTCATATTGGATTGAGAGAGAGAGAAAAAAAAACTCCATTATGAGCGATTATGCGCAAAAAACAAAACAAAAAACTGGATCCTGTTTGAAAGAAAAAGTATTACCCACATACTACAAAACAAAGAACACAATTTATTTTGTGCCCCGCTCCCAATCATGATGCATAACATGGTGGCTGCACAGAAATATAACACCAATATGTCAGCTCTCTTGATTTGAGCACAATTTGCATGGTTATAATAGCTTATTGAGCGGCCCCAGGTTGAGCCAGGCCAGGCGGTGTCACTGTAATGACTGCTTGTGTGCCTCCAACAGTTGATTTCAAGCCTCTGTGGCTCTCTCGCCCGCTCTCCATCTCATCAATACCCAATCTTGATGATGCTATCTGCCTTCTGACAAACTCCACAAACACCTCTGGCCTCTTCCTGCGTGACCTAACCTCCTTCAACACCTTCAACTCCTTCTCCATTAGTCTTTTTATGAGATTAGTTTATCATGTAAACATCCAATGAAAATCAAACAGGCACAAATTATTAAATCTGACAAAACAGACTTAAGATAATGTTTTGAAGCAAACAAAGTTTCCCTAAAGCCTGCTGACTAAGGACAAGTCTGTTTTTTGTGTGGAAGCTGAAGGTTTCCTGTCCAAGTAACATTCATAATTCCAGTCTTTTAGGAACTGGGTTTGTACTAGATTACCTACCATTTACCTAACATTTTATAACATATAACCACCAATAGACATCATTTAAGTTGATCTGTCTTTGATGACCCTTCTTAGTCATCAAAGTATACAGCAAAAGTAATCAGCATCAAAGCTTCTGTCCGAGCCAACTAAATATCTCAATTGGGCTGTTATAAAGTCATTACAGGACAACAAAGAGCCAGAGAAGAAAAGAATAAATGAAAAAGGCTGGTGGAACAGGCGAGCAGTGGTCCTCAGTCGGGAGGTCAGAGCCTACTGTGGCCACTCAGCTGGAACTAAACATGGACGCTGCGACGCCAACTATTGGAGCCCAGCCAAGTGTCTCCCTGCTGGGCTGTGTCAGTCTCTGCGCAGAATGAGTGGGAACTTCAGCCTTCAGCCTCGGGCCCAATCCTGTTCCAGCCTTTTCTCTACACTTTGTGCTCATTTAGACATAGACCGTAACATTTCTATTAGAGCAAGCCTGAGGACATGGATTCTGTAACAGTGCAAAATAAATAAATAAATAAATACATACACAACCATCAAAAACCCAAATTTGTTTAAATCAGGGGTTAAGCAAAAAGGTTAAATAGTTGCAATCAACAAGGTCTCAAAACTGGGGCCTACATCAGAACTAACTGTGGAAGTCAATAATTCCTATGAAAATGTGAGAATGTTCAAAGAGCTAAGAGAGATATGGACATCACAGCGCCTCATCACGCATACACACAGACCATCTGTGAACACCAACACATGACAGAGCAAATAGGATTACAGTATAAAGGAAGACGAGGCGGATGAGCCAAACACCATAATATCATTTCCAAGAAGGGATGGGACTGGGACAGGCCTGGGAGGCATGGGCGGGCTATAATCATGGGTGGAGCAGGGCAGGTTTAAAGGATCAGGGGTCAGACATACAGTATAAAGATTTAACGGCAGTCTCATCTGTGGACTGAAAAGACTGAAATGTATCAAACTGTTTATAGTAAAGATATTCATTCTGTTGTAAAGTAAACGTGTGAGCTGTTGTGAGCCCACACTGAGTCAAGGTTACAGGTCAGTCTTAAATCAACATTTTATCACAAGGTCAGAAGCACATGTTCCGAGTGTCAACAGCAATAAGCTCTTTGAGTAAAATACTTGATCTCCAATGATTTTTCAAACAACACTTTCTTACATGAAATCAAATAAAAGTGCTTTGGTTTAAATCATGGTTATATCAAAGATTATTATGTGTCCACTAATGTAAATGGATTAAAAGATTACAGATGAATGAGATGATTAAAGGTCTCTTAACATATGAGCATAGAAAGTTGATGACAGAAAAGAAATAAAAAGAATAACAGATTTAGAAAAACACACACACACACACACACACACACACACAAGTACAAAAAATAATGTATTTTGAACTGAACTCATGAAAGAAGTAGTTGACAGTTTTGCCACTTGAGTTACGGCGCAGTAGCAGACGTGCAGTGTAACTTACATTCTGTTGTATACCTAGTGCGATGGCCTTGATTATTCCTGATGATCTAAAACAAGCACATTCACAGCAGCCCCCAGGAGCCAGTCTGACATGTGACTGAATATGACACTTCAAGGTCAAAGGTCAATACAGATTTCAGCAAATCCGAACAGGCATGGCATGAGCTTATATTCAGCCAAGGAGGGGCATGGCTTGGCCTCCAACCCTTTCCTGCTAAGACCCTTGAAGTTTTTTACCCTGACCTAGACTTGACTCCTTCATGAGGGATGTTAGCTATACTAATTACTGCCTGATAGCAGCCTGGTGCCAAATGTAATTCACTTCCCCTCAACTCTACTAGACTGAGCTCGATTGGCTGGTGCCAACCTCACTTAGTGCTTATGAAGTGTTTTATACATAATGTACTGGACCCCACCTTTCCCTCTTTGGAAGGCAATCTTTTCCTTTGTTTAGGGCTTTGTTATCTGACCACATGTTGTTCATGGGGCAAGGTTGGGGCCAAAGGGGTATTTTCTGAAGGTCAGCAGGCATACAGCCGAAAGGAAGAAAGCATTTCATAATCCAAACAAAAGGGGATTATAAATGGAGTCAAAGACGGATTTGGAACTGTCTTTGACCTCTCCTCTTTGCATATCAAGCTTTAAGATAAACACATATTTTTCTATAGGAAACAAGACAACTTTTTGACCAACTTCCATAAGGAGGATCAAGTCTGGACCAAGAGCCTACCACAAAACCAACACCATCCACTGTCCAAAGTTCATGTCTTTGGCCTGGTTGAGAGCGTAAACTCTTTCTACTTGCTCCAAAACCTTTTCAATTCCAGGAAATTCCGGGTGGCCTCAAAACATTGCAGCCTTGTCAGTCATTATCAACACTGAGTGGACAAATCGGTGTGTATCAGTGTGTGTACATGTGTAATACAATCTGGGAACATGCATGACTCTGTGATCATGGATGCAGTGCGTGCGTTTACGTGTGTGTGGCTGTACATGCGGCCTGTCCTTTGCTGATTAGATAGGAAGCGGACATACCAGCTGACCAGCGAACATGCTCAGAGGTCGGCGAGCTGAAGTGCTGTTTTTCCGTTGGCTCTGTAGTTTAGCCCTGAGAGGCTAACAGAGGTGATAACCAGTGTGTCTCTAGGTCAACATGATAACAGCCAAGCACACAACATTCTTCTTCATGGGAGCCAACTCTTTGCACGCTGGAGGTGTGGATCTTCAAATATCATAACATTACAAGGAGGGCCAAAGGAATAGGACAGCCTGGCATGACAGCTAGCGGTCAAGAATAGATATCGACTTCTATTACTCATTATATTTTTACTTTTAGAAAACTTCATCACAACCTTCCAGTATTTTGAGGCCATTTTCTACAAATAACACGACTAATCTAAACTCTAAAATATATCCATAGAAGGACGGCAAGGATTAAGCAACTATTCGTGAACTAGTGCACTATAAAAAATAATTGTAGTCATTTTTTGATATTCGTAATCGTTATCTGGTCTATACAGACTCTAAAACACATGAGGAAATACCTTTTTAATAATATTGCCTTCTCTCACCATATTTCAACCTTTATTTAGAAAATGTATTTTCAAAGTCTCAATGTAAAGTTGAAATAACCATTTTACTAGTCCACTGATCAAAAAAATAAATAGATATATATATATTTCTGACGTAAAAAGAGCCCTAGAAATTATTTTTAGACAACCAAATGCTATTTCACTACAAACCTTTTATAGAGCAGTATCCTCCTTGCACTTAAGAGTTCAAATAAGACTTAATGTTTAGCCGATACGCTATAAAGCAGAAACGGCCAATATTGGCTGTCTAATTTATATTGAAAAACAATTTAATGACGGGAAATATCAGAGCTTTGACTTTGTGCCTGTCAATTCCATTTGCAGATGTCAGGTGATCCAGAGGTCAAAGGTGGTTGGGTGCTGTCCTGGAGCATTGTCAGGCCAACATGGTAAGAGGATGTTGGCAGATACTGAAGTCAAGTAAAACGGCAGAATTGAGGATTAAGAGCCATAGCATCAGTGAGGGATCTGTGCGGTCCATCTCATTACTCCCAGGTACAATATGCACAACAACTCCCTAAGCACTTTATAATTGCTGCTTCCCTTCCCATAAACCAGCTGTGTTTATTTCTCCCTTTATTCCTCTGCGCTATCACTGTGAGAGAGAAAAAAAATCTCTCTAATTGCCATAAACACACATTGGTCCGACCAGTTATTTGTCGACTGTGAGAAAGGTTTAATATTTTTACATTTTTTCTGAGAGTGCAGGAAAAAGGGATCCAAGGTCACTACATTTTCAATTCGTATATACATTGTCATCATTCCTTACAGCACATATTTATGCACAAAACAGCTATAGAAACTGGCATTGAGTTTTATACAATATACAAATGTATGTTATATTCAGATTTATCTCAAAGACACTGAGAAAGACTATTTACGGAATTTTGTAAAAACAAGAGTTTGGGATTTTCTATGGTAAGATTCTGTCCCTGTGCGGCTTGATGGATTAAATCTTTAATTAAATCTAATCCGTAGATGCAAAAATCCAGCATAAAATAATAATATCCTTATCACTGATAATTTAACCTTTGAGATAATGTTCAAATTGTGTAATCAATTATCAGAAATGTTTACGTTTTTCAGTTTGATCTCGTCACTGTTGACAGCATCAGAACGTGCTACAAGCCAGTTTGTATGTTTCTTTCTGTAAGTAGTTTGCCACATGTCGAGGTCAGGGGTAAAGGCTGGGCGGATTAGAGCCTATATCAACTCAATGAGAAGAGGCCATATGGGCAAATGAGATCCATGTCCATGAAGCACTAATCTGAGGATGCCCTCCGAGTGACCAGGGATGGACACTACCTACAGCAGCTAAGAGGCTTGGGAATTCAACAGCAAGCTTGTGGCGGGCCGCACTACTGTAGCCTGTACGTTAGCTCCCCCATCTGACTCTGGCAACACAGAAGAAGGCAACAGTCCACACCAGAGCACCAAAGCAGATTAAAACATGGTCTGCCTGCACAACAGAGATTAGTAACCAGCCAAACCAGATATGTGTGTAGATAAATATTTTTTATTTTGACAAAAGTCTTACAAACATAGAGTTTATGATAAAACAGAAGACACAAAGAACAATCATAATGCATATTAGTAGCACCAGGGTGCATCTTTGGGCTTAAACATATTTCTGAAATATCATATACTGTAATTCCAAATGTGATTAAAGGTAAATTACTTTTGCAGGAGGAGAAAAATATAAGGAGTTATTAAAGGAGTGTGGAGTGAAATGCTGTGTTTTGCCACTGGCGAAGCATGGTTGCATAGAAAGAATAAAAGAAGTCAAACAGGAAGGCGGGGGGGTATTTATTACAGATTGGGTACTTGTGATTGGTTGCGTGGCGGGTAGTGGAAGGACAAATGGACAAATCTGTGGAGCTAATAAGAGTGAATACTGAACAGCCCTCATGGGCAAATCTGGTACTAAGATGATAATAAGATTATAAAAGCCTACTATATTGCAGCAAATTGTATAAGTGTTTCATTGAACCTTGTTGAACTTTCATTTATGCATGCAGACGCTTTCCCTTTTTCTCTCAGCCTTTCCTTTTACCAGCCTACAGTAAAGATGTTTCTTTTCCATTTTTTGTCTTTTTTTTTTCTTCTTTTTTTTTTAAGTGGAAATACAGAAAATGACTGGGAAAAGAAAAGCGCCTGTGTAGAGTTTACCTAGTTCAGGGGTGAACTGCAGATCACACAGACAGGGCTTATGCCGGGCAGACCTCTAGTTAACATAATCACAATGGCCTCACAGATAATTCATGGTGACTGTATGGGAGATGAGATTATAAAGCACGTCACACTTGTCAACTCCTTTCACAGATGCACATGTCACAGATGTGTACACACAAAATCATGTTAGGATTAAACATTCTCTTTTGTGGGCTGACCAAACACAATGTGATATTTTTCTCTTCTGTAATTGAACCATTCCCATTCCACCACGTCAGGCTTTCTAAAAATGCCCTTGACTCTCTGTCACATCAAAGTATGGATAATGAACAAGTTTGACTGCGTTGTAAATGGTGTGGCTGATGTTGATCATGCTCATTTTGAAAGCTTTGTCTTCAGCTAGAGCAGACACATGTCTATTGACTTATCTTTCTAATCTTTGAGAAGATACAAGCAAAGAGTTACATTGGATCAATAAACAAGGATGGTCCCCAAGAAATATGGCAAGGAATAGCATCAAAGTGGTCTTTCAGTCAGAAACAGAGAAAGGAAGCGGTCATCACAGGACATTACAGGATCCAGAAGCCATACTCTATCTCACTATGAAAGAAGACTTGGAAGAATCAGTCTCACCAATGCGGAGTGTTATGCAACAAATCACCAATTATCAAATCTGACCATTTCTTGTTCTGTTTTAGAGTTAGATTTTCTTATTCAAAGGGATAGTGCATATTAATGTACATATAATGTAAATATGCCAGAATTAGCCTATTGGCTATAACAGGTTGGGACAGGAAACAACATATAACATAACACATACACATGTTCAATGCAAATGAAAACATTAGAATTAAACACTTCAGGATCAAAAGTCCACTTGAGCTAAGTTTGTCCTGAATGCGTTTAATGTCAGATTGTCTCTAAAAGCTGCTAGGATGCTGTTCCAAATGTCTGTGCCTTTGACTGACAGCACTTGTTGACGGAAGGCTGTGCGTCTCAAAGGAACTGCAGAGTCACCTCGAGTAGATTATAGCTGTTATAGTACCAATTGCAGCCGTGATTGAAATGAAGGTTGGTACGCTTTAATTACCAAGACTATTGGTTTGTTAAGTCAAATTAATATGAACTATTCTGATGAAACTCAAATCAACCCAATTACTTTCACTTTTATTAGATTGTTCTGCTACAAATAGGACTATGGCAGCAAGCCGGTTAGATGTGTTGTCTGGTTTACCACAGTTTTCCGGTCCATTTGCTGTGACAGTGTTTATTTAGTCTATCAAAACACTAGAACACATAAAAACACTGATGCATACAAACAAACTTGGTTTCATGTCTCTTTACAACATGCTTGTGGACATCCACCAGCCCAAGCTGAATAAATAGTGGTTTGAATGGGGTGAGGTTAGTTTGAGTGCCGTTTCCTCTCAGAGTGAACTTGAATGAGAGGGCTGGTCTGTGGTGAATGGGTGCAGACAGATAGAGACGTATCACGGTCAAGCATGTAGATCATTGAGGTTAAGGTTACACTCCAGTCTAGAGGTTTTCAAACTGGGAAGCTCACACAGACTTCTGATTTTATATATGTTTTGTTATCTTAATTTGTATTACCTTTATTCATTATGTTTATCACATATTCATGCAGGTATTAATTTAAGATCAGAAGTTGTTGCCTTGTTCCCATTTAGTCTGGTTGGTCATAATATAAAACATGACTTAGTTTAAGTTTTGTCAACAAGTAGTCATTTATTCATTACAAACTCCTGTCAAGACGAACATTTTATGTGTAAATAGTTTGAAAATCTTTGATGTACACTAAAGTAGAAAATCACCACAGTGTTAATGTGCTTTCTTGATATATTAATAACCTTCATCCAGGGAAGAATGAGCGTTGGGTAAGGAAGAAAGGAGGCGTGACCTCTCAAGTCCTTGCGCACAAATTATTTCTCTATGCTATTTAAAGATTGCATCAGTTTTAGCCAAATCTGTGCTATTTTAATAAAAGGTAGAAGAACAATGAACAATAGTCTCCAGTGTAATTGTATGAGGCCTGCAGTAAAAGGCAAATCAAAATATTGAGCAAAGCAGTAGTAGTGTTTGTACTGAGAAGTCTTTTTCAACAATCCATTAGAGATAATTACAACCTTGTGTTGGGTTGCATGTACCAGAGCAGGGTGGGTAATTAAACCACAGGTAAGACATTAACTTACTTTTGTTAGTCATTAATCAGTGTTTACCTTCTGAAGGCTCCCCCATTGTAATTAATAATCAGCTTGGACAATGAGTAATCACCTAAGACCAAGTCTGTACGCATGCGTGTGCCTATACAGTCCATGCACTTGTTTTTTATATTCTATTTTTTCAGTCATTTTTATTTCTTACAAAACAAGTAGAAGAGACTAAAAATGTTGAGGTGCTTCATCAACATGGAATTAGGATAAGCCATCTAAGTTGGAAAGAATGCTGGAGACAATGCTAATGTCTCCAACACTCCATCTTGTTAATCACAGAGTTAGTATATAATGCATTTAAAATGCACCTTGGAAGGACCCTAGAAACTCACTTGACCATCATTTTACCCTTTAACTCATGTCCACGTGAGAGCTACTTTGACACATGCACAAAATGTTTATTTTATGAAATATGGGTTCCACACTATCTGCATAGTTAGCCAGTGCATGATGTTCTCTTTAAAACTCACTTTGTTTAAAATGCTGCAGAGTTGAGAAACAAATCGCAGAGAAACAAATTCAGACAAAAAGCAGATAAGAAAAAAGAAAGACCTGGGCCAGTTTTTTTTTTTTACATGCAATTCACACCAGAACACTTATGTGTATGTTCTCCAACACTGTTGCCAGGTTGGAATGTATGTATGGTGGATCTAAATGGGATGTATCGGCATATGTCAAAGTGGCAATAGGATTATGAGGCCATCCTTCTTTTGTAAAGCAGAGAAAAATGCTCAGCATGAGCACACAATACTACCATAGCAATAGCTACCGGGACAACATCAGTCATGGCAGAGGAAGAAGAGAAGGCTGTTGGGATCTGCGTGTGAGTTGATTGAAGCTTCTGGCCATGATGTCCTGACAGCCTTCCCCTCAACCTTTCCTCCACCTCCTCACCTCTCTGCTCTCTGTCGCTCTGCTGTGCCTCACACCACAATGGTGCTGCCTGTGAACCTGCTAGGCTGCCAAGGACACAAAGATGACCGCGTCAACCTTTGACATCTGAATCTGCCACCAAAAGACTAGAGACAAGCTGAGTTGGCAGCTCTGTTAACATGCCACAAACTCACATCTTTTCAGCTCAGTTCAAATAGTAAAAGTCAATAGAGCACAAGTCAATAGTTCAAACATACAGATGGACACTGTGTCAAGCAGGTCAGTGTTGAACAATGTTAGGCATACCCGCAGTTTCAGAAGTGAGCCCCAATAGCTTAGCTCAAAGGTTACTGTCTTTTAGACCAACTCCAGATATATCAAACTTCAAGAAAAATGACATTTGAACATGAAATACTACATAGGTTTAGAAATAAAGGCTAGGTGACATTTCAAGAAGCTGATTCACTGTAAGATCTTAAGGCTACCCACCCACACAGCTCTGTGTGGAACACGCTGTTTTAGTGACCAAGAAAAGATAGCGATGTTCAGTCTAATGCAGAGCATGTGTCAGATGACCTATACATTCACCAGGAGATTGCTGAGAGGTTACACAGAAACACTGCTGACAAAGTAAAGTTTTGTTTGGTCAAGGTTCACGTTGACATAAAAATGAAGTGGGAATGTATACACTTTGTCTGTGTATGAGCAGCTGTGACTATAATGTGTGTCTCTCTTAAAAACAACAACACTGCAATCCTAGGATTTTATCAACGGCCATGTGGAGGATTACAGCTTTCAACCCTAATCCGACATTAAGGACACATTCTCATGATGCACTGACATCACAAAGACCAGTGTACTACAGAGAGGACACACTGGAACAGTGTGCCAAAAACCACAAGAGTGGATTAATGAAAGTAAAACAAAATCTATGCATGTTTAAGAGCATCTTTGCAGTACATTTGAGAATTCCTTAGATTCATATATTGTATCTATATAATAATTCCTGCGTTAACTCTATAAAAGAACCATTGTTTGTTGACAAATAAAGGCACAATATGAAGGGAAAAAAAAGTTACCTGCAGAGACTCTGGGGCAGTCTGGCAACATGGAATCCAACGGTGTGTCCAACGGTTCTGGACTTGACACCCAGTTACAGCAGTTCTGTGAAAAAGAAAAATATAAAATATATATTCTAATAATAATACAAAAACATAAAATATGTTTTAATCATAAAAACTTGAAAACTGAATTTGATTTGGAAGACAGTGTAGACAGTTTAGAAGGGAGAAAAACGGCATGGAATCCTGGGAGGTCGACAGAAACGAGCAATTAAGAGTCCTATGACATGTTGCTTGGACAGCTTGGCGTTTGTTTGCGGTGAAGAGCTAAGGCCTTCTACCACGGTGCATGAGTGGGCGCCCTGGGGGAGGGTGTCTGCCCAGCTTGCTGACCCATAACCTCCTGCAAACACCCCGTGTTCTCTCAAGCCTCTGTGGTTGACACAACTCCACTGTCAGAAAAAGGGGAATACCACTTCATCCATTTTTTGTTGTCTTCATTCTCTGTCGTGTCCAAGACTTATTATTATGTATCAATAAGGAACAGCTTAACATGAAGGTACAAAACATGCTTTTTTTTTTAGTTCGTTATGCTTCAAATGGCTTATGACAACATATCAAATAATGTTTTTCTCCCTTGACCGTGCACTGGCCATTGGTATTCTGAAGCCTGGTATGGCAAGAACAAAAACAAGAGAGAAGAGAGAGAGAGGAGTGAAGAGATGGGCTGAGGAGGCATGCTTGGAGAAGACGTTCCCCAGATAAGATAAAAGTTCAATAGAAGAAAGAGAAAATGTATAGAGATTAGAATGTGCAGCTGGCGTCCTTCTGAATCACTGCTTATCTGCCCTTGTTTACTTTTTGCCTGGCCCCTTGACAGCCATTACAGTGCGCCGCATGCTTATGGGTGCATGTGTGTTTGGCTCAATGATTGCGTTGCAGGGGGTCCTCCACAAAGATGTGAGCCCTCCAGATATGAAACCACCACATAATGTCTTTGTACATTTTGCCCTCAGTAACCCCAACTCCTACACAGAACACGATAATGAGATGATATGTCCAAAATAAAGTGTCGACACCAAAATGTCTACACAAGGTGGTTTATTTTCTTCTAATGGTTGCTACACTAAAATGTCCTCCTCTGATTGTGCAGTGATTTAGCAAAGGTGTAACAGCAATTACCCTTTGTCAATGCAGGCCTCAATTTTTCCAGGCTTGGAAACAGAAAGCAGAAAGAACGATACACGAAGAACACGTTTTTTTCATGAATACTATACAGAGCTATGGTGGAAAGAGAATTGTTGAGTGAGAGGAGGGTTGGAAACAGAGAAAGATGTCAATTTCCTTTACTGTGGTCTATGTTATTCTTTGAGACAGCTCTCTAGGGCACAGTGTTGTAGCAGCACAGAGCAGTAGGGCTCATTGACTGCTGTATCAAGTTTCTCATTGTTTCTCCTTTAATTCATTCAGCGTGTCTAGAGGAAGATGTCAGTCTGACTAAGAGGCAGCAGGCTCAGGGCGGCTGGAGAGATGTGAAGGAGTCTTTCAAAAGGCCCTCCCCCTTCACCTTCCCTCAAAACCACAAATGGCGGGATGGCAGTGGTGTCTTGAATAGTTTTGTCAAGGCAACAACACATATGCAAACACACAAACACACAGAACACACCGCCCTGGAGCTGTGGGAGACCACAGGCAGAACAGCAGTGGTACAAGGGCGGGCCTGCTGAGTGGGATTAGAGCAGGCAACAAGACAAAAGGATGCACATCGCATCGTGCTGCCTCTGACGAACCGCATCGTCACTTCAAGCCTATGTCTGTCCATCAGTGCCACCACTGAAGTAAGAGGAGAAAGAGAAAAAAAACTCTTTGACATTTGACCTGTGTTGTACACGTAGACAGACGCACCTACCTTACAGCACCTGCGCCACAGAAGATACTTTAATATAGCAGAGATAGGTAATAAAGGTAATGACGATAATAGCAGGGCCACTATTCTAGTATTTTACAGGGAATGCTTTTAAGGTTATGGCTGCACTTATGTTACCTAAATGCACACGCTGACACTGTAATGGTGGCCAAAACCGCTGAAAGTAGGATGTCAGGCTCCAAGAACTTCTCATACCTACTGTTGGAGCGACAGTAATTGAAGACATATTCAGTTTTTTCCAGTTATTAAGTATTAAACTTATAAACAAGTCGGTGTAATCCCTCATTCGTCCTGGAGTATTCCATTGTAGAAAAATATTCATTTGTAGTTATCTGGACTGCTTTTAAAAAAATATATATATATATTTTTTTTTTTTAGAAAACAGAGTCCGGATGACTACAACTGAATCTTTTTCTACTATTAAACTTCTAATTAAAATATAGGTAATTATTTTACATTGGCTCCGCATCTTTAAAGGGGTATTTCACTGTAGCAAGCAGCAGATTTTCATTTACGCGTTTTTATTGTTGAAGAATATCGTTGGGATATTTTGGACCACCTGGAGTGTGAATTTTGAAATAATCACAAGTCAGTACAGCGTAGTGGTCGGAGATAGGAGGTAGATGAACATTTTCGGAGCCCAAGCTTTGAGTGATCTCACGTGCATGAATCCATCAAAATTCAACTTTGTGTATGCTCATGACGAGGGAAAAGCATTATAAGATGGTTTAAAACTCATAAAAGTTGATTTGACATAATATATCCCCTTCAAAAGAGACAAACTGTCCTGCTCCAAGAATCTACAAAAGAAAGGTGTTTATACCCAAGATTATTTTTTATTAACAAAAAAATCAGTGTTTGATGATGACACCCACAGAAAGTCAAACTTTTCCCCCCCAATGCCACAGTAATCTCAAAGTGAAAATCTCCAAAACTCAAAAATACAACTCTTGGTTCATTCAAATGTAAAATCTATTCAACTTTCTTCCTGACAAACCCACCAAACTGAGTCCAGTGATTCAAAGTGAGTGTAACTATAACACACATGACAGCCCACAACTTAACTTCTCAGAAACTCGTCCCAAGTATCCAGCCTTGCTCATCCCCGTGTGTGCCCGTCTCCCTCCCTGCTCCCTCCAGTCGCTGTATAAACTCTATGGATTAGGATGGTTTATTCATGACTGTAGTGTACTCAGTATGTGTGTGTGTGTGAGCTCTAGGCAGGCCACTAGAGTGTGACAGCAGGCCAGCACAGTGACAGGAGACACCTTGGAGACTGTGACAGGCTGCCAGCTGTACACCATCATTGGCATTTCTCTCTTTCACTCACTTCTCCTTCTCCATGCTACTCATCTATCCTCCAGAAACATCTCTTCATCTCCTCTCCTCCCATCTGTATTCCGGCTATTCATAAGCTACCTGTCTTTTTGTCTTCCACTCCTTCCCCCTTTATGCTACCTTGGCAGCGGGTGGGAATTTTAATAATTGATAATTCCACATACTTCATATTTTGTCTAGTTCCTTCCCATTTTCAGGCATGGTGGCATCGTTATTGTTTACCTTTGCCCATGCCCTCTCGATCCTCTCCACATCCAGCGATATAATTTCACTAGGGCTTGAAGCAGGTCGCCCTTGTCGTGACCTTTTTGGCCTATATAACAAGGCCCAGCAGGCAGTGATCTCTGAACCCTATCCAATGCCTTTTACTATCCCCTCCTCCTTGGTCTGTCCCACCATCATATGACCTCCTGAACTTTGAAGTAAGAGAATTATCTGTACAGAATGGTGCAATGGAATGCCAAAGCACCCCGGCTTCTCATGCACGAAGTCAAATGAGTAACTATACTATTCCACGAAGGGCTTCATTCAGCTGCATGGTTAGCTATGAATTCATACAACTTTACTGTGTAATACAGTTAGGAAAGACATCAAACACATACTGCAAAACAATAGAAGACTATTTTCTGCATAGAATTTTCAGTTAGACCGATCTTAAAACAATTAATTTTTTTTTATATTGTTGAATATTTCAAAACAAAAACAAACAGAGCAAATTGCAAAAAGAAAAAGAGAAGTCAGCATGAAGTAAGTTTGGTACGTTCCCTTTTGTATACCTGTCCCATTTGACCAAAGTCCGGCAAATTTATCCACTTCCAAATTCAGTGTATTTCCATTTTATAAATGTCCAATGTTACTTCAGTCCAGTCCTTGACTGTAATCTGACACTATAATAAACATTTGTACAATACATTGTTTTGGCTTATGCATCTCTTTGTAAGTTTTTACAGATAAAAGGTGGACTTTGCCTATAACATTTGATGAGCTCTTTGGTTGACATGTACAATGTTATCCAAAAGCAACATCATAATCCAGGGGTGGGTAGTATTGACAAAAATGTATACCTATATTTTTTGCTTCATCTAGATAATGACAATATTTTAAGTTCACAAAACGGGACAACGACAAAAGGGCAGAACTATCACTTTAAACTTATGTTTGTCTCATTTTTCAGATACTCCAAATTCTAATTTAAATTTTTTTTTTTCAATATATTTCTCATCATGAGGCAAGGTTGCAACTACACAATAACCATCTACACATGACATATTAATTATAGTTAAGAGAATTGAAGAACTTAACTTTTAGTGACTGATTTATAATAGAGTTATTGTGCTGGCTTTCATAATGGATATCATATATTTTTAAGAATTATATGCAAGACCTGATTTCAAAACAACCCACACAAACGAGACCTGTGCAACCTTGAATCCACAGTCAAATAACATGCACATGTATATCAGCAGACAAGCAAGACACCTGAGAGCGAAAACGAAATACAGGGGCAAAATGGGAGATGACAGAAATATTTCACGCAAAAGGCTAGGGGTATAAAGTAGGATGTAATACAAATAAAGAGTGTGTGCATGTGTGTGTGTGACATTTGCATCCCTGGCTCTGAAGCTGCTCAGGTCTGGGCTGGTCCTCATCTGTATGTGCATACTGAGTGAGCCCAGGTGCAGCGTATGGCGCAGAGGTCACACCAGAAAGGGCAAGTCCTAAAATGAAGCTAACACAAATGCACATGTGCGCGTGCATTCGATCTCACACGCTTAAACGTGAGCACATCAACACACACCGCCACCCTTAAGATATATGCACACACCGCGCTGCTTTAACTGTCTAAGGTTATTCACAGACATGCACCCGAGAATAAAAGAGATAAGTCTGAACAAAGAAATCATAATTTTTTACTACTGGCAAGTCTATATCAAACTAGAGAAAAAAGCAACAGAAGATTGGTGTATTAACAAAATCATTCACTCCCTCATTATCTATCACCTAATTTGGTTAGGGTCAACAAACAACACAGGGTTCACAGTGTATTTTCTTATCAGTACACAAACCAGGATATGGAGCTGTATGTGTCTGGAAGGGCTTTTGATATAAAACATTTGGAAAATCAATACGCAATTAGGTGCCAGACTTTCAACCATTAGGGTTTGGAGATGATTGCAGCCTGTTTGTTCACACAGTATGTAAAAATAATACTGCAATACTAAGGCTAACATCCTAAAATGTGTCTTTATATTATGTCCTGTTCTACATATTTCGGTTAGGGAAGGGACAAACATAGAGTGTTCTGATGGAGATGTGATCTGTTTTAGTTTTCCCAATTAAAAGAATGGTTTGACTTTTGTTGAAACTGGTTTACCTGCTGCATCCAGTCCTGGGTGGTTTTAGTGGTCTCCTGTAACCAGATGTTATGAGCCGAGTCAGTCAGGGCCACAGCACACACTCTGTTCTTCACCTCGACTTCTCTCTGGTTCATCTGAAACAAGACAAAGTACAGTATGTTAACAAGTGTTTTTTAATTAACTTGAAATGTCAGAAATGACATAAGTCAGTCATCATAACCTGTTAGGGAGATAATTGTTAATAATATAATTGTAGCTCATTGTAACCCTGACCTAGGGGGTCCTACACATTCTTATTCAGTCCACTGTATACCGTTATGTTATAGTGGAAAATGAAAGAGCTGTACCACCAAAGAGTGTCCTTGTCACGTTGTGTGCAAATGTCCTTTCCTCTGCACGTTCAAATACCTTGGTCCCGATGCTTAATACCCTTTCCCTTCACATGTCAGAGGCATGTGAATGTGAATCTTCTTATTCCCTACTGAATGTCAATGCCAAGGAAAATGTCACACAAAGGACTTGTTACCACACTACAATAGACTTCCCACACAGCTGGTCTCACCCCAAGAGTACTGTAGCCAGGCCTTGGGAGCAAGCATTTCAACTCCTTTTAAGCTTTAAGATAAAACTGGGAAGAATAGGGAACAGGATTTACAACAATGGCTGAACATTCACTTGGGGAAAGAGTGTGGATAGTCATAGATGTTGCTATGTGGCTCAGAGCTATTAATTGATGAATTGATAAAATGGCAAGTTGACAATTGGACATGATGTAGAAAAGGTCCATGTGTCCAAGATTCCATAATTGGATGATTGTCAGTTGTACCAGAGAAAAGTATCACTGAAGTAGTTTTTTAAGTGGCACAAAGCACAAGACAGAATGACATTGCTTTCATGCTTGATGTTATATGAACTGTCGTTAGCCATCATTGTCGACTTCAAAAACAAAAAAGATTGTTTTACCTACAGTAAAGAATTGTCCAAAAATGGTTAACATTTACATTTCATTCAGTTAAAATAGTTCTTGGAAATTAAAATATATTCAATAACATCATTAACTGGCTAGCTCAATGACTCTCTCGCAGGCAGAAAATAGCAAACCGTGTGTTTATGTAGAGATGAATAGAATCTAGTATCTCAGACAGGTTTTAAAGGTTCCACTGGTGCATCTTAAGCAAGTTGCAGACTGTGACTTTTACAGTAAGATTGCATGAACAAACATGTGTAGTGAATACACTAACACAAAAACACAAACTCTCTACATCCTGCACATCCATGGTTGGTTAAAGAAGCCTTCCTGTGGCAGAACTGGGCCCGTGGGAGTAGCAAAGTCAACCTTTTTAAACAGGAGGTGTCAGTCAATGTCGCGCTTTTGGAACAAACCAACTGAGCCCCTGAAGCAGAAGCACAGAACCAGGTGACGAAACATGCACTTTTTTGTTAAGATCGATAGACACAGGTCAGATACTAAAATAAAATGCAATTATACCATAATAACTGATACAAAACTATGTCGTCATGCTGCCGGCCTTAGGATCATATCTGTTCATTCATTTTAACTTTGTACCTATAAGAAAAAAAAACGCCAAAACAAATACAGCTATTCACTAAGTCTTATTCACTCTATTTAAGTGCAATAATAACTACTAATACAACTTCATCTATATAATACGTTGTAGCTGACCTTTCACATGGCTCTTGGTATGGACCAGTGTTTAGCCTTTGAAGCTGCTTCTTGCCACAAAGACCGCTAATTGCACCTTTTGTGGAGCATAATCTTATTTTCACCACTGCCTCACTGTGGGATATGTGATGGGAGTGTGTTTTTATATAGGTGTGGGGTGTGCGTTTCTATGAACAGAGAAAGGAGGGCTTATTTATCATGTTTATTTATCTGGACGAGGACCTGAAATAGGCGACGAGACATAATTTAACAGCATGCTAAACTAATCTCTGGTTGAGATAAATACTTCATTTCTCTCCTCTCCCTGTGACGCTCCTTTTGCTCGTGACTGCTCTGCTGATGCAACATCTAAACACCGGCAATAATAAAGACAATTATTTAGGCCTTTGATAATTATGTGTCAAAGGCAGCGAATGCCACTAGATAATTGGGGAAAAACTGAATGGTAATCCACAATGGAGTTCCCCATGGGGAAGATGGGCAGCACCGTCCCTAGAAAGAATGCAGATAAAATGGGGAAAAAACAGGCACAGGACAGAGAAATGAGAGCTCTTTAAGGGGCCTTGCTCACTGTCAGATAGTCAGCGTGAAAAGCCACAATTATACACAGAGAGAGTGTAGGCCAAACAACAGATAGGACAACAGATACAGGAAAAATGACTGTGTATCAAAAAAAAAAGGAAAAAAATATGCATGGTGTTGGTGTGGGAAGTGGGAAAAAACTGTGCAGAGGCCAAGAGGAAGAGGGAGAGAGGAAGAGAAAGAGTGAGAGAGGGCCCCCTGTGACGATGCCAGTCAGAAACCAGGCTTATGATGTGGCTGCGGAGCACACTGCCAACAGCCACAGATAATCTAGGACTACCCACTGAGCACTGAAGCACTGCTTAAATATTTGATTGATTAACTGTCCCGACGCTGCCAGGGAGCAAGAGAGGAGCAGCGGAGGAAAAGCCAGGGCAACACAGCACAAATAAACAAACATGGATACAAGTGCATACGGGGACACTAGCCCGTATATCCCAACAGGCCCATATTGGAACAGGACTGAACGCAGGCCAACATACAAAAAGTTAGCAGTGGCACTAACTTCAAGGGATGTCAAGATTATTTGGTTAATAGATAATCGTGATTATTCAGGTCAGAATATAATCGTAAGAACTAAAAACTATTAAATTGTGATTATTTTAGAAGCTAAATTAAGTCATTTTAATTCAATTTATAGTAGAAAAAAAGAAACCCTATATAATTAGGGCTTTTTATGTGGCTGTTTATATCATAATAACTTTCATTTTGTGTTCAGAAAGTTCGATTCCATAAAAATGGTCATATAGTATTGGAACAGGAATGTATTAGATTGAAAGGAAATTAAGACTCTCACTTTTGTTTTGTAACATGAATTACTACAATTAATCGTTGTATATAATAATCATAACAGTAAAATTTGACACAGTGACATCCCAAATGACTTCTTGAATCGTGACTTTCTGGGATGGTTAAGCCAGTAACCCTTACAAAGAGTTGGCAAAATAATCTGGACGGAAGTGACCATGTTTGTAAAATGGTATCAAATGTAGGGCTGTAATTCTTGGTCGACGAAAGACATGCTCAGTCAATCGATTGGCCAAATAAAAAGGGGGCGAGGCAGAATTGTATCTGTGTCTGACCCAAACTACACTCACAATACTACAACTAGGGCTGAGTACCGTTTTTTTTTTTCAAATTAATGACCAAAATTGTGCAAAAACTGTTTTCCCAGCATTTAATCATATTGTAAAACATACTTGTATGATGTTTGTCTAGTTGTAACTCAAAACCACTGCGCAAACAAGTGAATGAGAGCAACACTACGATGCATTTTAGTTTAACTTCTTTTCACTTCTCCTCCGCATACGGCATGTGAATCAAAGGCAGAGCATGTTTTTAATTCACATTCACGCTTTAACAGACGAAAGAGAACAACTATGAAGACTGGATAATATTTCTGAGTTTTCTTCACGCAGACCCCAGCCAAATCTTTAAGCAGACGTGCTCCACGCTGGATTTTAACCACATTTACTGTGCGATTACACTCTTACCTGGACCAAGCACGAGGACTATGACAAAATCTGGATCATATTAGCCGTGTCGTCAGGCACTGCAGACTGTGACTGGATGTGGATTTAATATGAAGCACAACATGCAGACTTTTGACACAAGGCTCTGCACTAAAGACCATGAAGTCCGCGTCTTCAGCTCCTCTGTTTACAGTAAGATGATACACAACGATTTGTTTGGACATGCAGGACTAAAGTTAAAACGTGCTGTTTGCGCAGGGTGCAGTCGTGCGCACTGTATGGTATCCGTGTTGTTTGTGTTGTGTTTGCTCATTGACGTGAATATCTAAAGCCAAGGAACCGGAAGTTAGCACCGAAATAACTTTTTCGGTAGGTCCCTGCACTGGAGTACATTCAAAAACAACTTTTTATTGACCTTATTCCGCCCCGCCCACTTTTCCCTCTTTTCACCACTTTCGTTGTAATTGCACTTCTCGTCCATTGGGAACTCCGTACGTTGAGAGAATGAGGGAAAAGTCTTGCAGCTAAAATTTGCAACAAAGTAGATTGATTTGTGCACAATATCCAATGTTCACGTGACCAACAATGCACCGATTCTTTGGGCGGCCTGAATCTGTGTAGAACTCATTTTCTCTCGAGGTCGGTAGCTGGTACCCGGTTGTTAACTAATACAACCGGAAGAAGGATTACGTCATATGGCGGTGCTCGGGCGGGCTTCCGGAATAAGGTGAATACAGGAAAGTTCAAGGAAACAAAGGTAAAAAAGCAGATTAAACATTTAATTCACTCCCAAATCTTTTTGTCTTCTTTTTGCTGTTCCATGTGTAAATCCCTTATGTTTAAATAAAATAATTAGTCGACTAATACAAATTTGGGTCGACTAAGACACCATCGACCGATTAATCGAGTATTTGGCCTTCCCAAATTGTGATTGAAGTAAAAACTATTAATGCTCCAGCACAAACTTGAATTGATGTTTTAGTTCTAGATCAGTCTGGGTTTGGAACTAGTCAAGTCCTGATTCAGTCCTGTATTCGGCAGAAAAATGTGAGAATCCCTATGCAGGCCAACACTGTCGATATCCACATCAAAGTAACCAATCACAGGTCATAGTATATTGACAAATAGTGTGTTTGGGGCCATTCCACCCATTATGTCCGATACACAAACACGCGTGCAGACACACTCATTCCTGCCAATGCTGGTCTGTATAAACATCAGGCAGCTGGCTCCACCACGCTCCGACACCCTCCACAGGAAGAGACAATGCGAGTGCTTCCTGTGGCTTTGAAGTGGCAGTCCCAGGTCGCATGTCGGACCCAGGCTTCCTCTGTCTTAACCGCAGGAAGGAAGCTCTCTCGGGCAGCGGGGTACAATGCCTTGGGGAGGGACTGGCAGCTATCTATGTGTGGCAGTCAGTGTCGATGAGGTCACGGGTTTTGTCTTTATTAGAGGTGGGAGAGATATTAAAAATGGTCAAAACTAAGACTAACCAAAACCAAGACTAAACAAAGGCTGAATCAGACTTTTAAAACATTTCTGTCAGATGGAAGACTTTGATGTTCTGGTTGAGATATCGATTATTGTGTTAGTCAAAATTGCGATACTATTGCGCATTAAAACTATTAATATGACAGGGGGTCAACATTGCCCAGCCCAAGTCTTTATTAACATCTTCTGGAGGTCATCATTAGAATGAAGCTGTTGGGATTCAATTCTGATGTGACAATGAATAAAAATGTCTCTAAACATAATAAATAAATACATTAAAGTAACTAGCTACAAAGAGGAATAGACAGCGGTGCTCAGTGGTGCCCTTACCGCCCTTTGACAACCACTGCTCTATGGAATATTCCCTTCTCAGTCTCCAGCTTGTGTGGTCACATGTCAGGGCAAGGGTGCAAAGCATCGGGTGAAAACGACAATGACTTCCTCCTCTTTTTCCTCTTTCCCTGAACGCACATGCACGACAGGAGAAAAAGGAAGATGGCGGGTGGACGAGGCGGGTGAAATTTCAAAGGCGCATTGTTAAATGATATGATTGACAGGACCGGACACGGGGCAGAGGCAGTGGGGGCATGTGTGCGTATACCTGTCGGAGAACATGCAAACACACAATTATCAGGGCAAGCACAGAGGAAAAGGAAGGCCAATAAATATTTACTGACACAGCACAAGTGGAGAATGGGAGTCCACTGGTGAAACAAAAGGCAGAGGATGAAGTGCGGCGTGCCAGGAAACCAGAAGGCTGCACGAGCCGAAGCTGCTAGTGCCCAAAAACAAGGAAGGGAGGGCAGAGGAGACAGGGGGACTTTCTGTGGACATTTCATAACATCTGTACCAAGCTGCAATAAAGAATATTATACACATTTGTTTCATGGTAAAAATAAAGCATCATAGCAATAGCAGGACATTAAATAAAGTCCCAAAGTATGTGTAAAAATGTACATGCATTTTTTAAACAACACCGGGAATTCCTGTGGCTTGGGAGAACTGAACAGTATATGGAGTATATTTACAAGAGAACGCTCCATAAATTGAGAAGAGGTCCGTTTTATTTAGTTACAAGTACAGTCATATTCAGCAGCATCGCAACTAATTAAGCTCTAGAGTTAATTAGACGACTTCTTAGGTAAGAAAACCCAACACAAGGTACAATGGGCAATGTCATAATTTTCCCAGATCAACTGACCACATTAACTAGCTGCAGTCTGCTGAAATGAAAAAGTTACTCTTGCCTGTCAGAGACTGTCTAAGCGTTGTTATTTTGGGCCCTTCTGTTTTCTCTGCCTTTCTTTTACTCTCAAAGTGTTACTTGTCTATCTCCTTGTCTCCCAACCCTCCGGCAATGCTGTAATATAGAAACCTAACCTCAATATTTTTTTCCTTGTGGTGCTGGGACTAACTGGCCCATTAAATTTGCCTTCCCAAGTGTCGGCTTCCACATCTCCACCATGAAATTTCCTCATAATTAAACTTTCTTAATGATTTATAAGCTATAATAATAGCCATAAGTATTTGAGAGCAGGTTAAAGGCACAGCCCTTAAGTGCACGCTGGGGCATACCCTGTTTTAACATAGTTTCGGATGGGTGACTCTAGGCTGGATATGAGGATGGATCGGCACTGGGAGAAGGGGACTGACAGAGGGAGGGGCCGTAAGAGGGCCTAACAAGGGAGGCAGGAGGAGAAGGCTGAGACCTTTGTGTCGTAACTCAGCCTGATTCTGACATGGAGAAGTGAGAGCTGGGAGCACACACAAACCTCAGACAGACTGAGAGGCACTCACATGCAGAGAAGACATACGCAGACGCACATAGGCCATGGGACGGGCTGGACGACCAGCAGGCCCACTCAAATCTGTGTCTGCGGCAGCGGGGACGGGTCTTTGCAGCCAAATATTAACACTCAGTTAATTAGTTATACATCTATTAAAATAAATGATCAGAAAATAGTCAATTCATTTGAAAGTTAGCCTTTGACATAAACACTTGCATCAGCGCACAGCCGTGAGTGATGAGCATAAAGTGAGCACATGATCTTGTGGGCACACAGATCCAGCACACACAGATGTTTGCTCTTTGCTGCCTCTCTGACGGCACGGCTGATATGATTGCCACTTAGGAAATCAGTGTGTTTTCACACCACTCTCAGCTCTGCCAAAGCTAATGTGTTAAATATCCATCGGGTACTGCTGTCCATCGCCGGGACTACACACCGCCTTGGGGGCTGATAAACACTCATTTCTTGTACTAACAGAGATCACAGTTGGCAGCCCAGCCAAAAATTCTAAATTGGGGTGCAGTGTGAAAATTTAAACACGCTATGATGTGGAATTTTCACCAAATTCTTCTAAATTTGGTGTTAGGAGACTTTCTTAAATTAGAAATATTAATACATATCACCTTCTGAGAGATGAAGTTGTGCTGTAGAAATGGGCTACTTTAGTTACTGATTTGCTTTTGTGAAGCTCAAATCAACACATGAATCCCAGTTAGTTTAAGTGTTTTGAAAAGGTGTAGATTGCTAATGACTAAATCTAAATATCTCAGTGGACTATTTTTCACCTTAGCTGTGAATGTGACGGAAGAAACAAAACTAAACCCCAAACATTGTCATTGTTGGTGTGTCCATTGGCAACTTCCAGGACAAATTGACCTTTGTCTGACTCATATTCTGCACACGAACAACTCGGAAAAATCTGGGGAAAAGAGGAAAGGGAAGGAGCAGTAAAAAAGACAGGGCTAATGAATGTAACCACAAAATAACAAAAAGATTTTGTGGGCTCCGAACTTCTTTGGCAAACAAACACGTGCCTAATGCTTCAGGCAATAATGAGATCAAAACAGATAAAATACAAAAACAAATGAAATAGGAACAATAAACTCAGTATTTGAGAAAGCATGAGCGTTAAATGGGAGATACTATCTTTTTTTTTTTAGAGCCAAGCGAATATTAGTGACAAATAGCTTATTTCCCCCCCAATTATTTTTCAAAACAATTCAAATAAAAATAGTAAATAACTTCTACTTTTAATTTGTATGGGCTAGATTAATTGTAAATGTGTAAATTAAAATGGAATACAACAAAAGAGTACAAAATACAAGGCTATAAAATTACTTCAAAGCTGAAAATGTTTTTTTTTTTTTTTATATGACACAAAACAAACATCCAACACACCTTGAAAACACTATAATTCCCTTAATGAATTAAATGCAAAATTGACCAAAAATACTCCTCCAGTTGAAGTGTCTTTCGAGTGATATTGTTGATTAAACTCCACGCTTGGGAGAAGGCTGAGAAAAAAACCTGTCTGCACACAAACACACAACAATATACAAAAACGCACACACGCACTGGCTAGAAAGTATAGCATTAAAGTGCATAAAAAGCAATTAAATCAAAGTGGTATAACGCCTGAAGCCATGAGGACTGTCAATTCTGCTGGAAATGCCACAGAAGATTACAGTTGTGGATTCTATAAACCTTTTTTTTTTTTTTATTAGAGTCAATTATTTCTCATTACTGAAGATGCTATTTTGGAAAAAAGACCTTGTCAGTCAATCACACACAAGAAAAAAAAAGAAAAAAAAAAGACCTCTAAAAGCGTGAATAGTGCGAGGCTGAAAGAGGTGGAGGGCTTTTGGAGAAGGGGCCATGCTGACCCCTGTCCCCACCCAAACTCCTACTAGTAGTCAAATTACCTTTTTAACTGCTACACCTCTGTCAGGTCTTTGTCAGTGTATGGTAATTAGGGCCTTCCACTGGAGAACATTTGAAAAGAAAACACAGTATATTTATTAGTTTTATCTCAGAGAGCGCCATTTATGCGGAGCTGAAGGTAAGTTTGAATGCGGTGATTATCTTGTCATTTTCAGCCTGTTTTCTGAGCGAGTGTGTCAGTGTGTGTGTCTCTGGGTGTCCGGATACAAACTTGCCGTGGACATATATTTGTGCATCTATATATGTGTCTGCGGCGCACTATATATTCATACATTCATGTGGAGCGTTGTGCACACTTCTCCTCGTACTCTTTGTTCTGGGTTGGGTTTGACACATCGAAACAATAGAGCAGCGCTTCAGTTTCGCCCCAGCCACAGCCCACCAGCAGCAGCAGCCGCACACCACATGGACTGAAGCTGCCAATTAGCGCTATCAAACAGCCATCATAAGCTTGTCTGTTACCACAAAAAAAGAGAAGAAATAAGCTTGTCTGTTACCACAAAAAAAGAGAAGAAAAAGAAAAAAAAAAGAAAAAAAAAAGAATCCGCAACAAATCAATAATTTACCATTTCTGTCCAAAACAATCACACTCATTAACAGCATGGCGGGGCGTGAGTGTGACCGCTAACTGTGTTGTTTTGATACTTATAGGTATAAAATGTGTTAAGTGGTACTGATGTGTATAAGGCACACAAAGTTTTAAAGTCCAAGGAAACTTTTGTGTGGAGTTGAACAACGTAAGTTTTTAGCGGTTTTGACACGTTTCATTATGATAATGTATCTAAATTGCTAAAAAGCTCAAAATTTACTACAACTTTATGGGAAATCAAAACAAGTAGTGGACATCACGCAACAAAACAGGATTTAAGTAAATCTGTTAATAATTACCATATTATAGACAGATAAATAAAACACACACACATTATATTTTTAGCTGCCCTTCTTTTTTTTAGACTTATCAATATATATTAGTAGTAAATTAAATTAATAAAAAATATTATTACAATGTTTAGGAAAAAAAACTCAACAAAATATTATTATTATTATTATTATTATTATTATTATTATTATTATTATTATTATCAACAACAATAATAATAATCATAATAATAATAATAATAATAATAATAATAATAATAATAATAATAATATTACAGTGTATTTATATAGCACTTTTCCAGCTACAATTGCTTCCAATAATTTTGCAGGCATGTCCATGTAAGTATTGTACATGTATTTATTTTTACAATGATTTTGCCTTTATTTATTTCTACTTCCCCGTGTCTGGTGACAAGTGAGAAATGTTGATTACCTTATAGATCCAAACTGACAGAGGGGGGCTAACAAAACAGTGCTCAGAATAATCAATAAACAGCCCCACATGGCCACAATCTCCTTTCCCTGTTGTGTTTGTGCAGTGCCACGCTGGGCTGACTTGTGCTTACAGCAGGGCCACGCTGACCGGCCGACCAGACCAGACGACACTTAGCGGCCCATGGGACGGAGAAAGAGAGAGAGAGAGCAGCGTTTAAGGGGGGACCTGTCACACACTGCGGGTCTCTGCGGGCCAGAGGTGAGCAGAGGTGTCTGGGAGATGCCTGTCGCCCCTCTCTGTGGTCTGCACCCTTTTCATTAACCCGCACCCCTGGGTTACAGCGCACACACTCCAGGGGGTGAGGCAGTGTGGCGTAGGGAGGGGGTGTCAGAGAGATGCGCTGGACTGGCCCGACTGACCACCAGAGACCCACCTCGCTGTCTGTCTGAGCGCAGGATCAAGACGACTGCTTTTAAAACAAAATGCCAGCACAAACGGCAAAGCCCATGCATGGCCACTCCGCGGGGCAACAACAACACAAACCACATACAGTCAAGTGTGGTGCAGGGAAAAAGATGGGGGAACAAAGGACAGGCAGTGCCCCCTAGTGTTTTCATCAAAGAGAGATCCGACCAACGAGCCCCCCAATAACAATGCCACACAAGTTAATACTGGACAAGGGAATGAGTGTGAGTAATGGTAGTAGAGTTCAAGGAAGAAGTGTTGGAGGTGAAGTAGGCAGAACCGAGGACTGGAGCAGAGGAGACACAAGTTTACCGGAACATCAGTGTGTGTGATGTTTCGTTTTTAATGATGCAAAGAAGGTAAGGGACAAGCTAAAGCCATGGACGCCTGCTACAGTTTGACTTGTATGTGTGTCACTAACATATATTATTGAAATTAATAGTAATATTTGTGAAATACAACAGCAAATAATCTTTGTATAAAACGTTACATGACAACAAATTCCAATTTGTATGTATTTACTGTTAAAAAAGAAATGTTTGCTGTCATTGAACAATTATATTACTAACAACCACAAAATAAACATAAATATAAATGCACATTTTGACAATGAAGATGCATGGGATTATTAACAATGCAAGTTACAGATACTTAGGTATTTTCAGTCATTCCTAATCGTTATCTTCAGGTTTGGTGCAGAGTTCAAACTTTATAGGATGAAATTTAACATATTTTTGTGTTAAATGGCAATAATTTAAAGTCTTTATTGTTTATATTGAGGAATCAAATTAATGCATCAAATTAATATTGAAAGTTAATTTTATTTTACTTGTTTAGGCAAAATATAATGTAATGTATAATGTGTAATGTATAATGTAAAAGCATAAAATGTAAACTCGAATCAATCAATATGAGGAATTCTGGGTTTTTTTTGTTTTTTTTTTGTCATATTGCCCAGCCAACATCCAGCTACAATGTCTGCCATACTGCATCAAGGCCCACTGCTCATTCAAAGCTAGCTAACGCATCAAAGACTCCACAGCAGCAATCTTTCCATTTCTTTCTGCCTAGCTCACTCTTATACCGTCCCTTTTTGCTCTTACCATAACCCCCCATCGTATTTCACAGCACATAAAGCCTTAAAATGACACATAAAACAGTTCATCTCTTTTCACTGTCAGCTTCCTAGGCTTCAAAAATTAAATAGGTTTTACTGCTGGTACAAAACTCAAATGTACACATGAAAAACTGCCTGAATTGGAGGCTATAGAGTTACTTATAGATCAAGTGAATTGCCCATAAGGAGTAATCAAAGCTCAAAGTGCAGGGAACGTAGTCACAAAGGTAAGATGGTTTAGCGACTATACCACATACTTTTTTGTGTGAGAAAAACAAAGTAAAATACAGTCCAAGAACTTCATGTCTCTAAAGCTTCGATGGAGGTTCACTCAAAAACCACCCAGTAAAGAAAAAAAAAATACTTCTTTGACCCTGCTAGTGATGGTTTGGAGTAGGCAAGACAGTATACAAAGAACACGAAAGATGTGGAGCTCAGAGTGACGGCTGGATAGAGTTGGGTGGAAGAAAAGGGCTGAAAAAGAAAAAAAAATAGGAGGGTTGAACTTAAACCTTTTGAGTCAGAGGGCTGCTGACTTTTGCACCATAAACCGCATAGCTGTTCCCTGCCTTTCAATACTTCCAACACTCCCCTCCTACATTCACTTCCAAACTATTCACACTACTCTTGACGACAGCGAAAGAAAATGACAGGAAATGCAAACAGGACTGAATCGGCGCGATGCCTGCAATGTGACAATTTGCAACCCTGTATGTCCTTAAGATTCCTTTCAGATATTGTATGCATTCTTATGAAAGAATTAACAAGGGGAGAGGATGGGAGGGAGGAGAAAAAAAATGACATGTGACAAGCGGATTCATTTGAGCTGTCAAGATGTCATCTTTAGCACATTCAAACCTCGCGTCAGACGCTTGTATTCTGGCGCTGGTGAAGGTGACCTAGGTCGTAGCCGCTTGACACACCCAGACACAGCAGGTGAATGGGAGGAAAACACAGTTGGGAAAAGCAAGCGCAAATGTAAGGCAAATGAAGAAAAGAGAGAAGAAATGCTGCTGAATGAAAAAAAAAAAAAAAAAAAAAGCTAATGGATTTAAAGCAGCTATTAAGATCTTAGTGGCATTGGATTGAGATTACTGCTGCGGCGTTGTCATTGACTAAAGCAACTAAACTAAATGTATTTGAATTTAAAAAACAACATAACATAACGTGGGCTGCCTCTAGGAGATTAGTCTAAATGAAAGCATCAGCCGCACTGACGGCATGAGGGAAAAGAGGACGCTAGACAAGGCAAAACGTCAGGTAACGGAGGAAAAGGTTAATGTGCAGAAGATGCAAAGATACAAATGCACATTGACCAGGAAAACGGAGAAAATTACAAGAGAAGGAAACGGAGGCAGACGTCGGCGATGATGCAACGTGCCGCAGAGAGAACGAGAGGAACGAACAAAGCACCCTACTGCTCCTCCCCAGCACAACAAAGGCACCCCCAAAAGCATGATGGGAATTGTTGTCGCCGCCAAAACAACATTCAATAAACATACAGACCATGCATGATCATATATTATTATTGTACATAAAGGATGTGCATGCATACAAGTTAATGAGTGACACATAACAAGCCAGTAATTAGAACTCAACAGCAAAACAGGTTCTCAAAAAAAATACTAGTTACTTCTAATACATTTGGATTTTTACAACCACAGAAATGGACAGTACACTGATTACTTGACAGATTGAGTTTACCTTGTACCTTGTGTACATAGAAATGCCTATTTTTATTGTATAGTAATTTTAAATTGTTTCCTAATGCATGCCCTTTTTTGATTGAATATATGTTGTTTTATTATTACTCAGTGTTTTATGTTGCACCTTAAGGCCGAGACAAGTTCCTACGTTTTTGAATTTTGTTCATTGACAATGGCAATAAACTCTTTCTGATTCTGATTCTGATTCTGATTCTGATACAAAAGATCAATGCTGGAAGTAACAAAGTACAAGAAATACAAGTAACACTTTTTATTTTTGCTCTAGACAGAAAAGTAAAACACTTTATTTTGAGTTTGAGTCCACCTGCAATGGCTGAGGGATTAGTTAAATTTTTTTTTTCAAATTCATGGTGACATCTTGCCTGAAGTTTTGGAGTAAAAGACAAAAAATAAATTAAAAAATCACTACATTTAACACTTTAACAGCTCTCTAAATCTGTGTGAAATACTTTTACATTGTACTCTTAAAGTACGTTTGAGTCCTGTATCTGTACTATTCTTTAAGAAACAACATGGAGAGCTTCTTCCACCTCTTTAAATGTTATTGCCCTCGTACTCAAAGTGGTTCAACTCCTTTGTCACTCACGATGGTTGTAAGCTTGAGAAGTGGCAGTAATTCTGTTTCAACTTTCTGTGAAAAGCTGGGTTTATCATGACAATATAATTATTTAGGCTAACACTTTTAAAGTGCATACGACAGAGTGCACGCCACGATTCACTAAACTGCAGTAAAACTAATTATATTTTGCTCAAACATTTTGACAATTTTGGTGGTTCATAATTGTACTTCCTGGTTGGACATGGACAGTAGATGTGACATAATAACTCCACAACTGTTGCCTAGCAACCATACTGTAAACAAGGACTTGTCTAATTTGCACTATAGTTATTACATGACAACTAAGAATACTTAAAAAAACCTTTGTTTGGTGAAATAAATGTTTAACATTAGGAAAAGCGCGTTACCGGAACGTAAATTGTTCCTTTGTAAGTCATTATTAATGTGCCAAAGTTCCGAGCAGTAGTTAGATCATGAACATTATCACTAACACTGAAAGGGTTGGTATTACATTTATGAATTTTACATATATAGTTAAATACAATGTAATAAAATAAATATAAACAAACTGCCTTCTGTTTCCATCTGAAAGTATGAGATCATCACATGCTTAGCTTATAAATAAAAGCTAGGAACAGATGATAAACTAAGGCAAAGCTGTTCTGTTCAATACTAAATATGTATGTGTTAACCTTTAATTAAACAGGTAAAAACCCACTGAGAAGGGTGAAATATATATCACAAGATGTGTTTACGGTATATAAATTAATAAAATAGTGCAATGTAACAGCAAAGACCAACAGTCTTGGAATGCTGTTAGAAATGTTACTTTCCTAGAATACAATTACACACTGCAAAACTCAGGGAAATAGGATTGAAGAGACAGCCCAGTTGAGACACATGCTGGAAGGGCAAAATGTGTGAGGAGTGGTGACTTTAATAAACCTTCTGAATTCTAAGCTAAAATATGCTAAATTATGATATTGACTAAACTTTTTCGTCTCACTTTCTCACTCCTACCATTTCCTCTCCGTTTCTACACACTCTCTCTTCCTTAGGCAGGTCTGCTACTCTGGTGCTGCAGTTGAACTCTAGGTAACACTGTCTCCGGGAAATAAAAAAAAAACCCCAAAAAACAAAGTGATCAATGTTGAGAAGGCACGGGGCGCTCATGGACAGGCCAATCATTGGTGGAAAGAACCTTGCCCAGGGCCTTATGCAAATGGAGGCACGTCCCGTAACCTCGGGAGCGAACATGCGCACTGGATCAATGCAGACGGGGGTAGAACCTTACAGCAAGATCAGCCCAAGCCAGTAAATATGTAATGATGAATCCCTTAAGAGTTTACTCAAACTAACATGAACTAGCACAGGACTCTCAAATCACTGAGTGGCAGAAGGGGTTGTAAAAAATGCGGGAAATTAAAAACACTGTTACTACAAGAAATAGGAATTGTGTTAGTTTTTATCTGGGAAAAAAATAAGGTCACATCTGATAATGAAATGTAAAAATAGAAAAAAAAGATACCTTTAGACAATGGTGGATTTTCATAATGATAGCCTCCATTTAAAGCAAATGTCGGTAGTCAAACTACATTAAAACAATGTAAGTTCATGGCAACTCAGACTATGACGTAATAACGTTTGACTGAACAACGATCATATTTCCTGGCCTAAATTGTTGTTCCCAACAGTATGACATGTGCCAAAAGCAGTCCTCTGTGGAGTGATAGTCCTTTGACGGGTAAAACACTTAATACAGTGAATAAAACAACGAAACTTAATTCATTAAGCATACAGTTGATTTTCAGATAAATACATTATTTTTATTTCGAGAAGCAAAGCCTGGCAAAGACAAGAGGTGAGTATTTTCAACCTCTCCACTCCTCTTCACTGGCAAAAATGTAATCTAGAGACCAAAGATGCTCCTGAAACATAGAGAAACACCAACAAAGGTGCGAATAATGGCGACGTATTGAAGGGAATACTTCACAAAGCCTATTGTGCGAGTATCCTTTTCAGGCAGCAAACCCGCTGTAATTTGGTCTGCGTCATCTGCCTCTAGTCACAATGCAGCAGTACAGCTTTGAAATGGATGGCAAATGAAGGCCATTTGTACATAATCACAGCAGATAGAAGAATTCAGAAGCCCTACGATGTGTTGTTGAGGTGGAAAGAAAGACCTTGGTCTATCCGTTGCAGCCAGTGCACCTATGGTTTGACAAAAAGAGGAGCTTTTTTTCTTGAAACAAGCAAATCAATTCAAATCAAATCAGCTTGCTAGCCGTGACATTTAAACAGTTCAATTTACATCCTTATGTTAAGAGGAGAGCCACGCTCTAAGATGCCTATTCATTCTCAAAGAAATTAGACGTCTATATTTCAGCTGCTTAATAGAGCAAATATGCTGTAGCTCGGCTGAGGAAGAAACCATGTCTTTTCACGGTGCACAAAAGGCAAGCCATTGTCTGTTAATATCAATGAAGCACGAAAACAAAGAAGATAATATACATTGTATAGATATCTTAGGAAAAGAACAGTGCATGATAGATGCATTACAGCAAACACGTAACCAGCCCAAGTGCACACATGTAGAAACACACTGGTGCTGGTGTATGTCCTGAGGGCTGCTGTCCTGCTGTGCAAGCTGGCAGCCACTTTTGTCATGGTGGTCCTTTTGTTTCACATCAAACAAAACGCCACAGCTTTGCATACGGCTCCACTAATTTCTGCTAGTGTGCCCCAGCCATTTATCATTGCCTCTCAGCCCTGCTCATCTCCTTACTTTAAATGCTTATGATAGTTTCTCATGCACGCTGGATAATACAGGAATGGTACCCAGGAAAATGAGTTAATAACTGAATTATGTCTCTTTGAGAAGCTGGAGTTTCAATAAATAAATAAATAACATTGTGAGTCATTTAGCTGTTATGAATTATATCAAAGTCTCGTCTCGTCATTACATGCATAATTACGTAAGTAAAAAGTCATACGTACTGTGGAAAATGTATATCCATGTAATAAATCACATTAAATAGTCTTAACAGTCTGAACATTGAACAGAATCTAAACCAAAAATAATCAACCAGTGGCATTTCCCCATTGGACATCAAATTTAATAATGTTTTTTTAATATCTAAATCAATTTTGTTCATGGGGACAAATAATATCTCTATTCAAAATATTCTTAGTAATAACACATTTTTGCAAACACAAACACATACATTTCTGCTGCTCTGCTCTGCTTGTGCATGAGCAAACGAGCTACAGAAAACCTTGATACAAAGTTGCTCCTCATTCCATCCAGAAGTTAAAAAAAAACAAACAAACTTGTTTGTGATTTGTCGGAACAACAACAAAGAGAGCTGCGGAAGCTGCATTTAGATGTCGACAACTCAAAACTAGATCTATTCCTGATACCCAGAAGCATTCAAATCGGTCAAGTTAGAACAAATGGAATACAAAATAAAAATGAATTTAGACACACACTATTGAGCAATTTGAAGTCTAATTACAGTAAGTGCTGCATTTGTTTTGTATCATTTTTAAAATAGCACCTGCTCCTGTTCAGCTAATAAACTGAAACAATAAACTCAAATATGAGGGGAATATTCTGTCAAAAAAAAGTCACAAAAAAGTAAGAAATACAACAATAAATATGTGAAGTGATGGTGGAAAATGCTGTAAACTGAGTCCTGCCAGAAGTAAACATAATATGTTTGGAATTGTGTATAATGATCATCTTACAATGGTTATGTATTAGAAAGTTGAACACAACTTGTTTCGAAGGGTTATAACAGTGTTTGTAAAACTTTTAATTACATCCAGGTATAGCAAATCTATAGTGTAGAACTGGAGTGTTTGAAAGAAGAACTTCTCCAACTTACGAGTGATTCAGCACCGGGTGTTTGATCCCCCTCACAGCACTATCGTCCTCCAGTCCACAAGGACAGACATCTTCTATATCTTTCTTTACCTCAAGCATAACTTCCCCATCTGACACTGAGCCACAGCAGACACAGACAGAACATCTAAACTACTTGAGAAATCAAGCCATGTTCAGTATAGCCACAAACAGATGGTGTTGTGCGACATTTTTAAACTGCACAACTGTAAATACTGTTTGCTTAGCTAAAGCATGTTTTTGAGGGGCTGTAATGGTGGCTGCAGGGCTGTCTGGTTGGCACCCACACATTAGTGTACTGGGAGACAGATGCATTCTTACATAAGGTTTATATAATGCAGAGCTGTCCAAACCAATAAAGGTGGTCCTTTTTCACTCAGGAGACTCAGGTTATAGCTTTAACTTTTCTATAGCAAGTTCACCCTGATGGATATATGAAAAGATTGACCATTTCAATTAATTGAAGAGATACTAGCTCATGTTCTGTTTTGGGATTAAAAATGTCCAATTTACCGGTACAGATAAGCCAAAGACTACTGTTCAAGTTAAACACCAGATACACAAAAATGCCATTTTCAAAACTACAGAGCAACAAGAGATGGACGATGGCAAACTGACCTACCATGAAACATGGATGTCAGAGGCAATGAAGCAGTAAGAGTGAAAAGACTGTAAAATATGAACTGAGCTGGACAGATCCTAGAATAAATGGATTAGATACCAGGGAAAAGGGTAAAAAGTGTAGCGGAGCAGCGGAAGAGAGAGAAGCCTGCAGCTAGGCTCTCTTTCTCTCTCACACTCTCATTCAAAGGCAGTTAGCTCCTCTTTGATGTATCTATAATTAGTCAGTACACACTGTGAAGTGTTTTAAAAGAAATCAAATTGCAATGAAACACTTGAGTGCACCAAACCGGGAATAACATGCTCTGGAGCAAGGGGAGCAAGCAGGAAAAATTAATGGCTGGCCTTTTTGATGTGCTTGATCAGAAATGTATTTATTAACTGCAAAGGGGAGTAGTAATTAACCCACAGACAGCTTGTTTTCTCTGGGTCTTCTCGTGTGTCAAATGGTTCATCCCGCAAGGCTCCACTCTCCTGCTCATGCGCAGGCGCGCACGCGCTGTCCCTCTGGACTACTTTCTCCACTATTAAGAAGATAGTGAGCACATGTTTCTGCTTGTGCCATGGACTCTAATAAGTGTACTCTATGTTCAGTGTCACAGGGAGACATCAGGCAGATACAACATGTACCTACTGATCTAGTTGGACAATTTCAATTTAAGATCAGATAAATCAATCACAGAAAGAGCAGATCAAAAATATTAGGTCTTGGGCATATTATCACAGCAAAACAACTCCTCGAAATTATATTTAGTTTTTCACTTTTATGCCGGATGCCCTTCCAGAAACACTCCCTGTACTGTGCTTGGTCTCACTGGATGACTGGTGACTGGATTACACTACATACAAATATACAAATATATCTACTTAGCCAAATATGTACAGTATACAATGAAATCGACAGTAACGGAGGTACTGATGCCTTGTACCTCATGGTAAGGCAGAAAAACTCTGACTACAGGAAACAGAAGCAGTGAAAAAGATACAAATAGAAGGAGTAGATAGACTTCGTCACACAGTGAGAAAGCCCTGGAGATTGTGGAGCTGTCACGGACAAAACACTGCATGAATATTTAGCAGGCAAATTAAAATTACAAAATAGTAAACAAAAAAAGAGTAGGTGGAAGAAAGGAAATAAAATATTCCTGAAAACACCACTGGGACAAGTGGCCACCTTAAGCTTCCCTCTAGTTGTTATTGCACTGCACCTCCTTGATAGAAATAGAAACAAATACATCCTACGTTATAGTGACTGTAAATTACTGTATTGGGACCAGGTAAGAGAGCAGAGAAGTAAGACATCACTGCTAAAAACAGACAAGGATAAAAGCAGCATCATAAACTCTGCTGAAAAAACATATAGCTTCCGTCAAAAAACTGTTATTGACAAAGTAGATTACTTCAATATTTAAGCATTAGTAATACAAACTAGCAACTGTAAATCACAACATTGCATCAAATTCATGCTGTGTTTAGCACTTTTCACCTCCTTTCATAATGCATGTGGAAGGAGGAAAGTGCCCCGGGACTTAAGCTTTTTTGTTTAGAGAATCCATTTTCAGAAACAAGCAAAAATGAAACGTTATCAATACTTAATAGACACTTCACTTGGCAGCCTGTCTCATGGAGCCGCCTCTATGCTACATGTAAATGAATGTTAAATCTAAACATGACCAAATGACTTAATGAACAAATGTTCCATTTTAACTTGTTTCCTGTCATATGGGAGATAAAAAGGACAAACGGAAAAGCTAATCACTCACCAGCTCAACGAATGAAAGGCCTCCATAGCTGTGGGCAATGATGAAGACATTCTTGGCTGCAGCTCTGGACACAAAGTGGTCCCACACATAGAGCACATGGTCCTCAGAAGAGCCATTATCCTGCAAGACAAGGAATCTGATTTGCACTCAAACTTAAAGAGAAAAACAATCAAACATTATATCTATTATTTACTGAAAACATATGTACAACAAATAGAACAGGGTGATTTATTGGTTTACCCCATTATAGCCCAAAGTAGGCAAAATACTTCGAAACCCTACAAGCGATGATGTACAAACAAGGCTGAATTGTGATAAGAGAGATGTCAAGCTAAGGCTACAGGTGTAAACTCCCACCTGGGGGTCATCACACATAAAAAACAAACTTAAATGAAAGAATGAAAATAGCTGTGGCCAGAGGTGATTTCCATAAACAGCCTTGGCCAGGGTAATCAATAAGCCTTGCATATTGCAAATGCTCCAAATGTAAAACTCAATAGGCGAGGTGACGTAACGTTTAAATCTTAATTTGTACCCTGTTGCTGAATCGATGGCCCATCTATACGCCAGAGGAGGCATAATGGGAACACACAAGTGGAAGGTCAAAGGAAAAAGCAACAGCATTGAGACACACAAACAGTCGCATCTGCATACGTCCTCAATCTCCAACTCGGCCAAGCCACACACCAGCATGGCCAGGAGACATGTTTAATTAAGCACACAGGTAAGCACTTAGCCAGGGCTCGGAGAACAATAGCAAAAGTGCAGGCAAGAAAAGGGCATCCGTTAATGAACTTGTGACATTGATTCTAGACTTTGATTTCCTTTCAAGCTGTCTGGTTTACAATAGAAATCAACAGCACATTCCCACAAGAGGTTACACTGTACACAGGACCTCACTGCTGACTGCACCTGTGTTATTACAACAAAGCAGGACCCTATCAGAAGCAAACATCCTAGACATATTTGTACAGTATTTATATCTACAGTACAGTATACATGTGGTGAGGTGTAAACGGAGAGATATACGCAATAACAAATTACAAGTACATTCCCCCAAATCCACTGTATCACATATGCAGAATAAAAAGATTATCTATTCATCTCCCCTCATATCCCAGCGTGAGACAGATTTGTGTTTATATATATATATATATATATATGATAAAGTGCGTATTCCTGAAGTAGAATATTTGCATTCATCATTTCAGCTTGTACATTATTCATACAACTTTCAGTCTTGTGTTTATAGTATGTGGAGGATGTGACCTCAATTTCATTAACAAGCTAATTGTTATGTGTGACTGTAAATAAATAATAATGCAATAACAGGACAAAGGGGGAATCCTGTGGGACACACGTGTTTGCTTTTTCATTTGAGTTGAAAGGTGCACTATCAAAGACAGCTAATTTGATCAATCTTTAGTGACGAAATAATTCAAGGAAAACCACATCACACACACGTTTAACCCTTTAAAAAAATAAATAAACATCTTGTCATTCATAAATGTTTGTAATCGGGTGTTCCTGTATGCAAGTGTGCACACAGTTGTTGCGTTTGATTATGTGCTGAAGTGTGTTTTTGTTGCCATGTTTGTCTAGAGGTAAATTAACCTGTCAGAATGTTTGTGTTTACTGCGAGATTAGCATGAAAGGGTTGTAGTGTCAGCAACCACCACCTCCATGGAGTGTGATGCAAGAGCCGGCAACTTGGCTCTGCCCTGCCCCTCGTGTGCACGGCCAGTGTGCGTGTGCGTGCGCGTGCAGTGTGTGTGCGGTGTGTGGCTGAACTCAAACTGTCTGTCTGAAAGGCTGTGACATCAAAGTGCTTTGAAGTCTCCCTCGTCTAACCTCTATGTCAACAGAACATACTGCATTAGACCACAGCACTCATCATCCCACATAAGGGAGACATACACACAATCATTAACTGGACCAAGTAAAACGACCATGGCTTTTATCTCCCTTAAAAAATGAGGCACAAAAACTTCCTGGTATGTTAAGAACGTTCTTCTATGGTAAAATAGATAGATATACATATGCACGTGCACGCACACACACACGCACACACGCACACGCACACACACACACACACACACACACACAAAGTAACCAGCTGCTTTTATACAGACAACAACCAATCAATCATTAAATAAACGTGTACAACTTATAATCACATGGCTACTTCTATTCTATTGGTGGTGTAACTAAAAAGTCTAAAAACTCAATTTCGACTCAAAATATTCACAAACAGATTGTGAACATCCATGTGTGGAACTAAGGCCTCTGCCACCGCCACCATGAGTAAGACAACACATTGTAGTGGACAGCAATGAAGAGTTTGTCACCATTGAATTCTGGCAAAACTTTGTTCTGCCAGAACAGGTGGCAGAATGACTGACACACTTCCTGGTATGGCGGCACAGTAAATTACCTACACGCCATTTGCAAACAGTTGCAATTATTTCCCGGGGTTAATTAGCTGCGCAGGAGCTTCCTACCCTGTGAGACTAGAATCTGTCACCACTCTTCGCACAGCATCTAACCTAGTTTACTTTTCTCTCCGAGTCTATCAGCCAGCTTTGTCGCAACAGCGTCCCAGCCCCACACCTGTTGCCAGCATCCTTCAGCCATGACTGTCACGGGACATTTGAGGATGTGCGCTGTTTGTGATTGCAGGCTTATTGAGGATAAAGCGGTCCATAATGTCCCCTTGGTGCAATGTAAACATTGGAATAGGACCCCTTCAGGACGGGACACATTCTAGAAACAGACAGCTTATTAAAATTAAAAGAGGAATTCAAAAGTGCGCAAACCGCGATGAGGATTCCTACAGAGCAGCTCTGGCAAGTTCAGTTCATATGAAGTTTGAAGGTGACATGGTAGGGCATGAACAAAAGACAAATGAAGTTTATAAAATGTCTACACATTTTAAAGCACAGTTTAACGGCTGAGATTCTCAGATATCCATGCTAGTATTTATAGTTCAAAGTTGCAATCTTTTCTGTTCAAATGCAGGAAGGTTTGGGAACGGCAAATCATTTATTCATTAAATCAAGTGGCGGCCCATGAACAGCCACCTCTTTGGAGGCCGCATCTCTCAACTGCGGAGGAACTCCCCTCTTAAATACGCTCAACAATTTACAGCATTTAGTACTTTGCCTGTTTAATCTGCAGAAGTCTCAGTCCTCAGAGTTTAGTTTTTTCTGTCTTTTGTACTGGTAAATTGTCATGCTTGCTTTGACTGATAAGAAAGGGTGACACTAAGCATTTTTGTACGTATAGTATCACGGATGGCCAAGTTAAGTAAATGCATCGACCATGTACTGTAGTTGCATGTACAGTGACATAGTAGCCAGAACAGGAACTGCAGTAGTGTTCTCTCTCAGCCATAAGATTCTGATGTTGCAGTAATAATAATATTACATTTAAAGGTGCCTTTCTGGGCACTCAAGAACACTGTGCAAACAATTAAAACACACAGTTAAGTGGGAGTAGAATCTCTCCTTCACTGTGGTTTCCCTCAAAGTTTGAATTTTTTGGTCGTGAAGGAGGGTCAGTTATCCATTTGCTTATTTCCTGCGAACATTAGTTAATCTGCTAATCTGTTAATCTCTATTATTACTCAATTTTATTTTCAAATTTTCTGTTGGTAAAATCAACAATTTGGAGTAGCCCTGAGAGGAAACTGCTGTTGTGATTTTGGGCTTTACAAAATTAAATAGAATAGAACAACTTTTCCAAACTAATTTAAACAAATGGGTTTGAATACTGAGAGTGAATCAAGTACAGTACTTTAACTTGAGTATATTGTACTCTTTACCTGTCCAAATTAACCTGGCCTATACATACATTACAAATCTAGTCTCTTCCAGTAGCTCTTATGTTTTATTCAGTATAATGAGAAGCAGTAAAGACAGTGAAGAGGGAGACTGTGTTGTAGCCAGAATAACAGTCTCAAGGCCAACGCAAACCTAACGTCCGACCACTGCAGGAAACAATGAATCTAACAGCATCAACACAATCTGACAAACAAGCCCTTTAGACCTTCCAGCTCCTCCGTTCAGCTCCTCCTCCTTCTTCGTCCTCTAAAACACAAACAGACTTTAGGAATTGCCCAAGAAGCTGAAATGGGAAATGGCAAGAAGTGGCTTTGGACCGGAAGAACTTTATTGACAGAGAAAAAGCTATTGATGCTGACATGCACATGGTCTTAAAAGAACTGCAACAAGAGAAATATTTTAGTTAGACTTGTTACGTCTAGCAGCCAATCGTATGTACTTATACCCTGTGGCTGTAGGAACACTCTTTTAGGTGCACTATGTCACTTTTCTGGTGGAAATTCTGTCACTTGTCGTCTCCATAAAGCTATTATTGCTTTGCCTTGAATATTTCTCAAACAAGCCATCAAGCCAAGTTACAGGTGAGATCGGTGGAGAGGAGAAGGATGCATGATTTTCAGTGAATAGAAAAATTTGTCATTGAATAAATGCAAGATTAAGAGGTTTATTGCAATACTGCGGGACGTTGCATCCCCATGGAGACGAGCAGGAAACGTTGCACAGCGCACCTTTAAGTTAACTCCACGTCACTCCATTGAAATCATTTTGTTTAGTCTGATTCTGAGTTTGATATTTTTTACCCAACCATCGACAAAGTACCTGACCGGTCACTTCAGCGAATCATTCCTTCTAATATGCTTTGATTACTCTCGGCCCTCATTCAGTTAGCCTAATGATTAAATAATAAACATACACTCATTAATACAGCCAAATGATGATAATTGATATAAATGACTTTGTTGTTGTGACATACAAAATTAAAGCTCGACTTCAGTAACATCAGTTTACAGTTTCATTTTAATCAATGTCTAAATCTGCTTCGTTTGGCTTTCTTCTTCCAGCTTTATCACACTCTTTTCAAGGCAGAGAGACAGAGACACCGCTGAAGTTACCTAGAAGCTGTCGGCACGCTGATGGCCCTGGATAGTAAGGGAGAAAGAAGGTATAGAGCAAATTAGCGACAGAGATGGGAAAATAATGACTATAGCATTGTGGGTAATTAGCAGGTATAGTGCCTATGGAGAGTTGGGAATATAATGATGTGTGAAGGAGACAGAGAAAAGGGAGAATGAGGTGAAAATGTGTGCAAGACTAACAAGAGGGGGATAGCGCACACGTGTGAGGGAGTGGTAGAGACCTGCAGTGAGAAATGTGTAGGTGTGCTATTCAACTTTTCAATAGGCGAACATACAGCCAGGGAGGGAGAGCCAGCATGGAAACTAGCCGTCCACACGTGCAGATTAGCGTGCACGGACTGTATACAATAAAAAAGCATGACCTTGATGGGGTCAGCCTCAGCCTGCTCTGACAATATTTGCCAAGGCATTGTTTCAAATCAATAACTCATTAACAAAGTACAAAGGAAGTTGCTGTGGGTTTGTGAGATTCTTTATTAGAAAAGAGCGGCTCCGGGCCAGAGAGGTCATCGCTGTGACATCTCGGCTAGACTCGCACTGCCGCCCGGATTGTCAGGTGAAATTACTGCAAGCCATTAATTGACATAAGGCAAAGGAGAGCGGGCAAGCAGACAAGGCAGTGTTTGTTCCAGGATGACCCTGAGGTGCTGTTAGTGTGTGTGTGTGTGTGTGTGTGTGTGGTGTGAGTGTGTGCAGAGGTGTGTGCGTATGTCTCTATTCGGGTCAGCCTGTATCTACAGCAGGTCTGTGGGCTGGCTAAGACAGAGGCGGCTCAGTGTGCAGGAGGTGCAAGGGAGGGCAGGATGGATGTGTTTGATGGTTGACCTGACTAGAAGATTGGGAGCAGGGATCTGAGACTAGAGCGGCAATGGTTCTGCCTAGAGCAAACACAAAATCACATGGACACAAACAGATGTTCCTGCAATTAACACACACACAGTGCATACAGTGTGTTTCTAAAAGCTTTGAAAAATACAGACATTTTCTGTAAATAACGCCTATGCAAATGAAAGTGTAAAAATGTTATCAACAAAGGTTAATGCTAATAAAAGAACAACAAGATTCACAGAGAAGATGCAGTGAAAGCACTGCATTAAGTCAATTTGTTTTCAACACCATGCAGGTGAAGCTGCCCCAGCACTGGTCATTGACCTCTCCTTTGACCAAGTTCAAAGGTTAATCAAGTCCCTACCTGTCCTTGGATATTCTGAGCCCTACATCCTGGCACGACAACAGGTCACAGGCCAAATAAATCCTGTCTGTATAATTGCATGTGAGCTACAGATTGGGGCAAAAGGGGTGAAGGTGACAAAGAGCAGAAACCTTCTCCCTGAGGGAAACGCTGTTGCACCATGTTGAATGCAATTAGCTGTGTGTATGTCACAGAGACCATGTCTTAATGTTCACTATCAGAATGTGGGAGTATGTGAGCGTGCATGTTTGTGGATCCTCAGGGCGGTTTGTACTACACTGGGAAAACAGGACATCACTGCTAAAAACAGACAAGGACAAGATTCTGAGGCTGCTGCCCCAGAGGACATCTGCAGCTGGGAATAACTGGTCCAGCAACCACTGGGCCAACATAATAGATGCAGCTTTACTTTGGAAACACAGTATGGTGCAATACATATTTATATATTTCGAAAAAATTGTACACAACCAGTGAGCAACGTAAGATATTGCTGAGATAATTTAATTACTCTATAAAACTAACTTAATAATTAAACCTTCACAAAAAGAAAACAATTTGTACCTAAACTTTAATATGTTGTAATTAAAGGAAGGAAAATCCCTGTATTTTCCCGTTTGCTCTTTTCCCCCTTCTTTCCAGGGCCTGCTGGCCTAATCCCAGCCAGCCAGCCTTGGGTGAACTCTTTGGAAGCTTCTTAAGCCCATGAATGTGGCTTTTGTTCCTGCCATTCCTCCGCTTGGCTGACAGAAAATAGCTAACTGGATTACTGCTAAAATTCAGAGTAAAGTGAACTCCCAAACTTCTATATGGCAAAGTGCTAAGAATGCACCCTCCCACACCCATTTTACCCCACGGTTATCCTCATCAGCATCCCTGCGTTCACTTTTATACCCCCCAACCCTTTCTCTGTTCGCTCAGCCCTGAACCAGCACCCCTCTAAACGTGGTGCACTGATGTGTGATCTGGAGGAGGAGGATTAGATAAGGTTGAGAGGTTGCGCACTATGAACCCAAGGCTAAAATGTACCAATCCTAAAAGCAGTTAAGAGCTTATTAATGTGGGCAAAGAAGCGTATTAATCACCACATCTCTATTTAGCAGTTGTAGTAAAGATTGGCTGCCCAAAGTTTTTTTTTTTTTTCCATATATCTGTTATACCCAATGAATTCAGACTGGAGAGCATTTTTCAATTATTCAATCTCTATTACGTGATGAATGCTTGAAGTATGGTAGAATGTGTGCCTCTGAATAGCAGCATGCAGGTGGTCTAGCATCTCAGCAGGAGTTAAGACTGTGAGGTGTATAGAAGAAAAAGCCTTGTTCATGTGTGCGCTTTTGCAAGAGCGCTTTGCGAGCCTGGCTGGGTGCTTTAAAAAAGATGAAAACAGGCTGGCTAAAGAGGTTTGATTTGATCCACCACCCAGCCGGTCGAACAAAGGTGAAGGAGAATGGCACACGGGCACCCACACCCACACCAAAACCTCAGCTCTTTTTTGTACCTGCTTCTTTTGTGACTCTCTGTGCCCTAGTCCATCACCATGTATACGCTTATGTGTGTGTGAGTGTGACAGATTACTGCGCGCCGGACAGAGGCAGACCAGAGTAAAGTAAAGCCGTGAAGGAGGAGGCGAGGTCAAACACACACGCATCCTGCTGACTCCGGGGTCAAAGGTCAAAATTCAAGTGGCACCAACACAGAGCCGAGCCCCTCAACCATTAATCTTTATCCACAATCTGCAAACCCTGCATCTGAGGACAAGTGTATTCCTCTGGAAACCTCAAGGTCCAACCTCAAAGTCCACAAGCACAAACCTCAAAGAGCAATATTTATGCTGCTTTACAATTATACATTATCGATAAAATGCTTTTACTTATTTCTCATACTTACTGAAGAGGAAAGCACAACTGTTTGGTTTATTCTAGAGGTACTAAAACCTTTAAAAATGATATATGCAAATCACCTAAAGAAAAAAACTCTTATTCCACATAGAGCTAAAGGAAAAACACAGCTAAACTCAATACATTTTAAAGCCGTAATCATTAGAAAGGAAAGTAGTGCAAGATACACTTACTTACTTGTATTATAGTGTCCAGGGTAAGAGAGTAATATTTATTCACAGTCAATGTTTCCTTATTATGGTTTGTGTGAAGGTACTGTCAAGAGAGTGAGAAAAGTCCTCAGCCGACAGCTACAAAGTGAATGCCCCACAAACTCTTATCAATGATTCATCTTTTCACACACACGTGTGAGGGTTATTCAAATAACAATGATAATGGGCATTTTAATAAATGTAGTGTCTTTGATAGATAACAAAAAGTGACAACTTAACTTTTTAAGAACATATTATGCTTTCTGTCTGGTGCTCATTTGCTATTATTTATCACATAGGCAGATCATTATTTTATTACAACTCAATAAAAGAGAGAGAGGTGGATCTATTTTTATTTTTCAACTACTCCACATTTTTGGGAATTTGTGTATGACAGAGAGTCTTAATTTTTCAGTATTCAGGAGGAATACTCGTCCACCACCTCATAAAAGCTCCTAAAACTTGATTTAGCTTAATCCAACAAAAATGGTATGTGAAGAATAGAGTTCATTGTCAGGGGAGATTAATAAGTTTGAGACCATGTGTATGCATATACATGTGTGTGATTGGAGTCTGTGCGCCCATCCTAGCATGATAAGAATGTTGCTGTGTGTTTGCCGAGTGTGCGTTCAGGAGATAATAATCCCAGCGGTCAACACGAGTGAAGGGCCAAAGCTGCACTGACCGGCCCACCATATGAGAGCGAGAAGGAGAGGGAGGAAACGAGGGAGAGAGCCATGTGGTTAACACTTGCTCACTGAGAGGCGACTGGAGCTCAGCCAACCTCTTCACACACAGGCTGACCACACAAGAGCCTCTCTTCTCCCTCAGCATCCCATCCTCCAGTTCTCATTACCTAACATTTCCCTTTCCTGCCTCCTCTCTTACCTCACATCCTACTTCTTTCATCACATTCTTGCCTCTTTTATCAAACTTGTCCAAAATCATACCTCCCATTTTCTCACCTATGCTTTGGCGTCTTCTCCTCCTACACCCTATAACTGTCAGTCTGTTCTCCTCCCCCATCATGTCTGCTTTAGATGAAGATCCATCCCTCTGCCTCTACGTCCCAGTCAACCACATCCTTCCTCATCTCCTTTTGCGTGTAGCGCCGTCGTTTAGTGTTGACTTACCCGTATAGGGATGCGCTCCGTCTCAGCTTCCTTCTGTGGGTTGCGGTACTTCTCGTAAAATTCTTTCTTCTTGTTGGCCTCTTTGTCATCTTTGCGTTCCTTCTTTTCAGCTGGCTCATCCAATAGTTCATCCGAGGAGCCAAGTGGAGAAGATCTATCTAGCTTCTCAATCTCGAGGAAGTTTTCATTTGGGTTCAGCACCATCACGCCATAGCCTTCCTACAAAACAACAGGAAAATGTTGGAAAAAAAATGACACAAAACTACCTGTCTTTGTTCATTTTACACACATATTTGAATGAAATATATCCGGTAATACAAATCACATTTACAGATAAAGGACATGGAGAACAGAGTAGTTTAAGAATTTAGTGTAGACTTAGAATTCACTCTTGGTAGTATCATCCAGTGAGCAGCATTTAGTCGAAAGGCCACATGTCACTTAATATAGAATCCTATCGATTCCTTCATCACCCTGTGGAAAGGCAACTATATACATTTGAGTCGACGTATTGTAAGTCCAAAACCAACCAAATATATACTTTATTCCATTTTTACATCAGAACATTGTCAGATTTTTATTAACAATGAAAGGTTAATATAATAAATAAGAAGGAGGAAATGTGTTGTATAAAAGGAAGTTTTCATCAAGACGATGTAGACTTTTAATTAACTGTGCTTATTGTCCCAAGCACTCGGAAACTAAAGCAGGAAATGGAAGGATTCCTGTTGCACTGGCCATGCTCCTCGCATAAACTCTATTGTGACTACACACTAACACAACAAAGCTTTGGATTTATAGTCGGGCAACACAGTATATTAATTGTCACATAATGCGCTGTCCATATTGAAATAAACTAAATGCATCAGGATAAAGATATGCCTTCCAAATGTACACTGCGAATGTCTTTGTTCTATTAAAAGACTGGGGGAAAAAAACAACCTTAATAAAATTAATAATATACATATTTCAAATTTTAAACAGATCCCGTTTTGAGTTTGACAACATTTTAATGGCATTATGAATAGCCCATGTAGGCTCATGGTGTATTTTTCCGTAAATATTCCTCAACCTAAAATATCTGAATAGTTAAAATATTTATAGATATAATTGCAACTCAAAAGGAAAAATATTATATATTGCGTGTTTTGATCATCTCAGACAAAATATTCACACAAACGCAGATACAGTATAATGAGAAATACGGAGAGTGGAATAAACACCTTAAGGAGAGTAATAGATGAAACCGAGTTGTAGCCTCGCTCAGCATCATCTCTTTCTTAATAAGTGTTAACACAATGTGCTTGCCTGGAGTCCTTCCTGCGCCCATCACCATCAAACCTTTCACACAACCCTTTCCTTAGCACCTGCCGTGGGTTGACAACAGCAACATGACACTTTCTCACTTATTTAGATTATCAAATCAGCCTGATTCTCACTTGCTTTCAGATCCAGACACGACTACGCGCCCCACTCTGTGCACATGTATAACTTAAATTGGACAAAAATAACATAAGCATTAATTATAAGTGAAAACAGCATACGTAAGCGAATCAATGGTGACAACTGATAACTAGAGCCTAACCCGGTAATAAATTCTGAAAGCCAACTGCAGATATCAGAATACTTTTTACTTCTTTTTTGTCAGTTAAATACATATTTTTATGGAAAAATACTTAATTATTTTAAAATATGTCATACAATTTGGCAGACAATTTATAATTTACACAGACTATCCCAGTTCACACCAGCTTTGTGCCACTGCCCACTGGTGGTAGCCTGACAAAATAACTGCCAGGTCCAGCTTTGCTCACGATAAAAAACACCTCTATTTGTCATGTAAACTATATGCTAACTTGAAAAGCAAAGCATGTAAACCTATGACAAATAACAAAAAAAGAAGTACATGAACTCACTTTTGTTGCATTTGAAACATCGTCTTGTCCTTTGTTTCTGGGTTACGTGGTCGAAAGTTAATAGTCCAGTGACACAAGTCAGTGTCTGCTGAATGATGTGTGGCCTACAACTACACGTAGTCCTTAACGATATCACTCCAACCCGCAGTGCTCCGTCATGCTTCCTCGCCTTAGAAACACTGATTCTAACCCCAACTGGTCCGGTTCCTAGCCTTTAGCTTGGGAATCCTAACCCTTACTGGCCTATAGCCTTCTTTTTCAATGCCGATAACCCTAATGTAGCCAGCACCCTTTCAGCTGTTCAGTCACCCAGAAGGACATTTCTGTTCAGGCAAACATTGCTCCTTGGTCATGAGGAGCAGGGCCTCAAAGTTCAACCCTGAGTCGGAAACCATCATTTAATTTAACACTGAGAGGTCTGTCAGGCAAGCGCTGCTGCTTCCAATCCAGACGTTTCCTTCAATCAAACCCCTCACTGCCAAACAAACACAAAACAGTAGGTCATGATCTGGTTCAATCAGTGTATAGTTTGTGGGGGTACTAGTGTCCGATATATCTTGCACTAGTAAAACTACATTGAAAGTTGAACTGTCCTGCTCAACCCAATTTACATTTTGGAATTCTGAGTTTCTCATAAAGAATGCTAAGTCTCTTGTCTATAACCCTTGACTAGGTCATGTGCTCTTTGTGTCTAAAACTAACTGTTACGTCTTGCCAACAGACATACCGACAGATGGACCCAAAAATGGAATACATTGACTAAATCTGATCATTGTGCTGTGATGCGCTGTCAAAGTCTGTCTCAATCTTATACAAATGCAGGTTACAATCCTAGGTCACTCTCCTTTATACAACTAAATCTCTAGCACAGCCATTGCAAACTCTGGGCTGTATTGTCTTTGTCCTGTGCACACACTGTTTTAAATAAGACACACGCAGATCTGATTTGGTCTCTGCTGTATAGCTTTGGCTGAGCCTCTTCCCATGCCCTGTGGTGCCCCTGTGCCACCACCACACTGAGCTGCTGCCCCAGGGCCAGCGGTCAAGAGGGTCGCTCCATCCCCTCAAAAAGGGGGTACTGCGACCCTGTCACCCTGCTCCGGACGATCCTTAGCCTGTCTTTGTAAGCCTGTCGTGCACCAGATAACACAACAAAGGCTGCCGATGCTACGGAAACTAGTGTTTGTGTCATGATCGAGATGAAGCCTTAGTCTGCCCTGACTCAATATATGAAGTAATAAAACTACAAATCAAATACATACAAAATTAAATCAGTTAATTTTTTGTTTAGTTTAAAAGTTGAAATAAGACTAGCCATTTTAAGTTGCTTATCAAATAAAAATAAAGTCCATCAGTACAAGAGCTTAGTTTGTTTGACAAAATAAAATCCCCCACAAAAATAATATTACAATTAAACTAAATTCCAAATTGTAGCATCCTTTGTTCTCTAGCTTAAATTGTCATAACATCTGAACTATATATATCACTATGGCATTTTGATAGTTCCTTATTGGACTACTTTTTATATTATATCATTAAAAAGTATGTCAGAATAAGCAAGTGTAAATAAGACATCCTTTTAAGAAAGCGTTGTTCTTTTTACCCAGTGGAGTTGTAATGAAATGAAATGTGTCTAATGTAAAGGAGGAGCAGGGAGCGAGGCGGCCGGAGTGAGAGGGTGTTTCATCTGTGCGCGTGCAGCTCAGCGTTAGCTTTGATGTGAGGGCTCTCATGTAGTACGCACAGCTTTGGGCACAGGGAAGAGGACAGCACTTGACAGGTACAAAGCATGGCTATGAACGGTCATGCAGTGACAAAAGGGTCATGATAAATTTGAGACGGTTATTTGATTAATAGAATGTTAAAAATCATTATCTTTGCTCAAACAAAATATGCGGAACCACGGCACGATGCATATCTGCAGCCTGTAGGTAGCCATTAAGGCGGATTCTCACTTTATTAGTTTAGGTTAGCGCTTGTTAGGATCTGGGTTAGTGACGCTTCCTCAACTCAACATCAATTTCTCTTTACTTCCTTGTTTCGCCCAATATGCAGCTCCCGATTCGCTCATCAGGCTTGAGTGACAGGGGTGGATAGGGTCACCCAGCATGCCATATCCAATAAGAGCGTGCGGAGGGGAGGGATGTCGGGCTGGCAATACAGTCAGGTTTGAGATGTGAATGACGGCACAAAGGCTGGACTCGACGCTATAAAAACAAAAATGGAACCTGAATTTGAATGCACCCAACACCGGGGATCTATACTATAAAACATAAATACAAATTTTAACAAGTAAAGCCATTCTTTGTCAGGGCAACCTGGCAGTGGGTGACCTTGCCTGTCTCCCATCTCTACGTGAGCTTTTTCTGTATGCGGAGGCCCTTTATCCATCCGATCCCCTTCTTTTTTCTTTTCTTCTCTATGCTCTCTCTCTCCCCGAGGCAGACATCCCACACAGATCGCTCAGTTCTGTCAGATTAAGTCACAGTGCCCCCTTTCTCATTTTAGCGCCGCACCATTCTGAGACCACCTCCCCACCAGCACCCCGCAAATGCCGTGTTTCTCCCCGAGTAGAGAGGTGGGAGCCTGCTTACTGTACCACAGGGCAATGAAGAGATACGCGGGAGGATCTTTGGGGTAATATACAAACGAATGAGACAGCATTGTCATCAGCCTGTCAGCGCAAAATCAATCATCTCTTTGATAAGTCGGGATTCCCCAGGGATCTAAGAGTAGTTAGAGAACTGATTCTAAATTATATTCTGTGTACAGTGGAAGAATCCATGCAAAATATTGTAAAACAACAACAACAACAACAACAAAACTAGAATACGTCCAAAAATTATTTTTTCCCCATTGAGGTCATTTCTGATTTCAAATTATACTTTTGGCCTTTCAAATGTAGCCTGAGCTCAGGCGAATCGAAATCCTGGTTAAATCAGGAGGGTGGAATCAGGGAGAGCATCTGTCATAAAACTAATGCCTAATCGAGGAGCAAATCTCAGCATAATAGGTAGCAGCTGAGAATGCAAAAGCGAAATGGAGAACAGAAAAAAATAAATAAAAAAAATATGTATATAGTGCCAGTTAAAAGCCTGTAATTTAGAAGATGAAAATCTAAAAATAATAAAATATATTGAGACTCAAGGTTGAAATTATTACACTGCAAGCATTGAGATGATTTGCTGTGGTGGATCATGTTCATAGCCTTTTTTAGTCTTACACATATTTTTTTTGCCTATCCTTATTTTAGCATAGTCTATTTTTTTTCTTACTACTATTATATTATTATTCATTGTTTTACCTTGTACCTTACTGTCAATTTTGTTCACTGACAATAGCAATAAAACCTGTCTGATTCTCATTCTAGAAAAGCTGAAAAGAAAGAATAAGATAGCATTGAAGGCTACAACACTACAACAACCAAAACCTAAAAAATATCCTATCTGCCCTCAAAGTTAATTTTTGAACAAATGGGCTGATGCAGAGCTTTGCCCCTCTGATAATCATTAACATTTAATTAAGATTCCCTCAACTTTTAGTTTTGAGTTTACTGACTTTTTCTATTTGATTTGCTAATATAGCCATGCACTAATTTGATCAATGTAAATAATACACTTAGCACTAATGATCAACTTTTTATTCATCCTAATGAGCACAAATACTTAGGGTCAGGATTAAAAGACTAACCTTTGGAGCATGTCAAGTATCGGTGCCTGTAATAATAAGAGTTTTTAACCTTGGCATGGGACGTCTTTGCTCATTTGGATATTGTTTGTATGTGTGGAGCTGAATATTTATAAATGAGTTCAAAGTGGAACGGTGGGGTGGAGGAAGTGAGGAGAATAGCACAGCTTCTGATCCCTGATGCCTTCCATTCTTTTTAAGCTCGCATTTACATTTCTTTCTGTGTGTTTTGCTTCTCTCTCTTATCCCGACGTGTCTATTTTCAGCATCTGAGTATAAAAAGCAGAGATAAAGACATATTCCAGACAGTGTTGAGTAACTTCAGTGCCAATGTCAAGGCCAGGCATCTTTACCACACTCAGCATATGTGACTCTGTGAATCTGTTTAGCTGATGCTTAAAGGTGCTGCATGCTAATCAAGTAGGAAATATTTCAGTGTCATAAACATAAGTAACCTACACACACATACACATTAGCTGACATGCACATCGTCAGGAGCACCTCTTCATCTGCTCGCAGCACGACACGCGGAGGGAGGTGCAGGGTTGGGGCTGGGGGTTGCTACATTGGGGGTGGGTATGGCATTAATCACCGTCCAGGTGGAAATTGTCAGAGCTATCGATTGTGCAAGTAAATGTTACACAAGTCATTTGTCAACTTTTTTTTCTCCAAACAGAGCCGCATGTCATTTGCAAAGATGCTACTCAGAATGTAAACTTCTCTCTACAGGTAATCTGGAACTACTTTTGTAAAGAACTATGACACGGATACATATCAAAACAACACATAAAATGGCAAATTGGAAACGAGAAGGCACCAGAATCCTCTGCTAAAGCACTGTTCCAATGTCATAAAGGTAACAACTGGGCAAACTTTTATCTAAAGCTAAATTATATTTCCCCTTTATAGAGATAATAAAGTGCATTATTTATTCTTTAGTTTATTTTAAATCAGATTCTTAAAATACAATAAGTTTGTTAAAAAACAGTCACAGTAACCACACCAGATAATACAAAAGCATTCTTATTCAACAGTATTTTTTACACAGTAACACTTTATGTTCATAATGAATTTTATATTTTCAATTATGTTTATTAAGACGACTAACGCCTGAACTAACGACAAGGAAATACAGGAAGTGCGACGAGTCCTCAGTCTTCAGAGGGAAAGCTATGGGGAAATAAATACAGAAGGCCTTATTCTGATGCCGTTAGCATTTTGATTTATACATTCTATATTGTCTCCCCTAAGCATACACATGTATTTTTAATGAGGGCAGAGAGATATACATCATAGAATGATAGGTGCCTCCCTGCCCTCCTGCCTAACTATTTAATGTATAAATCAGGAAGAGAAGGGAGCCAAGAATGGGTGAACATGGAGTGAAACTATCCCAGGAGCTCTTCATCAGGCCACCATCAACAATGCACAAGAGTGAGACTGGATGACAACGTCTGTATTGAAAGAACATTCTTTGAGAGAAATTCAGAAGCAATACAATGATTCCAGTAATTGAAGCTTTTCCAACCCAGTGCATGTTAATAAGAAGGTATACATTAAATGTAATGTCATCTTTTCCCAATCTGATTTAAATATTTTAATTATTTTTTTGCAAGTTTGAATGCAATTTAAAAAAAAAAGTAAAATATGTATACAAATAATAACAGCCCTGTCAAGGAATGTATCTATCCAACCATCTGGACAGGTAACATTAACACAGATGAACCCACACACTGTGGGTGCAAGACACATGACCATATGTCCAGACTTAAGCAGCCGGGGTCACTCACTGGACACCATGGGAATATATAGGATCCATCTACGTCATTGCAAAATGGTGGCGTTACCTGATTAATAATGAAGTGAGTACTAAGGTAAGAAACAATATGTAGAATCAAATTGCTTCTTTTGTGTGTCTGTGAAGTCATAAATGTACATTGTAGAGGGTCTAAATAACAACACTGTGTAGTAACACACAAGTTATTAATCTTACTGAAGATCAAAGGAACACTCTGACCTGCAAATGTCAAAGGCCAAAGTGAGATTACGTCACCTCTGCCCTGTTATTGTGACCTAGGCACCACCGCACAGAATCATATCAATGTTCATGTGTAGAACAAACTGCCATATTAATTGCAACTTAAATTTTTCTTTAAACTAAAGTGCGCTCACATTTACAGTATGTAGGAAATAAATTGGATCAGTAACAAAGCAAAAGATGGTGCATATTTCACCTTTACCCTCCTGTTAATGACCTCTCTCTAAGTGCAGCTGCACTGTAGGTCCACAAGTCTGGGGAGGTCGCCACAGCCAATCACAAGCTGTGTTTGAAGTGTGAAGGGTAAACACAGTGACTGCTCTGCCCTGCCATTTACTCTGCTTATTTTCACAGGATGTAACCTAGAAAGGACGATGTGCTGGAGAATACAGTGCATCTGTGTGTGTGCGCATGCATGCATTTTGGCGTGTTAGCGTACATTTTCCACAGTGTCATTACCACATGGTCGGGTTTATGCTTCAGAGCGCACACATGGGGCTACGCATGTATGTTGGAATCCCCTTCATCCTCTCGCCATACAAATATATGTGCGGAAATTCATGCTATGGTAACTAGGAAACCATGCATGGAGCAATGGACATTTTCCTATTAACCCGAAGTAGCCTTCAAGAATGGTGGAAAGCAATTAACCTAGAGATGTGGCTGTAAAACACATCTTGTTCTCTCTCTTGCAAACCGAACTTCTCAACCCCAAACCATTAACGTAATTTTTACAACGAACGCTTTCAAAAATGTACCACTTTTTAGTGACCACCTGTTGTCTATTATTTTTACATACTGCTTTTCTCATAAATCATAACACTGGTAATTAATCAAGCTGTCAAAACAGGGCCTGAGGGTCACCTGGAGGGGTCAGAGGTGGACGAGGGACTGGTGGAGGTCAGGGTCACACCGCATTCCTCATTATCAGGTCGTGGATGGGAGAGAGAGCAGGCAAACAAAAGCGAAAGCAGATGGGAGAGAGAGAGGGAGGGAGAAGAGAAGTAGCCGCACACTGGGGGACAGAAAGTGGAAGGAATTGACAAACAAAAGCTAAAAGAAGCTGTCACAGGCGTTTTGAATAACGACACTGTAAAAACTTTTTTTTTCTTTTCTTTTTTTTATAAAGTTGGAAGCCAATTGCCCAGAAAAATCAAGTTCACAACTTACAACTAATTTATATATTTGGCCATTTTTATACACATAAGTAATAAGAGCACTTAAGAAAATGATTCCACTACATGAATCGTTTTGAAATTGGGTAAAACCAAAATGTTGCTTTGACTGTATTTTTAACTTACAATACATTGATGCCTGTACAAAGTGTTGAACTGACACATTTGGAAAAACTAGGCGTGTTATGAACAACTTATTTAAGTAACATGCACCTCTGGGTTTTTTGTCAGAATGGAACAAAAGAATGGGACAAGATGTTTCCAGAGTAAAGGGGCTGAAATGGTCTGCGGGTAGAAGAAAGGAAGATGGCGTCGCGTATTCAATGGGAAAATAGGGAATCAGCTGTGGAAGTAGGATTGTTATCTTGTTCGGGGCACTCCTTGTGAGTGTGTGTTTGGGGGTGAGTGATGAGACAGACTGATATCTCTCTAAGAGGAGAGTGTATCAGTGTCTCTCTGGGTTGAGAGCCAGTTCACAGACACACCAAGGCCATGGTCCTGGAGTGGCACGTTTCCTTTCAACAATACACAGCCCTGATTAGATCGCACTGATTAAAATGGCACCGCACAAGATTCATACACACAACATATAAAAATGGCCGCCTCGTTTACGATTAATAAAATAATGGATTTAATATTGCTGTCGCTATTGTTAGGAATTTAATACACAAGTCTTATTGTGTTGATAATAGAACAAAGACATGAATATATATTTGTAATGTAAAGTTATGTGCATCCCCGGGCGCAGTATTAGGTGTAATAGGCTAGGAAAGATTACTCCAAAAGGAACAATTTAAAAAGTGCAAATCCCGCGAAACTCGTCCCACGTACAAGCCCCCCCACTCCTCCTCTCTCCCGCCGCAAAGTGCGAATTCTCAGGCGTGGCTCGCTCTATCAAAAACATCACTCTTGAATGAGGCGCCGACCATTGCGCAAAATTAGCTGTCACCCTTTTCTCAAAATCTTTGTTAATCTTGTTTCCAGTGTTTGCAGATTTATCAGCACATGCATCAATGTCAGCTCCTTGGTTACTGAGCCGCACTACTTGGGAGAAGATATAATTAAAAATGTTTGGGGCATGGGGGCGGTGGTGGCATGTGGGAGTGGAGGGGCTGCTGAGGAGTGGGAAAAACGGAGGAAATGGGGCGGCGGCGGTGGTGGTAGTGTGGGGTGGTGTTTGAAGAAGGAAGGTGAAGTCTTCGCTTCATCTCCGGCAGTCCCCTGGGAGGCTGGAGAACACACAGACCTAGCGTCAAGAGACAAAATCGGAACGGCCAGCACCTCACTTTCCTTTACATCACACTATTGCTTCGGTTTGGTTCAGGTAGAAAAGTTTGCAGAAAAAGTATCACTTAATCAATGTCAAAGCTGGTTTGTTGAATAAGTGGCATAAAGAACACATGCCAGGTATGCGGCGCGCCATGGTCAATAACCTGTGTTGGTATCAAGAGTTCCACCCTTCATAATATTCTGGGGATTTTCTTGTATTACTTTTTTCACTTTTTTTCAGATTTATAAACAAAAATATAACACAGAACACAAAACGGCCAGAGAGAATAAATGAAAAGAAAACACAAATAGATTTCAATTTAACAAACACAAACAAATTCACGGCATATTTAAATCACTTTTTTCACTTTTTCAAGAAGACTTTAGCAATATTAAATAATTCTTGGTGACAATAGGAAATTCCAAAACCAAGTTCCGAAGGTACTATGTGTCATACATATTTGTCAGTTTTGGGCCTTTGTGATTACCAGTGGGAGCTACACATACTGTAATATTTGGCTGTGTGGAGGGAGGAGACAACTTGCTCGGTTAGATATGACAACTTGAGGAAAATACGCATAATTAAACGATAGACAATAAACAAAAACCCCTCCAGTAGAATACTTTCCAAACTGACACTATATTTGTATTCCTCTAGATTTGGCACAAGTTTAGATTCATTTAAAACATTAGATCAAAAAGGTTTAGCAATAGCAGCAGTGAAATCAAGTTTTATCTCAGTGATCAGGAGAACATTTGGAGACCATCAAGACAAAGTGCAGCTCTTCTCTAGATATATCTGATGAATTGTACATTTAATCTTGGTTTTTGATGGAGCCGTTACAATGTCTCACATATTCTCTCTGTCCTGTCTTCATTTTCTCCTCTTCATCCTGCTCTTCTCCTCAGTCCAGACCTTTAAGTGCGGTCCGGCAGGTTTGGCTGGGAGGTCGCGTATTCCCCCTCTTCATTAGTGAGAAAATGGACTCTGGTAAACGCTTGTTAAAGCCCTTACCTACACTCCCCCAGTTAATGGGAGTGATCCATTTGTGTCCGTTTCTGCCTGACAAGGCTTTACTGGAAGATTAATAGTGCAGTGTCAGGCCATGGCCAGCCTCTGTCCCGCTCTCATTTCCTTTCTTCTGGGACGCACACATGCAATAATGGAGCCCCGTCTTTTGTTGTAACACCATGATTAGCCAGGGAGAAAAAAAACACAGGAACGATAGATTGAAGAAAAAAATAAAATAACAATAAAAGGGGGAAAATCCTAAAGGTGACATTTTAAGATTTAGTGTAGTGAGATTAGTATTGTATTAATATTAATTGATTTCTAGGCAACCAGAGATAAATGATCTAAAATGTGATGTAAAATGTTGCCTCTTTAACTAGACTTTGAATTTCAGCAAAATGATAAAACACAAAGAGGACACCAAGGGAGAAATAATAGAGACAGAAAAAGACAGAGAAAGAGAAAGCTGGGAGAAGTCCTAAAGGGCCACCCAGGGTTTGGTCCATCACCCAGGCCCCCAGCCATCGCTCTTCCTTTCAGGGATGACACTGTCAAGTGCTCCGTCCCCTCACTGAGTGAACAGGATAATCGCTCTTAATAATTACACAGACATTCCCTGGTAGCCTGTCCCGTCCAGGCAGACAGTTGTTCAGGAGAGAATTCCTTCATGTAACAGCGCTGGAAATGTGCCATACAAATGAAGAATTAAAATTGTATGCGGCACACTTGATTTTGTTTGATATTTTCTTCTTTATTTCATCTCGCTAGGTCTCCTGTCTCTAGTGGCTCCTGTGATGGGCAGACAAACAATCTGGTAAACATACAAACAGAAAGCCAGGCGACCTGCAGAACAACCCCCTCCACACTACATCACAGTGTGCCAGCCGAGAGAGAGCAGGGTGTTTCTCAAAGCAGAGGATAGGGGATTGGGTCTGGTGGTGTCTCATTAAATTCTTGGGATTGTCTAATTGTCTTTCGTGGACCTCAGAGAGACAAGTACATTATACTCATTGCAATTAACTAAACAAAAGAGCCGAACCGCCCAAGCGTTGGGGACGAGGCTGGGCAAGGGGGAGTAAGGCAACCAGCCGGGACCAGCACAACAAAACACCAACTCACACATGGAGAGCAAGTGCAGACAAACGGTAAAGGACAAGAGAAAAGATATGAAGGCGAGAAAAAATAAAGAGGGATAAGAGTGGGAGTGCGAAGTGATCTTGGATTGGCCAGATGTCAGAGTTGGCTGGTCGGGCGGGGTGAGGCACCAGAGGAGGGTGTCTGTGCTCATTTGAGACGCACCTTTGTGCTGGACCTGTCTTGTTTACTGCACTACAGCTTAGCAGTGCGAGGGTCCTATTCATGGTCCAGGCCTTTCAGAAGGTACTGAAGGAGCCCTTAAGCCCACTTAACTACCATTTTCACACACTCTGCCTGCTCTCCTCTTTGTCCTTGCCTCCATTACATCAAACGCAGGAACAAAGGCAGGGAACAGAAACTGGGGCTGGCAGAATGGCGGCCATCACAAATATTAATTTGAAAAGGTGTTGGAGAGTAGAATCTACTTTTATGCACAAGGACAACTTAGGATTTTTTTATGTTCCTTGTGGGGGGGTGCTTTCCAAGCTGCAATGAGCTTGGTTTTCAGGCTAAAGAGGAGGCCGAGGACTTGCAACACAATTATGCAAGAATAAGGGTCTTGAGACGTGGCGCAGTGCTAAAGACTGGGCATACATAGGCGCAGACACACGCACGCGCACTGCCTATTAAATGAGCTCTAAACATCAGCCCTCATTCACTTAACGGAGCTATTAGGCAAAGCAACAAACTCAAAGAACACATACACGCTTTGCAAAGAGTTCATGTGACTGAAGCTTGGCTCAAACAAGAAGCAACTTACATTAGAAAACAAAATATAAACCAATTATAAGGTGGGTGACAGTACAAAAAAATAAAATCACGTTTTATCAAGTGCATTTTTTAAATCACTTAATCTGGAACTTCAAATGTGTTGTGAAAGTGACCTTGAAGTGGCTGGTCTATCGAGACTAAACCAGAGAGAATCGACATGTTAAAACTAAAGCTCTACAGGTGCACACAGCGCATGTGATTCAAACTTGCTTCAGGTCACATGAGGGAGACGGCTGAAAAGCTTACACTGGGAAAAAAGTGCCAACGCCCTTTGTCTGATGTCATCACTTACACATCCTCAGTGCACTCAGTCATGGCCACTGTAATGGTATGTTGAAAAGCTCATCCTGTGTTTTGTTATGCTGTGTCGGCATCACAAAAAAATAGGATTTCACCTTATTTCCCGTCAAAACAAATCACTCTTTCCTCGCCTCATTTCAGACCACACCTTGGCCAATCTGCTCACAGATCTTTGCAAACAAACCTTGCAAACTTTGTAAACCATTAAATAGGCAAATAAGTAAAGCAAAATAATATACTATAGAACTGCCACAACCGTTGCTTCATCAGCAGGCGTTGCCATGCCCAGTACACACCAATAGTATATTTTTTTTTTTATGGTGAAGAAGTTACTCCTATTTCTGCAAGTAAAAAAAAAAAAAAAAAGACACTACACTATAAGTTATGTTAGCGAGCCTGTGTGACATATGCATTTGCAATTGCCAGCATGGGTACAACCATTGAACCTGTCCATTTACCAAGGTAATCCTGAGAGGGAGGGCCAAGCCAAAGTCTGATCTCTGACCGAGACACTACAGAAAGAATCAAACCAGGGGAAACACACAGGCACAGCAAAGCCACTTGATGGGGGAGGGGCGTTCTCTTATTCACCCGTGCACCACCCCCCTTCAAAAAAAATATACACATTTACAATTACTCATAATCTGCTTATGTTGCCAGCCTGCGGTGGGTTTGCTAACATTAGCGGAGACATAAGCGAGAGACAAAGCCGGAGACAGAAAGGACGATCTCCAGGTGTCCAGTAATAGCGGGGCCTGAAATACCTTACTTTCATCTACCACACACCGAGGCTTAAACACTGCACACAAATGTTTGCCAGTTAAGCTAGAGGAAAAAAACTGGCAAAATAGTAGTGAGAGAATGACAATCTCCAGTCATTCAGATACAACTAGTGTTTGGAATTTAAAAAGATATAATAAAAAAATAAACAAACAAATGTAATATATATAAATGGTAATGTTATGCATATTACTCATATTCTTGGGCGGAAATATATTTTAATCAAGGGCACTATAACTATACCATCCCTCATAGACAGTAGGAGCAATAGCAGTAAAGTTGTAGTAATTGTAGCAGTAATAATATCATAGGATAGGAATGTTGTAGGGACGGTAGTGTTGGTAGAATAAAAATTAGCATTAAGAAGTTTAGTAGAGGATATAGAAAATGAGTACTTGAAAACATTAGATTAGAGTGATTGCAGTGTTGGAACTAGCTGGTTCCTGCTTGAAGTACAAATATGAGTAAAAATATACTTGTACAAATACCAGTATTATTGCAAAAAGGAGGTTGGGAAAAATAACATTTTGAGAAGTAAGGATTTCAGAGTGTAAGTCAAAAGTAGCAGCGTAGATATTTCTGATGAAAAAAAACATTGTCGTTTTTAAATTCAACAACTGCAGGTCCATAGTAAAGGCACAGAACATATAAAGGCTTTTAGAGTTTAAACAACATGAATGTATGTATAATGTAGTGATTGGAAAGTTCTAAAGTATACAGTAGAAAAGTAAACAGATCCATTATAAAAGTAAAACCAAAACTAAAAATACTTGAGAGAATTTGCGTACAGATTCTTGCCTGCTCATTATTGCTCACAAAAAAGAGGAGAAGTAGTTACAGACATGAGAGGGAGTAAAACACTAAGCGTCTCTTCGGTGCTAAGGATATTTCGAGGAGAAGCAGGTTCTAACAAAGTTTGTTATTTATTTATATTTTTCACAATGTGATTGCAAACTAAGTTGCTAAAGCCTGAAGGTTTAATGTCTGGTAAACTTGTAAATTCTTGCTTATGGAAGCGGGGATGGGAAGTAGAGGGGAGAATATTGTCTGTGCGGTAAAAATATAGCTAAAGCGGCTGGAACGTCTCAGGAGGAAAAGTAGTGGGTGTTTCAATGACAAAGCCGTCTATTTCCATGGGCTCTGTGCGTCTGATCTCCCTGTAGTCCCTCAAAGCCACAGCCTTGATCGGGGGCAAACAGCAAGTCTATGTGTCTGTGCGTCTGCATTTATCAGCAGATCTCACTTTCCAACTCTGTGATAGTGAGTCATGCAGAGAACATAGCGCTGCGCTTTATCCCACTGGTCATTTGCACATCTTGTATAATAACCAAGCATATTTATGATTATCACACATTTAAATGTCATAATGTTACTGATCAAACCTTGAGAAACTTGTTGAAAATTTAACTAAATCAAACCTTGCACAAAAAGTTCAAAATACGACAATAAGATAAAACTTTTAAGTTTTTGTTGAAGTTAAGCAATAAATAAATAATACAAATTATTGTATTATTTCATATATATAAATATATATGCACATACATTGAGATTAATGGACAGACATCACAGAAGCAACTAAACTATAGCCAATTATGAGCGAGAGGAGGAAGCATCTGGGAGAGAGAGTTCGCCTTGATCAAGTCTGACTGTATACTGCCACCTGTGTGTCAAAGACGGTATAGCAATTTTTCAAACTTGAGCTGTGGAAAGAGACAAACTTTAAAATAAAACAAGTATTCCCCAATACCACATACACCACATATCTGACCATGTGGGCAATTTCTTTGTCGACATCTTCCGTCTTTATCAACGCAACACTTTTAAAGAACACGATTTAATAATTATAAGTGCATTAGCATAAAAAAACAACCATTTCTAGGTCTGTGGATACATTTAGGAGCATATAAAACTTTCCCTTCATCCTCAATTAGATGTAAGGGATTTTCCGCCGGGGGAACTACGGATGGCTGCCAGGCAGGGCTACCTCAAGTCCTGGTTCAAATGCAGGTTCCAGTTCATCTACAGTTCACACATACTCGCATCTTTTTGAAGTCACTCCGGATTATGATTATTCAGGACAGAGAAGAGAGGCACTGCATGTCATCAGTACAATGTAGACACTCCCATTTTCTTCCCCCGTACACAAAATATAACTCCCTTGAAGACTCGATGCCCTGAACTTAAACCCACGTATGACCTTGTGTATAAATCCTCGTCAAGTATAATCGCTCGCACTTCTCATTTCCTAAGCTTTCTTTAGTCCAAACATCGCAGCCCTGATACACATACACACTCCTGTATGAAATGTATTATAAAGGACAAAAAACAACATGAAACTAACGGTTTTGTCAAAATAGATTAGATAAAAAAATAAAAATACTATACTAAGCACTGTGCCATACAGTAATATATGTGTTGACTAAAAATGTTGGCAAAATAATTAAATGCAATTATTCTGACAAGGATTGCGATGTAAATTTGCAGGTTTTAATGAGAGAATTCTGTTCATCCTGCACATTTTAAACACACCAGAAATCATTAAAATTTTAGAAAAGACTGAAATATGAAACTGCTAAACTAATACAAGAATCGCGTGCACATTTGCAAAGGTCTAAACTACAGAAGTATCATGTTTTACACATAAAACCAGGATATTTTGGTTTTTGCAGAGGAAAAGACTGACCATTAGAAAACTAGGTTGCTATACGCACACGTACAAGCCGCTCATATAGTTGGATTTTCTATAACCTCCAGCACATGGCACCGAGCATGCTCTCTCTGTCTCTTCAGACCACCTTCCTCTCCTTCCCTTTGCGTCTTTAATCTGCAGCAGAAAGTTCACCCAGAAGTCAACAGGGCATACAGAAGCTGCGCCTCCAGTGCCACACGTCGGCTTACACACTCTCCCATGTACAGGCAGGGCTTCTGGGACGCTCTGCAGTACAGAGCAGAATGAGCAACAAGGCGAGGTGCAGCCAGGAGGCATCAGCATTATAAATTAACCCTTGATGAATGCAAAACAACTTGGTGTCAAAAACTCCCTTTGTGCTTTGCGATAATGAAAGGAAAAGTGAGTGGAACAAAGTAAGCGATTGTTCAAAAAGACAAGCATTAAAATATTAAACACTTCTTTTGTGAGGATACATGGACACAATATTGTTTTTTTCAAGTCAGGTGCATTCATCCAGACTTTGCACAATATTGTATTGTACAATCTAGAATATTTTAGTTTCAAGATGACAAAATGAACTTTTGGCCCTTTACAATAAAGGCGGGGGAACTCACAGCTTCACTGAAAACGTAACTTTAGCTGAAGATATGAGAAAAAATGACTTTGGTGAAATTGCTAATATTGAAATATAGAGACATCACCACAGACTGAAAGAAAACAGCAATGAAAGGAAGGTATCAGAATGTAGGTTATTGCGGTCTCACTGCACCACTCCTGAATTTCAAATAAGAACCCTGGGCAGAGCAGAGCAGAGAGCAGGGCAAGGAGAGGCGGCAGGGTGAGAGCAGCTACAGCGAACACGAGGCAGGCTACAGAAAGAGCTTATTAATAAGAGATCTTAACTAATGGAGTGGAACAAAGAGAAAGTGAGGTGATGGAGACTAGCTTCGCAGACAAGTGGCCAAGAAACCTGCCATCCACACCACTTTAAGAAAGATTTTGTCCCTCTTTTATAGAGAATATTTTGCTTATGCATTTTTACTCATAATACAGACCATTATCTTCTATTTTTAATCTATAATTGCTTTAGTGTAATTCTGTCTCAGGATACATTGGTTAAGATGGACAAATTGTAGGCTCCTCTAATGGCTGGTGAATATGAGGGGCAGCTCTTTGATCTGGAGGCTATGTCAGGCCGAACACTGGCTGTGCAGGGTGGTCTCCCATCATGCTCGGCTGATCACAGATGCAGCTTTACTATTGGCTGCCTGGTAGGCCCTCCCATCAGCCTCGATGCTACACGCCTCTGACAACTTCATTAGCTCAATTCGACCCTCCGAGTGCGCCCTGACACACAGTGCTCCGCCAGCAAGACGCTACTGCAACAAGGCAGGGTTATCGCGGCAAGATCATTTACTTGTATATAAAAAGTAAAACAAATATTGGTGAGAGTTGGAGATGTCAGATATTAACATTCAAGGCTATTAGATATTGAATACATTTATACTCACTTCTCTCAACTGGGCACTTAATTTGAGGGTTTTTGACAAGCAATTTACAAGTGTAACTTTAAAACATGATGATTGTCATTTGTTGTATTAATGTGGTGTAGAAGTTTAATCAAAGCTCTTATTCAAAATGTAGAAACTTGGCGTTTGCATTTTTGTGTTCACATCATTAGAGCATAAATAAAACATAGCATCCTGCTGCGTGCCTTCTGTACATCTGTTCTGATGCTCATGTTTGGAACACCCAGTGGTCAGCTCAAAGTGATTTTAAAGTTGTGGAACAGGACATTTACGTGTGATACTGGGGTTTACTAGCGGGTTGTTGCAGCTAATCCTGCTTCAACATCTTTGTAACTCAGTGGTGGATAGGTGAACTATTGAACCCTGTCCCTGCAGCTAAGGCTTGGTATAGCAGCAAGCTAATTAGCCAGTCACAAGGATGATATCGCCCCTGCCCCACTTGTGCTCCTTTTTATCTCTCATTCATGAGCCCTTGGTGGTGCCCTTGGCATAGGCTATGTAAACTATCATTTCTCACCAGCGAATACACTCTAAGGCCTGGCATAATAAACCATTGCACAGGTCGCATAATGTGCACACAGGCTAATGAACTTGTTGGTGATGCAGTGCAGACAATCAAAAGGAAATTTACAAGGCAAAGCTCGGATTTGCGAGTGTTTGCATAAAATGTACATGTTATGCAAATTTTAGGAAACAACAGGTACAAAACGGTAACGTCAATATAAAATATAAATAATTGATTTTGTTTTCCTAAATACGTCCTGACAACGAAAGACCAGACTCAACAACAGGATTAAGAACAGAATCATCCAGAATCAGGGTGGATATAAACCCTAAAAGGGATTATTAAGTAATTATCGAGTAAATCAACTAAAACAATGGTATTTAAACTGCTGCTAAGACCTTACACTGACTGATAAACATAATTGGATAAAAAGTGATACTTAGTGGGGTTTTCTTTGGCTTGTGGCATTTTATTTTTGTTAAGTACTGTTTTTCTCTTTTAAAAAAAAGCACCATTATTGATGTTTTTTTCCTTTCCCCTTTTTGTTATTTGAAAGCAAAAGTGTAAATGGCCTTATTTATCCATAAAATTAATGTGTTCAGGCTCTTGAGCAAAAATGGCTGGCTGGCAGAGAAAGAAACTCAATTCTGCCTCCTGCTGAGGGAGAGTGGAGAGCTGCTGTTGTCGACAGGTACACCAGCCCACTACCTCACAGCTACTGTTTTAAGAGACAAGTCAGAAGTCAGGAGTAAATAGGAGAGATAGAGTGAAAAATGGAGAAGGAGAGAGGTAATAGATTTGAGAGTTTGTGGGGAGTAAACAGATGGAGTAAACACAGCACAAGGGAAACCTGGAGACTCCCATAGAACCAGCTCAATGTGTCAGTGACACGGCAGTGCACACGCAACAAAGTGTTCTGAGGGCAACATGCACACATACATACACACACCCACACAATCACACACGGTTCACCAATTGGCAGGATGCTGGGACCCAGAGCTCCTATCCAGAGCACTGACAGGCACACGGAGAACAAGCTGCCTGACAGCTCATGACAACTACTCAGCTTGTGAGAGGAGAAAGACATCTTTTCTCTATCTTCTATTTGTCTAAGTGGTCTAAAAATGGGAGGCTGAAAACAAATGAATAGTAAAAACATGAGGTAGGTCTATGTATTACAGTCAATTGTGAGAGTATGAGGTCAACGGCTGATTGACCCTTTTTTGAATAAAATTTTATTTTTTACACATTTTTGTCTGTTTCTCCTAAAATCGTTTTTCCCTTTGCCAAACTTAGCTGCTGTGTGTGCTAGAATAGAGCATGGATGGGCCTGTGGCCTGTCCAAGAGAAAGATGGCAAAAAGAGAAGGAGAGGGAAGCTGGCCAATTAAAATTGGGTAATGGGAGTGTAGCTCTGAGCCGATGTGTGTGGCTGAGGGCTGAACTTTCCGAGCTTGTTCTTTAATGTGTGTATAATGCCACAGGCTTTCCACACAGCCAAACTTCATTTAGCAGCGCTGCCAGCCTGCTGGGTGAACCGGAGATCCACAAGTTAACAGGTACATGGGTCTCTGCAAGCCCCTGGGACCTCACCCACACCCTGAGGGCCCACAGAACTCATTTATTCATTGATGACCATTACTGATCACAGCCTCATGGCCACACCATTCTATCAGGAACATCATTACAATAAAGATTTACTGAAAAAAGAAAAAAAAAGTTTTTCGCATACTTCATAGACCTTGGCAAGCAGTGGTAAATGAACAAGTTAAAAGGCATCTAAATATTTTATGGTCTCTGTAATTAACTTGTTACACATTTTAGTACTAACTTTGGACCTCTGAGTACAAAAATACATGTGTTTATCAGAAAGGGATAACACACACTATAACTGTTATGACGCAATGTCAAGTCATGTCATATGACTGGTATGTTTAAGATATGAATTCATTTAACTGACCACCTACAATAATGAGCAGTTCGGCCAGAGTCAGTGACAGGATTAAACATAGAATGTGCTCCAGAGTGTCGGCAGATGCACACACATTATCACACCGACTGTCACTGTGTGCCTTCTTACTCTATGTGGTAATAGGCAGTCAGCTTCACAGCCAGAGCATGACCTAGAAAGTGAAACCACACGGCAAGGGACTAAATGTGTCACAAGGGCTCAATCATTCTCCTCCTCTCTGAAGACATGCAGCAAGAGCAAAGAGTGAGCGAGGGAGGGAGGGGGAGACCAAGGCTTCCACTACACACTCACAAGCTAATTAAGTCATTTGAAATAGCCACAGAGGGTACCTGTATGCAATCTAGCCAAGGCAAAGGGTTGATGAGGCTCTGTAGGCCCTGGGCTAACTTCAAAAAGAAGGCAAAGATGGAGTGAAAGAAAGGCAAAAAGAGAGAAAGCTGGTGTATTTTTAATTGAACCCCAACTTGTAGAAGAGGAGTATGTCAGTGTGTGCGTCTGTTCATGTCGGGAAGCAGGAAAAAGGTTAAGCATGCCCCCAGCAGAGACAGTCTGAGCACACAAGCTCGCGATGGGGAGCAGGTGGAAGGATGCTGTGTTGGAGGGACAGAGGGGTGAGGCAGAAAGACCCCAGATAATAAGAGTTCACCGAGCGGCCATGAGTGTATGTGTAATGCTTATAGGTCAAAAAAAATATTTCCTTTGAATTTGTTCAGAAATTATAGGACATATATCAAATGGTAAAGTGACTGTATCACAAGTTTCAATCACAAGTTTGACCAAAGAAATACATTAGTGGAAAGAATATGCTGGGTTCTGTATTATTGAGAGTTCGATTCCAGCTCTGACAATCTGCTGAATGTTCTTCCCTCTCTCATCCCCATGTCACTACAATGTCCTGTCCAATAAAGCCCACAAGCCAAACATTTTGATAAATACATTGAAAAGCATGCATTCTAACTTTGACTGTAGTCGCCTCTCCACAGATCTGACTAATTTGGTCTAGTGGCGTTACCTGTTTGCCTCCATGGAGATAAAGAAGTTTGATGCCATATTATGGAACATCCCAGGCAAAGACAAAACATATCCATGGAGACAAGCAGGTCTCCATCAGAAAAGTTATATTTCAAGATTAACTTCTAAATACCTAAACGTGCAAAAGAAAAAAAAAGAAAAAATTAATCAGTATTCAGGTTAAAATTGTTTTATTAATCTCAACAATTATGTGAATCTGAAAACCATATTACTTGTGGTCAGTTGCTGTCATTTCGAATTGTGGAAGCGACATTCAAATATTCCTAGACTGGAGTAAAAGCTCATAAGCAGAACCCCAGAGCTGCACTGAAACCACACACACCTCTGTGAAGGTTGTGTGCCCTGCCATGTCTCCTTTCGCCAGGGGCAGAATCCTGGCACACCAGCCTCTGAACTGGGTCACAACCGGAAAGAGCGCAGCATTGGCAGTGTGCTGATCACAGGAGAGGGTAGACAGAGGCTTGGACCGAGAGTGATTGGGCTATTCTAGGTCAGCTCTCTCGACAATACACCACTGTCTCTTAATGTTTAGGGGCTCCAAAAACACAGGCAAAAATCATACTAAAACCATAATGAAGTTGCAGAATAATGTGTGTATATAACAGTGCCAATGGGGTTAAAGGCAGCTTTTGAACACTCAGAATTAGATACATCTCGCTATTTCTGTCCCAAGTCTAATAAAGCTGTATGCAGCAGATCTCCTCAGCAGCCTATAGAGAGAGATCAGCCTGTGGACTTCAAAGGGGTTGCAACTAGGTCACGGCAAGACACTGCAGTCAGCTCCAGCACGGGCTTGGTCTGAGACATTTCACTCTCTCTCCGCCTGTGTCTCAATACAATGATATCAGTGAAATTAAAATGGATTATGGTGCCCTTCTTTCTTGTCGTCCCCCGAGGTCGTACGGCACCATGTCATGTTACTGTTACTATAATGTGACTTCTTTATCACTGTCCATCGGAGCTGCAGCTCAGCACTTTAACTTATGTTTAATTTAGACAGGGACAGAGCGGAGGAGATGGAGAGAGGCCATGAGACGAGGCTAAGAATGCAGAAGCAGTTCAAGTCTCCATGGTCACACACCGCCTTTTTGATCTGTCAAAGGCCAACAAGACAAGATAGAAGACTCTACACATTGAATAAAAAGATAAGAAAATATAAAAGGTGACCAGAAATCTTGACAAAAGAATATCTAATGGGATATTGATAAAGTATCAGGCAAATTACACCTTTTTAGGTTGTTCCCTCAACAAAAACAAAATTGAAGTCGAACATTGTTGAATTCCAGGGAGTTTAAGTGATCTATTCATCTCTGTCGTTATCGCTTATCCCTCGCTCAGAATGCAACTAGCACCACCGCCTTTGCTACTTCAACTATCCCATTTTTATGTTTTAGTGAAATTGCATCAAAAACAAATAGTTAAATAAAGTGAAACAACTTTTTTGTTTCGGTTGGAAATATCACAGAAGAATCTGGGGTCGCAGCAGGTAATGATGATAAATTAAGACCCTAATTAGACTGTATTAGCTTAGATAACGGCAATAGTAACTAATACGGATAGATAATCAAGATTATATATGAGTAAACGGTCTAACAATCACATTTACATACGCTCTTCCACCTTCAAGGCACTCAAAAGTAAAAGTCAATCTCAAAAGATATTAGACACTCAGACACTCCTTAAACCTGAGGTAACTTTAGTCTTATAAATTACAAAATTACCCCCATTGGTTTACATAACAAAAGCAGCATTATGTGTCAAAATTAGACCATTGCTCTCATTCTGCATTTAATTGTTAGGAAAATATTATTATTGACTGCAAATCTGGAACATTACATTGCTTGCATACATTTTGGGATGAGTCCACCCCAGTTTGCAGCGCAGTCTGAAAATGTAGTTCTAAAGTTGTGCACAATTCATGCACAAAAATAAAGGATACCCAGATGTCATATTTTTTTTATTTATACAGTATGTAAGCCAGCAGATGAGTGTTGGTGTTTGATTTGTGCTTTGTGTGCATGATTGCCTGTGTGTTCTGGGGTTGAGGTGGCTGTGTCTGGCTGTGCTCCTCACACTCAGCATTAGGCGCTCAGGTTGACGTTCATGTGAGTGACATCAGAGGCGACGGCAGCACAGTGGCATATGGTAACCGCCCGCTCTACGCAAAAACTTGACATCAGCGCAAACAAGTCAGCCAAGCATCACTAGTGTGCGCTCCTCAGAGGGTTTGGATTGTCAGCATATGCAGAGATAATAACACCTATCACAGGCTCCATAATGTCACATAAAGGGAACGCATAGCCAGACCTAAAACAATAGTCGCATACTGACTTCTGACTGTATCAAATTATATAAAACAGTGAGGGGGGGGCAATGAGAAGAACATGCATTACTATGGCCCTAGAAAGATGCCCTTATCACAGCAATAAGTGAAACCTTAAGAGGGAAAAGGCTTAAAAGCACAATGAATAGGTACATTTAAATGTTTGAAATATCTACTAGAAATGAACCACAGTCTAATCCCCAGTTTGTAAGTCTTTCTTGAAGATCACCCTAACCACTTTATACTCAGAAAAACGTATATAGTTCAGCCAACAACTATAGAAATCCCCTTTTTGCAAAGGACCAATAATTTTGACAAGACAAACATACTCCTTTATTCCATCTTTACTTATTGTCTGTATGTACGTACCAGCAATAAATAAGTTTGTGTCATAAAATGTACAGTCATACTTGTAGCAACATATCAGGCTACTTAAAAATGCAAAATTCAAGTTTACTTCTTGGTTCTGGGGGCTGTTTCATAAGACTTGTTCAGTAGAGCCAGACTTACTGCCTGACTTCTCTCTTGACCGAGCATAAACACAAGGGTTCAAGCTTAGTCTGTTTCACCAGTCTCACTCAGGACTTTCTCAGCTGCACTCTGGCCAGTCTCACTTAATAAGTAGCTTTGACAGCCCACGAGGCTGGAGAAAAGATACAAATCACCCTCTAAATCCACTCAATCCTAGACTATGGAGAGGACACGCCCACCTCTACCAAAACCCCCTTAAAACATGAACACACCTGTGTTTGGTGAGACACAATCAGAGAAGAGCGAAAAAGAGAAGAAGAGAGAGGCTCCATCCAAATGAGTTAAATAAGCCTAGGCTTAAGCACCGTCAGCCATGACGAGGACCGTCCGAATTGATCAGTGAAGTCAGGAGGAAGTAAGGAAAGGAGACATTATGCTCCCTTTCATAGTCCCTTTAGCACAAGAACCTCAGGAGCTTCCTAATCAGCGCAAAGGAGGTTGCCCCGAAGGTTTCCAAACACAGCTGATCTCCGCAATATGAGTTTGTAATGAATTAAAAGTTTTGTTGCCATGGCCAGACTTTATACAATAAAATGATCTGCATAAAACAAACTATAAAAGTATGGAAATCAAAGTTTTTAGGGACACAGCGCCTTCACTCACTTCCTTTGTACATCTCATTGCAACGTTTACCTCCTAAGAAAAGAAACATAGAGTTGCATCTTATTTAGAGTCTGCGGATGAAGCTGCTGCTGCTGGACTAAAGGAAAGGATTTAGTAGAACATCTGCTTTTTTTTTCATGAGCCGATGGCGAGTCAGCAAACTGTGTATTAAAATGTGATCTGTGCATGTTTTTACATCGAGGAGCTGCTTCATGCTTAAACTTTTCAGAGCTCACACAGTGCAGGTTTAGTGCAAGCTAAAAGAAGGAGGTATTTCTGCCTGATTTACGACAGAGCTAGAGAAGAAAGAGGATCTAAATGAGTGAACAGGAAAACTTTAAACTTTATAACACTTACGATTCCGCACATGAGGAGTATGTTACTGTCACAAAGCCACAGGCTCAAGGATAAAACCCATTCACACTAGAGTGCTGCTCATGGTCGTTTATACATCAAATGATCAAATTAGTCTAGCAATTTGAGTTTAAAATTTATGTAATGAATAAAGAAAGATGCCAATATAGAAAAGTCTAGCGAGAGTATAAATCATAATACACAGTTATATATACATTATATTATATATATTATATAATCAAGTTAAGTATTTTCATAAAAATACCATGTTTACACAAACTCAGCCTTTAAGTCTGCTCCAGACTAGTCTAAATTTCCTGTTTAAATTGCCATTGCAACTGAGTGAGACTCGGAGTGAGCGTGAAACACAAATTACAACAAAGTCACACTTGGTCATTTAAGTCTAGCTTAGAAAAAAGCTCCATCTTTAAACTTCCGTATGAACAATGACAGGTTGATGCAAATTATCTGTCTTTAAATGTGCTATAAACTAAAACTATCTAGGAAAAGCAGAGACTCCCTCCAGCATGTTTTATCCCCTCCAAACACAGAAGCAGCAGTAAAACAATTACAAATAAGAAATGTTGTTGTTTTCCTCTAACCCCAGTGTTCCCCGAGAACCTTGGTAACCTCTATTTAAGCTCCAAGTTCCTGCTCATCGATCAAAGTGGGGAGCGCCCAGTCTAGGATCATGGCACTAGCGCTGGAGAGCTTAAAGCAGGCTTCAACTCTGACCCCAAAAGATGCTCGCTGGAAGATTGTGTGTATGTCTGCATAGTGTGCGCAGTGCAGTGTAAATTCACAGCCAGTCACCTATGCGTTCACCCCCAGCTCCTTGCAAAACTCAATTTCCTCTTAGTTTGTCCCGAGCTAAGCACTTTTTAACCTTTGTTGCAATGGAGAATACTTGGTGAAATTTACAAGAAGATGAAAGCAGCATTATGTACAATGTGTGTGGTTTGTATGTGTAATTGAAGTGATTGAAGCCGGTGTTTGAAAAGCGGGAAAGATGTAACTGCACAGGTTGATGAATTGTACCTACTATTGTCTGAGATGTGGTTGTGTATGCGAGTGCTGTCCAAAGAGAAGTGTTCCCATGGAGAGAGCGAAGAGGTATCCACAACTCTGCGCCTGGGGCCCTCTGGATGAGAGACTAAACAAAACCTCCCCAATGGGACGTGCACACAGCGCCTGTAGCAGCAGATGACCTACTCCCCACCTCACACACGAACACACACTTTCAGCAACACACACAGGGGGAACATGTTTTGATGATTTAATTTGTTAAATTCATGTATTCTTGCAAATAAAGCTTCGCAATTAGATCAAAGCGCACCGATATTGAGTTTTCACCCTTCAGCTAACAGATGCTGTAAGATTTTTCTGATCAATTGCACATATAAGGTAAGGTTAGATTGCTTCTCAAGAGGACCTTCTGCAAATACATACTTGTAGTAATTGCGCTAAAACCTGGAATCTTGTGTTAATTTAAGCAATAGATAAACTCATATTTATCCTTAAGAAATAAAAGCGGTGTGTTTTTTTTTCCATGGATGCCTGAGGATGAACATTATCTTCTTTACGTCGTTTTGTGATTGACAAATGAATGCTGCTACTCAATGAGGCTACGATCAATACATTGCTGTGAGGTGTGTAAACTCAGACAGCATGTTTAGCTACATCTACAATTACCCGGAGCACATCAGAAGCTACACACCCACAGACAGACGTGTACTATAAAACACTTAACCAGCAACATTTTACGGCAAAGTACGCTATTGAAGTGCTGGTGAAGGGGAGTTTGTACAGTACTTTAGACTAGATAGCTTCTAGAGTGTCTGACTCTGAAAGGATTTGAGATAGACTGGCAGTACTGTTGGAACTGGGGATACAACCACAAAAATAATGTTTTCTCTCTTTCTGATCAATTTTTAATTTGGCCCATGTAGCCCAGCCTTTGGCGGGTCTGGCCCCAGTAATTATGGTGTGTTATTGACAGCTGCCTTCCTGCGGGATGCTATTTAAAAAAGGTTTAACCTCCGAGCAGGTCCGGGCCCCACACCCACCTTTGAAGGTGTCAAGTACATTGATCTGAGCTGCAGGACGTGCTGGGACCCCCTGACCTAGAGGTGTGTGCAAGTTGCTCTGAGGGTTACAATTACAAGGCCATGGCAAGGCAGAGAATCATTTGACCCTTTCACACATCCACACACTGTCCTCTGGCTAAAGCTGACTAAATGGATACAATGAGCTTTCTCTGGCTCCACCTGATGCCCACACAAAAATAAATAGTGTGTGCACTTAATAGACTTCATATATACAGAATAGAATAAGAAACACACACAAACGCTACTGAGAATTGTAATGGAATACAGGGAAGTTTGTCTACGTGAACTAGACAGACACTTCTGACGTGCTTGTTCTTCCAAAACAGAATATTAGCTTTGACAAAACTGAGTCTGATCAGTGAAATTAAACATTAAATTAATATCACTCTTGACATTTGGATCACTCTTATCAATCAAAATGTGACCTGTTGTACAGTATTTTAAATGTCCAACAAGATTTAAAAGAACTCCCAAAATCATTTAAACGTCAAATGTGCTACAGTCAAGACCCTGTGAGAGAGCCAGACCACCACCACCATAGTTTTAATTCAGTCTGAAAACTTACAAACTTGAGCTCAACTTACCCAGCTAACCATACACAGACCAGACAGAATAACTAATGAGCTCACCTTTCAATTCACTCCCTTTTTCAATTTTTACTGTGTCCTCCCAGTATCCTGACTCCCTCTGTCTCTTTCGCTCCCGCCAACTAACCCCTTTTTTCGAGGCCCCTTGGCACCCTCCACCTCCACTGTCTCAGTCTCAGGATGCAGCGCATTGACAGGGCCAGAAGGTAATGATACAGCTGCCATGATGCAACAAGCAGACCTGTCGACTGTCAGGAATTGAAATCATGAAGGAATAAGCTGTCATTAAGAGGCCCTCTCCCAGTAGCGGAGCTGTCAGACGCCTGCCTTCTGCCTACTCTCTCCCGCTACACTCCCATCTCTCCTCTGCCAGTCCCCACCCCATTTGCAGTCACTCCCTCTCCCTCGCTTTCGTCCTGCTTCAATCCTCTCCAAACCCCTTCTTCTTCTTTCCCCCTCTGTCCGTTTTTAACCAATCATAAGCTTTCCCTCCGCTCCCGTGCTTCACTCCACAATTTGATTTTTTTTTTTTACTCAATGGTTGTTTCTGGTGCCAGCTCCACTCACCTGTCATTTTATCTTTAGGCCAAGGGAATTGTATTATTTTCTTGTTACACAACGTAACTTTTCTGGTGGAGGGTTCGCCAACTACTGCTTTGTCAGGGAGGTTCCACAGTTTGGCATTAAACTTATCCAGCTTGCATTTTATAATTACAGGTGGTTTATTGCTCAGAATTCTTGTAGTCTCACTTGCAGTATGTCACCTGTAACTAGGGGTGGGCGATTTTGCCAAAAATGTGTATACTGATAACAATATTCTGACAATATCTTGCCAATCCAACAGAAATGGGTTAAAACATGTCTTAAAACATATTAGTCGAGCTTTAATGTGATATGTCTGTAAAACTGTATTACAGAAGTGCACACATTTAATGCTCATAAAGACAAATCAAGACATTAGTGATTAACAATGCAAAAACAAACTGTACTGTTCTGCTAGTATCTACAAAATGTAATCACCACGACAAGATAAGTGTGAAAAGGACATCTAAATAAGGAACTGGCAGAGGGAAGGAGTGTCAATGAATGAACACTAGGTTCTCCAAGTCTGTTTAGACTAACTATAGCACAACCCGACAACTATTGTGCCCATTTTTACACTTGGTATGACGCCCAGAGAAAAGCTATTTTCTGTTTACAACACATATTCAGCTGGCAATTCTGTTGAAGTAATGTAAAGTTATAAGCTGAAAATCTTTCATCTATTTGTCTACATACATACATGCTGGTCCAGAATGAGGAAAAAGTAAATCATTTTAAATGCATTGTTGATTATACAGTTTCCCATTGTTTATTAATGATATAATCCCCCATCAAAATGAAGTAAGATCAAAGAATGCTGTGCCTTTATTGTCTAGAAATGCATATTCTTTTGTTGTGCACATTACCTCCATGGCTCTGGTGATGAAGGGGATCTGCGTTCCTGAGTCCAGGTCCTGGTTGATGATCAGTCTGCGGGCCCACTGTCCGGCCCGCACCACACCGCTGCCTTGGATCAGCACCAGCAGCTTGGACGGGTTGGAGAGGGCATCATCCGTCACATAGATGAAACTGGTAGGCTCTTCCTCTTTTGCGTCGACCTAACACACAAATAACAGTAAACTTTTAAACAAAATGTCTCTAGTTTTACGGGTGGGCACGCGCGCGCACACACGCACACGCACACGCACACACACACACACACACACACACTCTTCTAAGATTCTCACAAGTATTATTGTTAGTTCTTACAATTTTATTGATTTAAAAAATCACAAATTATCTTAACATTCCTTGTCTTGGTTTAGACCTGATTAATCCATTTGAGGATGGAGTTCTGTAGTCCAGGTTAAATCATAGTCGTGTCACAGAAGTTTTGGGGTCTTTGTTCTAGCTGAGACCTGGCTCAGTACAGCTTAAGATGTGTACGCTAGCTTTTGTTTGGGTTCAGTCTAGACCCAAGACGGTCACGGTTTAGTTGTGAGTTAGTTCGTGCCTATGGTCATTTTATTTTGTTTTAATAAGTCTTTGTCAACTGTGTGTTTTGGCAAATATTCACACCGTTAAATATGAATTTCACACTAGCAAAGCACAGGACTCAAACAAAGGCTGCTATAATTAGATATTGTAAGCATACATTTCCATTTTTGTACAGAGCTACAAGTTAACTTTGTCCATCGCCCATGAATATGTGTGCCTGTGGCCTGGGAAAATCTCTGGAGACAGAGTCCATAAAAAGCAATGGGTGGCAGCTGCAAGAACTTAATCCAAGATGACAAAACAAGGCGAGCGGGAGAGAAAATCTTCATTCATTCCCTTTCCTTATACTTGATGGCGGTTAATCTTCTTAAAATCTGCGGTCACAAGTTCAACACCATACAGGTGGACATGGACCTACCGCCAACTCACACAATTACACTCACACACACCGTACTCATAGAGGCGGGTGGGCAGCGGAAAACCAGAACAGAGCAATTTTCTAAAGGAATAATGAGACAAATAGGGCAGGCAGATAAACCTGTAAAAGTGTACGGGGGCTAATGAAAGGCGCTGTGTCGCTGGCTTGGTGATTTATGGACACTGTTAGCGCCGGAGCTGCTCTGCACTAAACACCAGCTCGAGCTAACATCCCCATAAACGCGGCCTGAAAAATGATCACAAGATTTATAAACATTGGAAAAAAAAGTGCAGCGAGGTAAAAGAGGGGGGGGGGGCAAAAACATGCTAACGACAACAAATGGAAGAGATCAAGTGGTTGCTCCGTGGACGGATAAAGCAAGGCAAAGAATAACTCTCAGATGCCATAATAGAAAAGTCCTCTGCATAGCTATTGAACGCAAAACAGATTAGGCATCAGCGTGCAGCAGCTCAGGAGCTTTGAAATGACACAACACAATACAGTTCATTTGTGGCACTTTTGCACAAAGACTGTGAGCAGATGACGGGAGGGGGAGAATTAAACTGTAAAATAGTATGAGAAAGACAGTCTACGATAGTGGCAAGCTGACTCAAAGTTTTGTTACAGTATTAAAATGGCAAACTTGATTCTGATGCTAAGGTCAGGGCTCAATACCAATTTCAATACCACGACGATGATGATTCAAAACAGTACAGTCCTATACAACAGAGCCATCATTATTACCATGTGGTATTTGACTAATTATGAAAAAGAAGGAAAATTATAGATCAGAACACATTTTACAGCCACAGAGGGAGGCAAGTTATTTACACCTATTTAAATGTTTAATAATCCTTTAATCTCCAGGAGCAGAAATCCAAGAAGTGTGTCTTTTCTTTGCCGGTACTTACTGGTAGGTACACTCTGGTCATGTTGCACTGCGTCTCCAGCAACTCATAAACATACTGAGTGATAATCTGTGGAAAAGAAAGGACAAACAAAGAAGGTTACGATACCGATACCGATTGATTTTGCACAGGTTTTACACCAGAACGCCTCCTTGACATAATCCGGGTTTACAAACAAGTAATGAGTAAAAAAGTAAATCATCTCGTGAAGCTGTGTGCCTGCATTAAAAAAGTATATCAATAAAAGAAAATATAAATCGGCCATTATTCTTCAAGCTCACTCCTGTGTTGTATAAAATCAGACAGCCGACCTTCTGTAAGGAACAATAAATGGAAAGGAATATAAAAGGATAAACAAGAGATAAACAAAAGTATTGATAATCTCTATTTAATTAATACGTTATTGGTAAATAATACATACAGAAGCTATAAAAATGATCAACTCATCCCATAGAACAAAGATTATCGAAGTAGATTTATTTTTGTATTAAAACACACACATATATATATATATATATATATATATATATTAAAATTTTTACCCACAGAGAAAAAAAGTGTTGTTTTTGTTTTACTGACCTAGATTCTATTGGACATTCATGTTGTGGCTGCATTCTGGGGTGAAATACAAAGAATACTGCAGAATGTAAATGCTTATTCAGAAATATTGATATTTAATGCAGAAAAAAATGCGTACTGTTGGTTTTTTTCATTTTGATGAACATAATCATATTTTAAAAGAATATTGTGAACAATTGGACGAAGAAGAAAATGCCGCCCAAGAAGATTTAGACGTTATAAAAGAAGATTTCTGAATTAATTTGAGTAAAAGTGCTGCAATAGTGCAGTTATAAGTCTGTCTTTAATGCTTTTATGTGTGCCGAGTTCTTGAAATAGACTTTTCATTTTTTGTTTATGTTTCAGTTGCTTCCATTATCACTTACTATGTGTGTATATATGTCCTGTATGTGGTTGTCTGCATGTTTGTTTATGAACTGGAGAAAAAGGTACTGAAATCTTTCATCTTCTGTTTAAAATGTGTTGCCATTCAAGGTCAGGGTTTAGGTTAAGTTTAGACAAGTAGTAACTATGGTTAAGGTTAGGATCAGTCTCCAGGAAATGAAGGCCAGTCTATATAAGCCCCACAAAGCATGGAAATCCAACGTGTGTGTGTGTGTGTGTGTGTGCGCGTGTGAATGGAAAGTGTGTAAAAGAGCGTACAGGTTGTAAGTGCCAGGAGAGGAACTCTGCTCCACGGACACTGGTCTGATGTAAGTTATGTTTATCCTTGCAGCCAAAGCACTAAAGAGCCTTGTATACTGAGTCACTCCAACCCCAGGACAAACTTTTCATGGCTGAGTGGCATTCTACAATTTTCCTTTCCATTTTCACCCCCTTCCTCTATTTTCCCTCTGTTTAAGAGTACAGTGCATTGTGGTTTTGTTCATCAGAGCTAGGTACGTATTTGCATTGGAAATTGTTATTGGATTATTTGCTACTTGAGTTGGCAACTACTGGCTGAATTAACTTCTGCCGAGTGTGACAATGCACTGGTCGCACAAGCCAGACGAATCAGACAGAATACTGTACGACAACAAGAAAAACAAGTACAACATTTAAAACGGCACTATTGTGACGATATAATGTTAATGGAAAATAATGAAATTGTTATAATACTTTGTAGCGTGTTGACCTGGTAAATGTTAAACAAGTTCAAAAACAGAAATATAGCATTTATATTATGTCAGCGTTTTCCATTGATTTATTTTATGTTCATCCAAAGCAAATCATTTCGATTTCAAGATGACTAATTTCAAATATGTATTTTAAAATGAAAAAGGTGACATTAAATTGATGCAGGATATAATTTTGTACGGCCATTTCTCAAATGTATTAATTTATACTTTGTGAACTGGCATTCTTGATGTTATAAAACAACCCATTTTTATAACATTGAAAGGTTTAAGACACATTTGACAGAAACACACAAGCATATCACTCCCCTGCCCGCTGTGCCAGACCCGAAGGACGGCGGCTCAGCAGCTGATCAGTGCTGCAAGAAAAGCCTCTTTGTCACCTAATTACCTGTGTGTTATTAGGGCTTAATGAAATGCCAGCAGGAAGCTTTCACTGGCAACAATACAAGCTTAACGCATGAGGCAACAATGATACACAAACTCTTATGTGTGGAGTACTCCTTCTATGTAGTCATGCCCTTAACAATATAACTGTCTGGACAACTCTGAGGGAGGAAATGTTGTGGGGGATTTTTCCTCACACCTCTTCTGCAAGTTTTCCCCTATTGATCACATTGCATTTTTATAAGAAATATATGAACCTGATCATTTTTATCATTACTTGACCCCTGACCTAACCAACATAATCGTGCATGATAACAATAGTAATTTTACTTGCCGTCTTTAACTTGACTACAACACTAAAGCAGAAAGAGTAGTTCTCATTGCTCATTTACCCTGAACCACATTGAGGTAGAAATGGAAGAAAATCAAGTAGGCGTGGAAGATACTGGCAAAAATGTATCTCCCAATATGTTTTTGGAGTATGCCACTAACGATTCAGAGTATATTATGTTAGTCCAACAGAATATATCCTTATTTCACAATTTACATTATATCTTTCTTCAAACATAACTTTTTTCATTTAATTATTTTCTTCTTTTTGTAGCATTTTACTTAAAAATACAAAGATTGCATATCTTTAAAACAACATTCACAATATTATCTACATTTTGCTATATTGCCCACCTCTATTATCAAGGGTGAAAAAGAGGTAAGTTTATTTGTTGAGCACAATTTGTACTCAAAGCAATTCAAAGTGCTTCACACAACCGGAAAAAAGATGCATTATAAGAGTGGAAGGAGTCTCGAAGCACTGGCCAAGTTGATAAAGATTAAGTGATGCAAGTCTTCTAAATACTAATCGAGAGAATCGTATTGTAGGTATGCAATAATTTTTTTTGGCTAATTGATTATTTTTGCAATCCTTACTCCTTTGATTAGGTGTTTAGTTGTTTGAATTGAAAAAGGCACATGAATATGATATTTTTACTGAATTTGACCCAGATGAGGCTAATGTGATGCTTGAGGCCATCCTGATGGAGTAAAACAGAGGTGTCCAAACTTTTTTCACTGAGGGCCGCATTTTGAAACATATATGGGGCGGAGGGCCAGAAACGATATGACAAAGAAGTGAATAATTGGACATTTTGCCTTTGATGTAGTTTTGATGAGCCTCCACCCCTTTAATAAGGCTTGGAACATTAATATTAGGTCTGTATCTCATCAAAATCATGTCATATTTTGGTTATTATATCAGAATTGTTCCTACTTTTTGTTGTTTGGACCAATATAGCAGGAAGCCTGAGGGCCAAAAAAAATTTGTCTGAGGGCTGCATTTGGCCCCCAGGCCATAGTTTGGACATCCCTGGAGTAAAACGTTCTTCCATCAAAAACACAACATTTATAGATTTCACGTGCCATTTTGATGCAATTAATGCTCTGTATGAGTCATAAAGCTTATTCCCTTAGTCTTGTAGTCTGTGTATAAACCAGATTATTCAATTACTAAATTAATTTATTTCACAAATCAATTAGTTGCAATCAATCAATTCACGTGTTATCTTAACACATTTTTACATGATATGCTTGCATAAATCTCAAAAGATTCACATTTAAGTTTAGGGTTCAATCAAGCCACAAACCAAAGGCAATCAATGTGTCTGAAAAGGGGTTGGCATCTGGTTCCCCACGTTTGTGGAGCTCAAACCCGTGTTTTCTTCATGTAAATCTGCACTGGTTTGGTTTGATGGGTGGTGGACTGCTCTTCAGACTACTTCCTCATTGGTCCAAGCTTCCGGCTGCTTTTCTGTCCCTGATTGCTGTGGCACCTGAACCTGGCCCATCAATCCTGCTCCACCTGCTCCAGGCAGGCCTTATAAACTCTGCTCTCCGGCCACTCTGGGATGCTGGTCTTTGTGGCCAGTATGCCCCTTCTCTCATTCTGTCAAATGTGTTTCTCTCAGTCATTATATAATAATTTGTTTTCAATCTTTGTTTATATTTTGTTTAGACCTTGTAAATACTTGTTTCGTATATAAATATTTTAGATTACTTCTGTAACCATTGTTTTCAATTTACCTTTACTTTACTTACCATTTTATTGCATTACAGCAAAAATAATTGTAATAATCGTGTAATTTTACAAAAATGTCTTTATATGATAAAAAAAAAAAGGCCAGAAACATCCATTTAATACAGTTCATAAAATGATGTCTCCAGTATGTGTGTGAGACTGCGAGCACACATAACTGATCCACACACCTCTTGTCTCACAAGTCCAGGACCCTCTCCAAAAGCCACTTAGCCATAAGAAACAGAGAGCACAGAGAGGCTTCAAAAGCTGTTTATATAATGAGAGTAAAAGAGCAGCTATATGCCATATCACTGACTGCACCCAGGAAAAGCATTCCTCTTCTCCAGAGAATAGAGAGGGAAAGAAAGGGAAAAGAAGATCCCTTCAAACAATACACAATAACAACAGTAGCAACAGCAGCAAAGCACCCTCAGCGGCAGGATAAAATGAAGTGCATAAGGCAATAGAAAGGTTGTTTATTTTCAGTCAGCCTTATGTACCAACAGTAAGTAGTATCAAAATAGGCCCCATTGTTGTGAATTTATGGTCTGTCAGTCCAAGAGAGAAACAAAGAGTGAGATAGACTGGAGTATATCCCATGAGGTCTTTGTCATTCTCGTGTCAGAGGAAAGAGAGCTCCCCCGAGGAAGACACAGTTCTCAAACGCTCACTGACAGACACACTGTTTACACTCGCCGACTGTTGTTGTACCCTCTCCTCAACACACCGTCCTGTAATGACCTGCTCACTCGTGTGTCATCTGCAGTGTTGGGCAGATTACTTTGTAAAAATAATCTAATTACCGACTACTGATTACTCCTCCTTTAATTTCAAAAGTAATCGGTTGACTGATTACTATAGATTACTTTGGAAAACATACAGTTCAGGAAGCAATTTATGAAATTAAAATGTTTGTAAAAAATTTAAAATGTGTTCAACTTTTTATGATTTAACTTAATTCCAGATAAATGGCATTAAATGGAACTGTGTAATGTAATATATTATTTATATATATATATATATATATATATATATATGAATATATATATATATATATATATATATATATATATATATATATATATATATATATATATATATATATATATATATATATACACACACACGAAATAAATACCTTTTTTGGTAGTATTTATGAACGCATAAATATATTCTGTTGATGAATACATATATTGTATTTTTTGTTCTGAAGGTGAGTTCACACTGCGATGCCAAGGCGTCCAGTTTATATTCAAAGTGTATGTGGACGCATGTTCAGAGCGTCCAGCGTTTTTGCGGTGCAAATCAAGCATTTTGAGCTTTTGACGTGGCGCGTTTTCGCCGTTTAATAGGCAGAAGTTGAACAAAGCTGAATTTTTGGAGATTATGGTCCAGTGATGTGCCTTGGCCTTTAATTATCTAGAAGAAGGATCAAAACAAATCCTGTTAAAATAATCAGCAAATGATGATATTCACCAAACTCGGATCGCCTCTGAAGTATCTGGTGCCGCCTCCTTTGTTTGGCTTTGTAAAGCAAATACACCAAAGCCGCTCTCTCAACCTGGTCTGCCATTACACAGAGAATAGCGACTCTAGGATATACAACAGCTACTCGACTGTGCATGTGTGTCAGACGCGTCTCTGTTGAGTTTATGCATCCAAAGCTTTCGTCTTAAAATGCGCAGGCATCCCACTCGGCTGGTTCGCCGCAAATTTGGATGCCACAGTCTGAACGCTCCTTGAAGCAGCATAGCCCGTAATCCAGGTCATGTGCTGTCCAGTGGCCAATGGGATCACTACTTTGCTCCAAATCAAAAGTTTGTGCTCCTGTGAGTAGGCGTGTCCTCCATGACCCTGGGCTTCCTGATTGATAATGAGGGATCCACACATACCAAAGTCCTGCCTTCTGAAGTCCTGCCTTCAGAAAAGGTTTATTTCCAACAAAATTCACAAACATAGGAACTTGTTTTGGCATTAAGGTGCAACATAAAACACTGATCAATAATTAAAAACAACATATATGGAATCAAAAGGGCATGCATTAAGAAACAATTTTAAATTACTATAGTATAAAATAAAAAAAGGCTTACTATGTACACAAGAATTTACAGTTAAATTTACAGATGTGAGTGCAGTGAGTGATTAATTAAATTGTAGTTGAAGTAGCAGGTGTTTAAGAAGTGTTCATGAGTCCAACGGCAGAGGGGAAGAAACTATTCTTGTGGTGGGAGGTTTTGGTCCAGATGGACCGTAGCCTCCTGCCTGAGGGGAGTGGCTCAAATAGTCCATATCTAGGGTGAGAAGGGTCAGCTGTGATCTGACCTGCTTGTCCCAGAGCCCTGGAGACGTACAGGTCCTGCAGAGATGGAAGTCTGCAGCCGATCACCTTCTCAGCAGAGCGCACAATGCGCTGTAGTCTCTGTTTGTCCCTGGTTGTGGCTCCAGCGTACCACACGGTGATGGAGGAGGTGAGGATGGACTCAATGATGGCCGTGTAGAACTGCACCATCTGCACTGGCAGCTTGGCTTTCCTTTGCTGCCGCAGGAACTACATCCTCTGCTGGGCCTTCTTGATGAGGGAGCTGATGGTGGGCTCCCACTTGAGGTCCTGGGTGATGGTGGTGCCGAGGAAGCGGAAGGAGTCCACGGTGTGATAGGGGAGTCTGTCTGATGAGGGGGGGGGCTGGGGGGCTGTGACTTTCCTGAAGTACACGATCATCTCCACTGTCTTCTGGGCGTTCCAGGTTGTTAGCGCTGCACCAGGACACCAGCCGGTCCACCTCCCTCCTGTAGACAGACTCATCCCATCCGAGATGAGCCCGATGAGGGTGGTGTCGTCCACAAACTTGATCAATTTTGAGCTGCGGCTGGAGGTGCAGCAGTTTGTGTACAGGGAGAAGAGCAGAGGAGAAAGTACACAGCCCTGTGGAGTCCTGTGCTGATAGTCCGGGTGTCTGAGACATTCTTCCCCAGCCGCACGCACTGCCTCTGCCTGTATAACAACTGCCTGCACTGCCTGTGTAACAACAAACTAAAGCATTTTTGTATTTTCCAAAGTAGTTAACTATATTTTGTGTGAGGTTTGAACCTGTGGTCTGCTGATTGACACGAGGAGGAGGCTTGTCTTCAGAAGGGCCACATGTGGTGGGTGGATCCCTCATTATGGGGGGGTGCCCCCCCACATGGTGATGCATAAAAGTGCACAAAATATGCCTTTTGGTTTTCAAAAATATAGTTGTTGTTGTTGTTTTTTTACACCTTACAGTGCACCTTTAAACTATACATTCCCAGCATCTCTTACAGCAGAAGCTGGGTGTGTACAGACCTCCGTAAACCAAGTTATTCATTTTGGTTCATAGCTGATCACATCTGTCGCTGCACACTAGATAGGTAATCAACCATCAACTAATCAACCAATTTTCCTTTTTGTCTGTTTTCTGACCAATATATATATATATACCGTATATACATGAATAACAATTTTGGTAAGTAACTTTGAAATGAATTGAAATGCATTATATTGCATAGTGCATAACTATAAAGTACCAATACAGTAATCCCTTACTTTGTAACTAGTTACTGCCTGACATAATAAGCATATATGTACACTGTACACCTAAATAAGGAATTTAATTAGATACTACATAAATATTGCCAGTCTCTCTGCCAATTCATCCATTATATTCTCTCTCATCCTGTATCCTGCACCTCACTCTCTCTCAGCTGGGTATATCTGCCTATATGTTTGGCTCCCTTCCCTGCAAGTGAAAGCTGAAGAAGCACTGATGAAGTGTTTGGGGAATGGAGACGTGATAGGAGCCAGTGAATCACTTCGGACAGCTGTCATTTAAAGTTTCACTTTAAAGAGATCCTATTAACTTCCAACAAAGAGGTCCATGACTGGTGTAGGGCCTCAGGGTATTTTGAGGGTACAGACTAAACATCTACTCAGAGCAAAAATATTAATTTTATTTTCTATTATTTAAAAAAACAGGAAAAGTATGCTAATATATGGAGCAAAAAAGCATGTCAAGACAAGGGTTGGTGCTGTCATCCACCCTTCTCTGTTATATTAAGAGCATACAGATAATAGTAAAGTATCTGGTCACAGTTAACTGGGCGTTGTATGCTCCAGCACTGAATTAAACCAATGTAGACAGTCGTTTTCTAGACAAAAGATAACAAAGCAGTGTCACAGTTGTCCTGTGTATTACTGTCTGATTAATGTGCAATTATCCCATAATGCAAGCATGACCAAGTCTAAACGTTTCATCTGCGGCGTGAAGCTTATCATCGTCAAAGACAGCTACAATGGGCTTCATCTAAATTAGTGTTTATTATGTAATGTGGTACAGCCAGGGACAGTATAAAACAGAAACTGAATCATTTGGAAATGTGTAATGTCAGTCCTGCCCACCAAAGACAACTGATCAGAATATCATTGAAATTCCTTTATTCTTAGATTAAAACCCAAACATTTACTGAAATGTAAAAAGACCACTAAGAAAGAATAAAGACAGAGAATGCCTGAGACTGGGATAGATGGAGAGAGAAAGAGAGCTTCTAATGCAGCCATCTGGCTGGCTTTACATCATTATAATATTCTGATTCAGTGTGTGTCTGTGTCCACAATGTGTGTTCAAAAATGTGTGCGTGCCTTCCATTCCACAGATGCAGGCAGAGCAGTGAAGAATCCTCATTTATTAACAGCTTAATAGAGCTCCATCTGGGCCAGACCCTATGCTTTGCTGCTATCACACAGATTCATCAGAGAATGAGAGAAATCACAGAGACTGCGAGTGACACCTGCACGGGCAGAGGTGACTGCCGCACCGTGCACTGTGCACATGACACTGTTCAAATCTAACTAACTTCAACTACATCACGTTGTAACAAACTATCTGTATTTAGAGTGTGATGAAATGAAGTGGGGCAAAACTGGCAATATATTGTGGTCAGAATTTTTGAATTGGTTATTTGGAGAAGTATCTTGAAGGCCACAGCAAACAGTTCTAAATTCTATCAATAAGAGAGAAATACCTTGATAGAACAGCTCGAGTACACTTCACATTCTTTGATTTATAGCCCAAAATATGTTTGCAATAAGCTTCTAAAACATATTTTGTCCTACATGTAGAATAAAGAGATATGATTTACAACACATTGAGCTCACATTTTGTTCGTATTTATTTCTTTTGGTTGGAGGCCATCACACATACTCCTCTCCCTCCTTCTATGTGTCTCTCCATTCAGACGAAGCTGAAGTGCAAATTGGACATCTGGTGCTATGATGTGTCTGACAATACAGGCCTCCCCAGCCCCCTATCAGACAACCACAACCATAAACATCTACGGACACACACCAGGTCCTCCAGCATACTGTACAGCAGCGAACAGAACAAGATACTGAAAACTAAACACAAAAGAGTGTAGGAGGTGTTGAAAGCGATGGACAGTACATACCAAACAAAACCTCAGGAATGAACATTAGTGAACACATTGACTTAACAGACATCAGTTTAACAGAGCTATATTCTCGCTAACTTTCCAATCTTTCCAATCAGATTATTCTACAGACAAGAAACACGCAACCACCCACTTATTTCTACAAACAAAATTTGGACAGCCCTAAATAAAAGTATTGCCATTTAAATACTGTAACAAGAGCAAAAGCTGTATTTAGCATTAAGGAACTGCTTTTCACAGCAAGAAGCAGCTTAACATTTATACTGAAGGCTGTATGAAGTGACATTTTAGTATTTTTAGTATTTAAGAATAGCTGTAATAAAAATTACTTGAAGATGATTTAATTTCATTTTTTCATTAAGCCATTCTTTGGTATCCTCCAGGATGTATGAGTTTAGTTTTTTGTTTCTATTTCTACAGTGCAGTGTTTATGCTTTCCTTTATTAGTGTTTATTTCTTGAGCCTTTTAGATGTTTGTCAGATAAAATCTAAGCAGCCAACAGAAAATGAAAAAACTTGCAGTTCTCAAAGGAGTGCCTGTGCCTGTATACCTGCATGTGCAATAATAAAACACCAGGTAATCCCACAAACGAATGAATCACTTTGCTTTGAACATCAAAGAAAATGAACAACAATTAAAAGTTACGAATGAGTAGTATGGATGCAAATGAAAGTGAAAAAGTGATTACAAAGAACATTTGTCTAATTATCTTAATGCAAACTGTGCTGCTGTAGTAAAAGGAACTTGAATGCAAAGAGGACTTCAACCCCTATATTTTTAAGAAATACACTTGTATCACTTCAAGCTAAACAACAACTATCTACTTAAATAAATTAATAAGTAAAAACGAAATAAATCGGTGTGGTAAGTAGATGTAGTGGAACATGTATGGGTTTACATTAACAATAACATTTGAGACAGTAGTAATATCATTATAATAATCAGGTAGAACGTTAAGATGATTATTATTCTGCTCTCTAGTGCTTCAGCCTTTAAAACATCTGCAACTCTTTTTACTTTTGACTGCCACAATGCAAGATCCCCAAGGTACATATTTTAAACGTACAGAGGTCTACTAAATGCAAATGCAAAAAGCTTCAGGATAGACGTGTTACATTACTATTTATCCTTCTGTTTCAGGCGTTTGTTACCTCTCCAAGGGCTTCATAGCGTTTTTGGTTCCAGCGGTGGAGATCCTCTCTGGCGTTGAATACAAATGGATCACCAGTCCTAATATGCCTCAGCTGTCCATCTGTGGAGAAGAGATGGTCAATGATTTTGTTTCAATTTAATTTCAATCAAAGAAAAGTTTTTAGAGAGGGGTAATTCTGACAGAAAAAAAAAATAAAAAAAATGTTGAGCTTCAGAATTCAGAAAAGATTTTGGTAAAATAGCTAATTGTGATTTTTGTTTCTGACAAGCATTGCAATGTATAGCTTTAAAACCAGGAGATTGAAAGATTGAAATATGAGCTGCTAAACTACCGTAATACAAAAATCACATGTATTTCAAAACATGTTTGGAGCGCTCTAAACTACAGGGTTATAGGTTTTATATAACCTGGCTCACGACAGCTTGATCTGTGTCTCACTCTGAATTGCATTCTTCACATGAATCAATCTTGGAAGGCTCGCGCCGAAAACCATTGGGACGTTAAAAAAATACTTCACACTGATTGGTCGAAGCCTCACAACAGTGGAAGAAAATCTAAATTGTGTAAAATCCAGTGTTCCGAAAGCACAGTCCTCTTTCTCATCCGCAAATGTACAAAGCACCATTGTGTGCATGTTTTTGAAAAAGAAAATAGTCCGTATTTATCCTGAAATAGGCCGGGTTTGGATCGAATTGTTTTGACTTCCGCCAAACCACAATGCTGCTTTGTGATTGGTTCCAGTCTCGCCTGTGGGCCCTAAATGCCATGTGATTGGCCCGTTAAACCCCTGGACTGCAATCAAATCAGTGGGACCCGAACAAGATGGAGTCTCAAGAGTTTGTGAACTCACAAGAATCGCAAGAATTCATCTTGCTGGCAAGGTTAGGTTTTATATAAGAAAGGCCCTTTGTCAGAGAAAATTATGTCACTTAGCAGTCTTTGCAATTTAGTAATTGCAACCATTCAAACATTGCCATTTCAATTCAACCCACATTTAAGTATATTATTCTATTTAAGAGCTCTTTATAGGCTATAGGTGGGTGGGTGCTATAGAGTGAACAGTAATATAATGCAACACTTTTGTTCTCCTTACCTTTTTTCATGAGCTGAACTCAAACCTATTTCTCTTAAATATTGTTCACAGATCTGTTCAAATGTGAGTTAGTGAGTACCTCACAGGTGTGGAGATGCCGATGAGACAGCATGAATATTGCACAGGTGTGCCTTAGGCTGGCCACAATAAAAGGACACTCTGAAATGTTCAGTTTTGCTTTATTGGGAGGGTCTGGGGTCAGTATCTGGTTTGACCACCATTTTCCTCACACAGTGCAACAGATCTCCTTTTCATAGAGTTGATCAGGTTGTTGATTGTGGCTTGGGGAATGTTGGTCCCCTCTTCTTTAATTACTATGAGAATTTCCTGGATATTGGCAGGAACAGGAAAACATTGTCGTTTACGCCAAGAGCCTCCCAAACATGCTCAATGAGTGACATATCTGGTGAGTGTGCTGGCCATGCAAGAACTAGGGTGTTTTCAGGTTACAGGAATTGTGCACAGATCCTTGTAATGAGGTGATGGTTGTAGCTGGCCCAACAATGGGCCTCAGGATGTCATCACGGTATCTCTGTGCATTCAAAATGCCATCAATAAAATGCTCCTGTTTTTTTTGTTAATTGTGTCTGCCATCTGGATCTGGAAACCAGGATTCATCTGTGAAGAGAACACCTCTCCAAAGTGCAAGGCGCCACTGAATGTGAGCATTTGCCCACTCGAGTCGGTTACGACATCGAACTGCAGTCAGGTCGAGACTCCGATGAGGATAACGAGCATGCAGATGAGCTTCCATGAGACGTTCCTGACAGTTTGAGCAGAGATTCTTTGGTTAAGCAAACCAATTGTTGCAGCAGCTGTTCAGGTGGCTGGTCTCAGATGATCTTGTAGATGAACATGCTGGATGTGGAGGTCCTGGTGTGGTTACATGTGGTCTGCAGTTGTGAGGCTAGTTTCAAATTCACATTCCTGCACATTCCTGCAGTCAGCATTACAAATTTCACGCTCCCTCAAAACTTGCGACACCTGTGGCATTTTGCTTTGTGATAAAACTGAACATTTCAGTGTCTTTTTAGTGTGGCCAGCCTAAGGCACACCTGTGCAAATACACACCGTCTGACCAGCATTGTGATATGCCACACCAGTGAGGTGGGATGGATCATCTCGGCAAAGGAGAAGTGCTCACTAACAGATTTAGATAGCTTTGTGAACAATATTTGAGAGAAATGATTTTTTGTGTACCGGTATATAGAAAATGTTTTATATCTTTATGTTCACCTAAGAAAAAATGGGAGCAAAAACTGAAGTGCTTGGTTTTTAATTTTGTTTAGCAATAATTTCATAATACCTTATACTTGCAATACACTCTATAGTCTTGTAAAGTACTATAGCAGCCACAGCTGCCCTGGAGCAGGCTGACGGAAGCAAGACTGCTAATGTGCATAATCATCCCTTCTGACCGCCATGGATATAAATATATAAGTGAATAAATAAAACCAGTAACCAATACACTCTGGACGGCCTAAAGAGACAGCCTGTATATGATTCGCGTTCACAGCCGTTTGCTCTGGTACGTCTGTCATCATGCTTTTTGCTTCTCTATATTCTGACCACGTGCAGTAAATGGAACTCACTCCATTCAAAATACAATAATAGCAGTGTAAAAGGGAGTCAAGCAGTAGTTCATAATTATAGTGACTGTACACACAAGAAAATAAGGTGGGGTAAAGTAGCAAATGAGCTAATTAAAAAGCTGTGCTGTTGGTAGTTGTTTGTAGTGAGTTATGGCACAGTTGCTAGACACAAAATTGTCTGAGAAAAAAATCCATTTGCAGCCAATATCGTGCTAATCATAGGAAAACTAAAACAGCAGTAAAACATCTATGAATGTCACCTTTGTAGGACAGAATGTCTGGTTTATTCCTCAACAATGAGTCCATATATTTTCCAATTGACAGTGCACAACAATAATTGTGTTTAATATAATTTTGGCCTTTATAACTAAAGAGCCTAAAAGAGAAATCCAGGAAAAGAGGGCATATATCCCCCTTTTGGCTAATTATCATAATATTTCAGTTATTTACTTATGTCTCCTGTAATATGTAAATTTGTTATCAACTTACACATTTCTACTATATAACCCCTCAGTCAAACGTAACCTGCTGTGCATTGTCTCAGTTGTTATGGTTGTTAGACAACTTGTAAATGCGAGCATGTTTGTCACAAAGTCAAATTAAAAAGCAGACTTGTGCCTGGAAGAAATTGAAGGCAATGGGCAAAAAGTTAAAGTAAAGCAGTGAGCAAAAAAGTACCTTGAAGAAAATCAATTATGCATTCATGGTGGTGTGATGATCTAAACACTAGTGCCTAAGAGGAGGAAGAAGGGAGCTATAAATGAAATCTAACAGAAAGTCGAACTGCGTGTATGTGTGGGGGTTTGGGGGAGGGCTGGGGGTGATCAGCTTCATTGCCTCTCCCAACGCATTCTCTCAGAGGAATAACGTTTTCCCAACTTTTCTTCTCCTTTTCAGTCATAATTAGCATTCTGTTCTCAATTTGGCCGCTTAATTAGGTGTACATAACCTTGGATTTCCAGTAATGGAAAACCGGAGGGCTAGTGAGATGAAGCCATCAACTTCAGTGATTAAGATACCTGCAAACTATTGTACACAGCCTCGTCTGTATTCACATCATTACATGGTCAAATTAACATTTTTGTTCCACCTGTCTCAGTCAAAGGTAGCCTGGGTATAGCTAAAGAAATGCCTGCTAGCCAGAGAGTCTGTGGACTGACATACTAGAGACACTGCCTCAGGGCTATCGAGGCTTTAATAGAAAAGACACCCTTCAAAAACAAGTAAACTGGAAAGCCTTCCTGATAGTTGGATGGTTGGATATCCCCCTTTATTTTGTGAGCTCCGTAGGTTGAGAGTATGTGGGTTTTATTTGGGAGATTTTTAAAAGATGGGGCTAGTAAAAGCTGCGAGGAAGGCGGTAAAAAAAAGTGGAAGGATGCAGGGAGTGAGCTGTGACTAGCGCAGGCAGAGGAAGAGGCTGGTGGCACACTGATGGCTGAGGGGTAAGTCTCTGGTGTGTCTGTTTTTAGGCACAGCGAGGTTATGCAAATACTACGTCAGGCGCAGGGCAAGGCTGAGTAGGTTACTGACGGGCCGTAGAGTACACAACATGTCCCCCACTCAGCCAGCCAGACAGCCAGCAGAGACACTGACAGAGAACAGAGAGGGAGAGAGAGCGGGGAAAACAACTACAGGGGAATATTAAGAGCCAGCAGAACAACCATGGCCACAATAACTATAGCTCGCCTTCTCTTTCAGTCTGGTCTAACTATAGTCACAGAAATACTGTATACCTCAGATGTCTTCTATTATGCAATTATTCTATTATTCAATTAAGCACAGGGATGAGAAGAGTAATTGGACTAACCTTTGAGATTTGGAATTTAACAGGCCTCATTGACTCAATCTTGACTGGAGTAATTGTTATTTATGGCACAAAGATCTATTTTTATTTTATATAACTCTGCCCTGCACTGTTGTCCTGACGTATAATAATAATAATTCAGATAATATATACAAACAAAATGAGTCATATGATGTGTTGTGTGGAAATCTATTTCGTGCCTTACTTTCATTAAAGGCATATTCAAACTCCTCCAGTGATTTGGGGAAAGTAAACGGTGGCTCATCTTTCTTCATCAGCTCATCCAAGTCTATTCTTGAAAGCAGATCTAAGAGAAAAAACACAATAATAAAAGTAAACATTGCACGCCAGAGAGAGAAGTAATTTCATATTATAGTGTCATGAGGATTAATAAAGTAAATGATACGCAACACTAACCGTGACGTATGTAATAGTAAATGTTGCTATAGTCTACTTTTACAGGTGTACTACTTAACAGATCTGACCTGTAACTTGTTATCTAAGCCGAAAGTAAACATCAAAATCTCAATAAATAATTTTCCACATGTGCACAATCTGGTGGCAATTTTTTCTCACCAGATCTTGTCCTATCCCTAAGTTTGATATAGTTTGATATAGTTTGATATAGTTTGATTTAGTTTATTATAAGTGGACTGCATACTATTGAAAATTATTGCAGTTATTGGTATATTGTAATAAACGTTTTTGTATTAAGTAATATGAATATAACACAGACAAAAACACCAATAAATTAAGGCAAATTTTAGACTGAATAAGAAAAAATATTAAGAAAAAAAATCCTTTTTCAATCAATTCTAACAGAGGTTCAATGAAACCTTGGTTTTATTGAATATACTTTTTGACACAATATTTTCAGGTACATTGAAACTAAAATGTGCGATCAAGGACTGGACTGACATAATAAAAGATTATTTTTAATTTTAATTTAATTTTAATTTGTAGTTAATGTCTATTTGTATAATTATTTTATATTTTGCTCTCTGGTTGTGTTTATGTTTTATCCTTTGAAAAATTAAAAAAAAAATTTAATCAAACTCAAATGTGCATGCCATAAATTACTAGTCAGAATCTGTCAAAACGAAAAACACACAGATCTTTATTAAAAAACAGCAAGTTTCTACCAGATAGAAGACTTGGGGGTCATTGCAACAAATTTTGTTTGTTGTGATATCAATTATTGTTGTGTTCAATATTGCGATATCGGTACTTTTGCAATATATTATGCGCCCCATAATCCTAAATTAACATTTCATTTAAAAAGTGCATGAAACCGTAACACTACGACAAAGCATATCAGTCCCAAGCACATCTACAACATAGATTACACTCTTCACCTTTGAGTGCAGTCGTTTTCTCCCTGTCTTCCTGAGAGACCTGGGCCATAGTAATAACAATCCAGAGTATCAGAGGTGAAGCACCGCGACCAAGGAGCATGGATTCTAGCTTCTATGATGTTCTCCCTGTCAGAGAAAATGAAAAGACAGACACGTCTAAATGCTCTTTATTGTGCCTAGACATTCCCTTTTGAGTCAGTGTGTTATTTAACGTAATGATTCCAAAGTACAGCATTGACACAGCCTTACATAACATTGAACTGTGTGTTACTTCAGCAACATGAAGCTTATGTGATCAAAAGCTACCAAAACAAACGTAGCAGACGTGCAACAAAACGTTAACGCAATGGTTATGGCCGTCAACTTCTAGTCGAACCCACATCTTTATTTAGACAGTGCAGGATAGCTGTGAACACAACTTAAAACGTTTATTAAGTTAGAGTATGAGTAAGTGTTTTGGAACTTTACATTGTGGGCAGAGGCTCTGCACGGCGGTTGCTTGAGGGTAAAGAGCTAAATGTGTTTCTTATGCGTTTATTTGCTTTTTAAATGGTGGACAAGAGCTCGCAGAGAGAAAATCAGACGCATGCATGCTGTTAGTTTGACTCACGAACCATCAGTGCAGGCGGCTCTCCATTCGCGGCTGCTTCCTTGATTTTTTTTCAAACAGGAAGCACTCGGAGCGAGGCAGCGCATGGAGCGGTGAAACTTCCGGGTTACCGGGGCAACGGGGTAGAAGAGAAATTTAAAGAGACAGTAGCACCTCAGCTGTGGCCGTGTCCTTTATGCGCATCACTCGAGGAGCAGGCGACGTAATGCAGTGGCCCCCAAAATGTTTTTTGTCTCGAGTACCTCAAAAGCTTTTTCACTCTCTCCGAAACAGATACAAGGCAACTACATGTTGTTTACTACAGTTGTACATTGTCAATTGTTATGATTGTATTACCTTGGTTTATGATATTGATGTTTAAAATCTTCGAAAACATTCTTAACAATGTAAAATTTACTACAAAGATTATAATTTTTTACTTCAAATACTTTTTATTTTTAAAATGTGAAACCTTTCCAATACCCCTGATACTGTAGTGTAAGCGCTCTCGTACCTGGCACCCTTAATATGGAAACTCTGACATATCTCTAACTTAAATTTATAAAATACCCAATGCCCAGACATTTTTAGTAAAGGTCATAAAAAATGTATACATTTGTGGTTCTGACAGTGAATAAAACCGTGTGGCTTTATATGTAAAATTGGATTGGATTTGGATTATCAGAATAAACTCCAGTGAGTCTAGTCAGTCAGAACTTTAAATTCTATTTTCATTCATGTGTTTTGCGGAAGAAATGTAAATTAAATTTTTTATAGCAGAGGAATTCTTGATACTCTCGGCTTGTCCAAATGCCCAACATCTTAATATCAATACAGCCCAATGAAATTTAACTAATTTATGTTGTGCCTTGAATACCCTATAATACAAAAATCACAAATGCTTTTATTCAGTGTCCTCTCTTCAAACACGGAACCCCATATGTGGTAATCTATGTAGCCTATACTGTGTAAATGTGTTTATCTTCAAAGTGTGAAGGTGCCGTCTTGATTTGCATAAAGCCTGTGTTGTACAACTCTGATGACTGTACGTCTCACACTGTCAAAAAATTGAATACATTTGAGAATTTGTGATAATGTACGAGTGAAAAGAGAATATAAGTAAAACCACAAAAATCATCATAAATTATTAACACAAAAGGGAACACCAAAAAGATAAGTCCCCATGGGATCAACACCACAATGTAATGAGATTTTTTATTTTCATTTAAAATGATTTGACTCATAAATAACAAATAATTCTGCTAATTCTACCCAAAAAATATACAATTGTAATATTCCTCCAGAATACATACATATATTTAAATGTAAGGTCATATATTTTGATTGTCCCTTTTAAAAGCAACAGCATCTTAGAATGAGCTGCCTTTTTTTTTTTTTTTTTTTTTTTTTACACATACGTAATATTTCATATTCTCTTTCAGGAGGCAGGAGGAAGTCTGCTGACACCTGGATCTTTACAGTCGCTGTCTCTAGAAACTTCAACTCCCTTCCAAGATCACACAGTCCTGTCTTGTCCCAGGCAAACAAATCCAGGCTCACTATTTCCCAGAACTGATTTCTGGAGGTATGCTACCTGGAGATATGTCTGATGCAATGTGAAAAAGAAACTAGAGTTTGTTGCAAGTGCAAGATGAGGGAGGAACCGTGTAGATCATTTTTGTTGTTAGTAATTTCTTCTTTTCCCTGAAACACATGCACACACATGCAGACCAAATGCTGGTTTGCCCGTTTGTGAGCAGCGACTTGGTATTAAAAGGCAACATTTACAACATAGTAAAAATCCTAGCAGCATGGAAAGTTATTGGGCAGTGCTTTTATCGACTGGGAACGCTTCCCCCTGGGTCTCTTCTCCCTTTTCCTCGACTGCTTCAGAAAGATCCTGTTGTTCAGAGTTACTGTTGTAAACAAAATAGACTCGCCGAAGATCTTCGACCATAGTTCTCTCTTCATCATCCAACTCGGCATCATCTCGCATCTCCCACCTGGAAAACACACAAAAAAGAAATCTTTAAATAATACATTTTTAAAAGTCATTTGTTTTTAATTCTTCATTCCAGGGGTCACAGTGGTGCAGCAAAGGCTGTAGTGGATGCTGTTGTAGTGTCCTTGGGCAAGACACTTTACCCACCTTGCTTCCAGAGTTGAAATAAACTGTATGGATGGAAGTTAGCCCAAACAAATAAACAAATACAAAATATGTAATTTATTTGATCATACTTTTACTTGGGTACAATCTTTCTCCCCATTTTAAATCCATGCCACACCAGTATCACACCAACTGTAACTGCATACTAATTTTATATTTGAATGCAAAGTGTGCGTGTGTTTGTATACAATATTTCACACATAACAGGTTTGCAACACAGTGTGACTCTAAGTGAGAGGAACACTGTGTTCAATATACATCTGTAGTTTCCTACGCTAGACTTTTACACTGAACTTCTCGAGTTATCACCTCTTTTTTCGCTCATGCTGTGCAGGTCAGACATACCATTCTGCACTATGGTGAGACTCTCACACACAGCTCACACTCTAGACGCATGAAGAATTCTGAGTAACCTGTTGTGTCTTATTTTCATATTATTTAAAGATACACTATGTAGCTTTTCTGGTGGAGGGTCAACAACCTGCAATGGCATTAGACAATCCATCCGGACCAGAACCTCCCGCCTTCCCCTCTGCCGTTGGACTCATGAACACTTCTTAAACACCTGCCACTTCAACCACAATTTAATCAATCACTCACAGCATTGTCACTCACTGCACTCACAACTGTAAATTCAACTGTAAATTCTTGTGTACATAGTAAGCCTATTTTTAATTTACACTATCGTAATTTTAAACTGTTTCTTAATGCATGCCCTTTGATTTTATATATGCTGTTCTTATTTTTGATCAGTGTTTTATGTTGCACCTTAACGCCAAAACAAGTTCCTATGTTTGTGAATTTTGTTCATTGACAATGGCAATAAACCTTTTCTGATTCTGATTCTGATTGTGATTTACAGTTCATATCTTCGGGGAGGCGGATCCTGCTCACAGTAAGAATGCATGTTATTCAAGATATTTATGGGCAATAAAAACGGCAATAATTGAACATTTATTGAAAAGCTTAATAGCATACTGACCAATAACATTGCAAGCAGGTGGCGGGCCTCACCTTGAAAAGGTAAAATAATGCATCTTTTTTTTAATTGAGATGAGAAAATCATTGCGTGCTTCTTGATCAGAGAGTGAGAGAGAGGATTTGCAGACATGAAAAGAATAATAGAAACCCTCCAATACGGGCCACACGGTGGCAGAGTGACCTCCAAGCAAGAAGGTTACGGGTTCGACTCCCAAGCCAGACTGGCCTTCTTGTGCAGAGTTTGCATTTTTTTCCCCTCTGGGTGGGTTTCCTGAGCTCAAGAGCTGGGTCACCGGGCACTGCACTGCAGTGACCACTGCTCCTGAGGAGATGCCCCAGCAGCATTGAAGGTTGGGCCAAATGCAAAGGATAAATTTCCCTACTGGGAAAATAAAGGCTAATCTAATCCAATATGAAATCCAGAATGCAGACAATTTGGTGACCTTAAAGTTAGCAAGTTGCAACTTGAAAGTATAGCTAAAGAAAAACGGAGTAGTGAGTGTAATTAAAAAGTAGGTAATAATGAAAGTAATTTTGAATTGCTTTGGTAATGCCTTCTGCATTACCAAAGCAATTCAAAATTACTTTGTGAAACATTCAAATAATCCTAAAACGTCAGATGTTGTAAATACGCTTCTTGAATGCAGAGAATATAATTATAAAAAATATATTTGAATAGAAAGGGCCTTTCACAACGAGATCAATTAATACATTTGTAAAATTTCACCATAATCCTCCAAGTGAGGATGGTCAGTCAACTCTATGTCTCCACACGAAGGCAGCCTTTGAGCCCCTGCATCTCCTTTTCACCAAAGACACATATCACTCTGACTGTAATGCAAATGACCATGCTCATAGCAATCCGTGTTATCACAGCTTTTCTCTTTTCAATCCCATCACTGAATCTATAGGTGCATTTTGTTGGATAAATTTACATGCTTTTTTAAATATAAACATTGAGAAATCCTTATTATGCAACAAACTATGGTACTAAATTAGTAGTGTTTTATTTATGTATTTGCTTATTTATTGAGAATAAGCACTGTCTGTCACCGAAATAGAGGAAATGTTGATGGCTTTTATGGCTTCAGGCAGAAGGGCAGACAGGCTGCTCCTATATTATTTTGTTCAGTGACATAAAATTAAACTCAGTCTGACTAAATAACCATAATGGGATACAAATAACACGCAAACAACCAAACAATACAAATGTCACATGGCACAAAAACAGGAGACTGAGAGAGAGAGCAGAAAGCCAGGGCCAATAAAAGGAAAGAAAGGAGAGAGGGGATGGAAGACAGGAAGGTACGCTAAAGGTTTTTCAATGTTTAATTTTCAAATAGGATTAAGCAGAATGACATTTAGCTGAAGGTTACAGGCTCAGCATTGTCTTAGCTGATATTGATATGCAGGAGGCGCCCTACTTGTCACCGGGACAAACACCATTGATGAATGAGAAGCCTTTCCCCAGGAAGGTGTTAAGTGCAAATTTGAAATGAGAGAGCACGCTGGATGTAGCAAAAGAGAGGAGGCAGCAGGCAACAGCGCTGTACCCAGAGACACACAGTGATTGAATTACCACAATAGTCGGCCATGTATACTGACGCTAGATAATGGTGCCAAAAAGTGTGAATTGTTCAATAGGGTATGGGGGATGCATATTGAGATTGGCAAAATGAGACAGAGACAAAGATGAGTTCCTGTCTTGTAGGTAATTTCAACATGTGCTGAACAACAACGCCTCTTATAAATGCATAACTAGGCTGAAGTTGACAATAACTTCACTGATATATCCTCATTTCGGCAAGTTTTCGACCCAGAATTTACATCTTAATAAGGGGGAGTCTTACTCTTTAATTCTTGTGGGCCTTGCTCATTTCTCATGCATTAATACTAGAGCTGCTGACTTAGCGCTTCCTCTGAATACAGAATAGGACACACATATTATGACTCGTATATTTACAGGATTGATGCCACACGAGCCTCAATCACATGTTCTTTATTAACAAAATGTTGGAAAAAGTTGGAACACTGTCTAAATATAAAGGTGTACATATTTTGCAGTTTATGAGAGTTCATAGTAGACAAACTACTACTAAAAAATAAATGAGTTTCTAATACATCCAATAATGATATTTATTTATATATTTTTAACCTATTTGTCTATAAAAATTAAACAATGTTACACAAAAATTGTAAAGTTTTATTACAATTTGCCAAACCTTGAAGTTTATTTTCTGTTAACATCTGATACAATATTTTATATTATTATTGGAATTGTAACCTTGATAATGTGGAAGATGCTAAATCAATATTTGGACACATACAACTCAGAGAACTAGCCAGAATACAGTGAAAACATGCAGAAATGCACGAAGATCGGAGACAGTATCCAGTGGTTGTGGTGCAGCTGTCAGGAGCTGAGTGCTTTTCTCCCTGTGTGAGCTGTGTGAGCTGTTTGTGCCTGGGTGCAGAGGGTGCCCTGGCCTGCCTCTCTGCCACTGGGCTGGCTGTTTGTTTAAAAGGCTGGCCTGTCAAACACAAAGAGCAGCGACAGCCAGACACTCGGCTAAATGACTCTGACAGCAGCCCTAATCAGAGGCTTCACACATTGCTGCAGGCCCTGGAGGATCCATCATAACCCCAGCCTAAATATTTAAAGTGCTAAACTTTCCAAAGGTCAGACCTTTCCATGCAAGCCAGGGCGACATGTGTCACAGAAGTAGGAAGCACAAGGCTGAACCACACAGATTGTGAGGGAGAATATTGCCTGCATGTCTCCTCCACTAACGGTCATTTTAGCCCTTTTGGAAAACCACTTTAGGAGCATACTGCATTTAACCTGACATGACATTTGTTTGTTTTTGAAGATATATTTGGTTTAATCCTATTTGAACTTCCAATCTTTTTTCATATTAAATAGAAAACAAATGTTATAATTGTTTCCAAAATTATACACCTGACAGGCTTGCTTGTTTCCCAAATTGTAGGAATGATATGTCTTTTTAAAGTACTTCTGTGTAAGTAATGTGAAAATCAATAATGCAAAGCCATAGCTATTCCAAGCAAACATGCAATACCAACTTAACAACGCCTAAACTATCAGATTTGAAAAGCACTGGGGGTAAAAAAAAATGTTTTAGATATTATGGAACGAGACAGGATGTTTTGCATTGCCATCTAGTTCAGTTGGGGTAACTGACAAGTTCACAATACGGGCCAGGAGGTCATCTCTTCAACTCAATTTCCATCGAGAAGCAAACATCCAATTCAATTTAGATATGTGCCTCTGCAGGGCCATGAGCCGGAGGGAGATTGTAACTGACAGCCATTGGACAGCCAGCTGGATTTGAATATTGACGAGACAGAGACTTGACAGAAGGGATTATGCTCTACCTTCTGACTTAGTAGCCCTTACACTGATCCATTGTATTGTCAGATCAAGTCAGTGTCAGGGCTACTGTATGTCCAAGGAGCGCGCTGATGCCACTCCAGATTAGAGCCCACCTGAGATCCTTCTCCATCCACCACCATGTCCACTCAGGTCCAAAACATGCACTAAATCAAAATGAACGAAAATGGGATCATGAGGAAAATGAGAATAGGGACACAAATACAAATGGACATTTGTAAAGAAAAATGATAAGGATAGAGGAAAGTAACTGATGGGGCTTTAGGTCCCATACAAAAGCGTACTGCTGGGTTTCAGATGACATCATAACATGAATATTGCATAATTTTTGTAGTAAATCAGTCTAGTCAGTGATCAGGTTAAACATATGTGAATTTACCTTTTGGAAATTTCATGTCAAAGTACAATGTAATCTATAGGGAAAACTGGCTCTTGCCCCCCATCTGACACCATCCCATTCTAGAATATGAAAACCACAGTTTTTTCAGTTTTTGTACATTTTGATTTAACAAGACATTTAAAATTAAAGATCAAGTATATTTTAAAGGCTTAGCATAGTAATAGTATAAAACAAAGACTTTTAATCCTGAGTCTCGTGCTGCCATCCATGTCTACAGCCAATACATTCATTCATGCCCAAAGTGAATGAATGTGTTGGCTCTGCAACAAATTTGCTTGAGTCCAGGATCTGCAACTAAAGTCCAAGTCCATAGTTGCAGACCAAGGGAAAAATGGATGATGAGATGTTTGTAAATGGTTAAATGACAATACTGTTGCAATATTATGGGGATATTTCTGTAGTAAAGCATTCATTTTCAAATTAAAATGTATGTCACTTGTGTTTTCCATTGCTATGCCTCTTATATTCACAAGTTGATGTGTGATTGTGAGTGTATTTGTGAGATGGTGGAGGTCAAAATCCGGTGCCTCATCCATGTCAAACTGGGCCTGTCTCCCACCCAGCACGCACTCTTCAATCTGGAGGACCGCTGAGAGCAGCCAGCCACAGAACGCCTGATCAAAGGGCCTCGGACAGATCAGTGAAGGCTCTTTGAAAGGACATCCACAGTTACACAAGTTGACACTTGGGTGTACGTGCTCAAGCCCTGACACACAGCTCAAAGACAGATTATGCATGCGCACATACATACACAAGAAGACATGCCATGCTCTGGCCTATACACCATGAATGTATAGCTTGAATTACCAAGAATCACAACAATCTAAAGGGCCAAGAACAGGCTGAAAATGCAGATGCCTTGGCCTGGTTAATGATTATGTCTCTGATGATCTCTAAAGTCCGGTATGATAGCACCTGAACTTCTCTTGTGGTCTGTGTGGAAGAACACAATGGCTCATGTATAAGTTACTGTTTAGGCATTGTATGTTGTATTGTATTTTAATGTATCGTGTGTATGCAGATATCAGATAACCCTGCGACGAGCTGGCCACTGTCCAGGGTGTACCCCGCCTAAAGCCCAAAGGGGATAGGCTCCAGGCGACCCCTAACGGGAACAAGCCATAGAAAAGGAATGAATGAGTGTGTATGCAGATTTGGATTGGTTTTTTTTTGAGAACGTTGGCAGTTATTGACAATAATGAATAAATAAGAAATGTATATATATGAAATATATAATATATATATATATATATGAAATATATACATAATATATATATATGACATATATATGTATATGTATATATATATATATTTATTAATTGTCTCTGTAAATACTGTATAAAGTAATGATAGCAACTGCAGTGAATCCAACAAAAATTTTGCTATTTGTACCAGATACTATTACTTCTTTCCACACAAATGTATCCGCATCACATGACTGCATATTTCACATCCCTGTCTGCCTGTTTCGAGCTCCTCACCATTCTCTCCTGTCGACCGAGGGGAACTAGTGCAAATTTGCAGTGTGGCTTAATTACTGAATAATTTAGACTATGCTTCAAATTAATGTAGACATTTCCATATTAATGTGTTTGCCTACCGATTTCACGTTTATTTGTACTGTGGACAGGAAGATAGCAATTATTACAGCATATCATAGCTGTTGTGACGGTATTTCCAACATCATTAGGTGGCTTGTCCATTGCGGTGAGACCAGGACGGTTGGTTTAAATAGCCTCTCCGCTCTACTACACCAAATCTTACTGCCAATAATGTATTAGGTTTGAGTTTGACATAGTGCGTTCCAATTTAGAAACTGTACTGTTAGTGACCAAAAAAGTGGCCTGTCCTTCTACTTCTGTGTTAAATCAAGTGGTCAGTATAGCACACAGCAACGGATTCCAAATGCACTCTGAGCAATGTATGTGTCACTGGAAGGGTGACATGTCCATGCTCTTCTTATCTCCCCATTTCACCCGCTCCACACCTCACCTCTCTTGACTGTTTGGCTCTTGTTAGGAGCTTGCCTAAGTAGGATGGCACTTCCCAACAGGAGGTTGTGACACAAGCATACAACCCACCTGTAAATGTGAGTATAAGTTTAGAATTAGGGCTAGGCGATAAGACCAATTTTATTTTATTTTGTCTATTTAAAAACAAAAACAATACAGACTTTTAATAATTGCTGTTAAACACGAAAAAACAAAACAAACAAAAATCAGCATTGCTTTGATAAGTTTGAAGCTATAATGTGGAACAAAGCAATAATATCTCTTTCCACCAGAAGTTACACAGTGCACCTTTAAGCACAGGCTAATTATTTTTCCATTACAGCTGATTACCTCCATTGTGTTATGTAAATCCAACACAGCAGTCTAGACATGGGTACATTTTTTGATTACACAGATATCAGAACATGACAACATCTCTTATCTTGCCCACATGGCCTTCATACCACCACCATTGCTCTGTCATCACTGTCTGCTCGTGTGGAGCTGCTGAGAGGCTGACACAAGGACAGACATTGAGTCAGTCGTCAAACCTGGCAGTCATAGGTAGCAAACAGCCCGTAAACTGTAACAGAGAGCCAGCATGTACAGAGGTCACGCACCCACATGCCTCATAATTCCCACTGAGTGTCAGAATTATGAGCAGCACAACTGATAAAACGTGTTTCTTTGCTTTTTTGTTTGCCAAATTTTGCTTGTGGAGCTATTGTTTGACTCAAATTAACTTTATACGGTAGAATGGAATCTGAAAGTTGTTTCTCCGTTGTTGCATCACAGTTGGGAAATTTAGGACACTTTAACTCACCTCACAACAACTGATTTCCTCAACACAGAAACATCTGATTACAGAAAGGTAATCAGTGCATCCATGTGTGATCCCAAAGTCTGTATCAGTGATAAATGTGAGGGAAGCTGCAGTGTTCCTATTGTTTATCTGGTTTTCTACCACTGGTGACTTGATCTTGATCTCTTTTTAGGTGCCAGATACAAGCAAACATACAAAACCTACTCCCTAAATGTACAATCAGAAATGATTTCCAGCTTTGATCGAAAAAAAAAATAATCTGCCATACATTTATTTTACTTGGATAATAGATACCAATGATAAGAGGTGGTCAATGATGTACAAGTTAACCACTGTACTAATGTCATGTTACAAGGAAGTACTCAGAATAAGTGCATAAAATATGACTTATAAATGAATGAACAAAGCTGAATTGTTTAAACAGCGAACAAGCAGTTATGCAGACATACAGTGGGAAAAGAATGTTCCTTGTGATTCCACCTCAGTGTGCTTCGAGGAAAATGTTTTATTTATACAATATATTCTCTTTGTCAGTTGTGCATTGAAAAACTGTGAAAGCCACCACAGACCACTAGGAGTTGAAAAGCCGGGACGTACCGACACACACTTTGCTCCAAGACACAGATTTAAGTTGCCGAGCGTATTTAGTATATATATTTATTCTAATTTCTGGGAAGATTTTCTTACTTATATTACCTTAGACAATGTTGGTATTTATGCTGATTACTTCACAACACAGTTAAAGAATTGTTAACAGTTGTGCTAATTTTATGTTTCAGTCTTTTCAGTGAGACCATAAACAACTTCCTGCCTGTCAACCTGTTTGAGTGTCAGCTGGCACCAGACAGTCAAGCTAAGTACTTGTATAGATATAATGGATGGGAGGAGCATGCAGTTGTACTTCTTCAATATAGGCCTGGGTCAACAGAATTTACAGCATGTTGACAGATGTAAATAAATACAATACTTGTTTTGAATATTCACAAAATCTGCTAGCACAATCTGTGATGTAATGGACCACATATTGTCTGGACAAAAAGCAGTAAAAAAAAAAAACTTTTGGTGAAGTGTTGAGTGTGGGTAAGTGACAAGGGAGCAGTTGTATTCTCTATAGTGATTGACTTTAGAGCTGAGCAAAATAATAAACAAATGTCACCCAAATCAATCTCTGTTGCCAGCACATAATTCATTTGTGAAAAAAGTAATATTGTTGTAGAACTTCTGACGGACACCACACTATATAATTACAATAAAGTAGATTGCTTGGCTTCAGAAAACCATCAATCATATACAGTGAAGCCATTACAAACATATTCCCTATAGAGAAGCATAAAGATATTGCTATTGAGCTCTGAAAATGTCAGGGCAATGGAAAGCCTGGCATTGTGCAATTACATAATGATTATTGCAAAAGTTTCTCCCCCTCACTCAGTGATGCAGTAATATGCAGTGGATGGCCATGGGGGTTCATTAGTGAGAACAGTCTGCTGTTGAAAAGCTCCAGTTTCACCTCTGATCCCAGCTAATGTGATTTGGACCTCAGATTGGTAGTGCAGAGATTAGATGCTAGCTCACCTCAGGGTGGGAACCAGAGAAGGAGACATACATCAATGTTGTTTGCATTCAAACTCAAACGTCTTCTCAAGTGTAATTTGCTCTAAAGCTGCAGCAAAAAATGCCTAGAAAGCAATAGTGTAATTTGTTTTCTGGCAAAGAAGAGGCACTTGCTAATCCACTCCGTTACATTTTAGAGTGCATGATTTGGGCTTTCATAACAAATCAATTGGTTTGTAGCGAGAGGAGCAGCTAAGGATGACAACTGTGTTAGCATTCTCCTCTTATTAGCTCATGGCTTACCCCACGGCCCGCACTGCCAGTTACAATGTCAGGCAACCCCTCCTTTCATTTCCTTTTCATTAAGCTTCTGCTCTCTCTATCAGTCCTTAGCCTCCGTCCTCACACACTCACCACCTTCTTCCATATACCACCACTTCCATTATGTCTCTACCTTCCCCTCACTCCTCTCTCCTTCTCTCATTAGGTCATAGTTGTGGTGATTTGTCAGAGTGCCTGTGTTGATTAATAGGCCAGTGGAGCCCCTATATTTGGGGGCTGTCAGCAGGGCTCCGGAGTGCCAGGGCCGCCCAGCTGAGCTCCCTCACCACCCAGGTGGCCCCATTTGGGCTAAATGAGCTGTGAAGGGTCCCGGCTATGCCCGCCTGCCCCACACTAAGGCGTTACACACAAACACATGCGGGCCTGCATGCACTCATATAGACAGATGGATATATGTATTCTGCAGGCACATGCAACAGCGCTCAACACCCTGACTCTTACTGCCATGCACCCCTGCGTTCCCACATGATTTGTCACACTCCATCAATAGACAATAAGTTACTGCCACTCTAGCCTGTCAATGGGCCCCGTCTTCAGGGGACCCCTCTGTGCTGTCTCATAGGGAGCGAGGGTGGCTGAAGTGGAGAGAATTGAAACAGAGAAGTAACATGGTGAAGTTACAAAACCTTTGGTCATATTTTTATTGTGGTATGGTTAACATATTTTGATTGATTTGATTGAAATAAACAAATACTATTCAATTCAATTCAATTTATTTTTGTAACGCCCAAAATCACAACAGTGGTTGCCTCGTGGGGCGACAGTGAAAAACAGAATAAAAACAGAATAAACAGTGTTTTTATTCTGTCCTTAGACAGATGTCCCAAGCTCCCCTGTCCTTAGACCCTCCTTCTCGGCCAGGAAAAACTACCAAACCTCTTTGGAAAATGTAGAAACCTGGAGAAGTTCCACAGTGAAGGAGAGATCCGACTCCCTTGGACGGATAGGCGGACGAGCCTAAATTTGCAGATGGAGTGGACAGGGGAGCTGGACCCACTCAGGAGGAGAACCAATTCTTCGAGGCTGATGAAGAACCGTTCATATGGAGTAGAGACCGTAATGCTATTGTATCGTGTGTTTCTTTCTTTTCTTTTTTCCCCCCAGTCACCCAATATTCACAAACCATGTACAAACACAGGCATGTTTTGACAACAGGGGGTGAAATGACAATAACCAAATTGTCATACTGTACATCCCCCATACAGGCCCCAGTGGAGGACTTAAAAGTGCTTGTCCTGATGCACAGCCAGAGTATCCAGGTTCAAGGAAATGGCTCCTGGTGTGATGTGCATGTGTGGAGTAACATGGTTCAGCTGCTCCGAGCCAATTGCCTGGCCTTGGAGTCAGCAGTGCCTTGTGTGCATGAATGCGTGTCAATGTGAACGTTCCTCTTTGCAAGATTATTTTTGTTCCCTCTTAAACTATAAGAGTGTGTGTGTTGAGGGTGGACCTTCGTGAATGAGATCATCCTGGCATGTTGTGTACGCACATGCACACAGATACAGCACCACAGTGGCACACACACCTCCTCAATGATTCAATCTGATGATGGGTATTGGAGGGGAAACTGGAATCTGTGAAGGTCACAAAAGTCTGAATAGGAACATCCCGCACTGGCGGCCATACTGCCACCATCTCTGCCTCTACACTGTCATTACTGCTGGCCAGCTAGCTCTCATTATCAACTTACTTCATCAAATACACTTCATTATCAGCCTATACTTAACAGACAGATGGGACGGGCCCTCCAGCAAAATGACAGTGTAACTGGTATAAAGTGATTCCCCTTTTAAAGTCCATTGAGTGAGCAGGTCATAACACATGTAGACCTCTGCTATTAGTTTATGTGCAATTTACACTTGATTGGACATCTGGAGAGTGAGAATTAAAGTGGTATGTTTCTTCTGAATATACTGTTTGATTGTACCAGTGGCTATGCATTATAATTACATGTGTAGTGATTATAGTCATTATGAAGTCGTTATTTTTGAGACTGTTGAGCATATGAAAGGCGGATAGATAGATACACTGGATGAATAGGCAGCTGTTACTGAAGATGTAAGTAACAGACAGCCCTATCCGTGCAGCCAATATAGACGACCATGAAATTAAGACTCAACATATAGCAATTACAATGACAATGTGCTTTGTTCGACATGTCAAGTATCAATCTAACACTTGCCAGGCAGCTTTCATATCATAGCTAATAGGCAGTTGGCGGGGCCCGGGCCGTTGCCAGCCACTGAACCGAACTATTCATAGGCCGGCCCCTGTCATTGTGCTTATGCAGTTGATGTAACAGTAACACACACATCAGCTATATACCATGTGCCCCCCCCCCATGCAAATGAGCGCATTAGAGCGGACCTCAGAGAACGGAGCGTGGCCAATAAATCCAGCCGGGGTGAGAAATGTAGCCTTTACCATGCGTGTCCAACCCCATCTATTTAACCTAATTACACACACCATACCAGGTAATAAAAGTCTGCATGCCATCAATTCTGACATCTCATCCAGGGCACCGCAAGGAATGTCTATTAGGACCTATAAATCCCGGGGATAGAGATCTTGTGAAAAGGTGCCATTGCCATGTGTATCCAGGGTGAGAGAGAAAGTCAGAAAGTAAGTTACTCCCACACAGTTATGACGTGTGTGTGTGTGTCTATGCACGTGTCCCTGTGTGTCTATTCCACTGTGAACACTCCTAATGTAGTAAAATTCAAGAGTAAGCGTTCCCGTTTGCCAGTGTGCAGCAAAATTTAAGTCAGAAAGTGCCACCGTTGCACCTCATCTTTTCACTATATTCTCTTTATTGGCCCTGATCCAAAAAGAATGAAGAAAATACAACAAATACCTGATTCAGATAATATGTAACCAAACGCAGATTTTAGCAGGCAGATTTCCATAGCCAGGTGTTGTGATCTTGCACATGGCCCGGCTCATTTTATGCAGGTACTTTCACTTTCCGGCGTCACGCCTTGTGATAGGACAAGAACAACACTAATTCACGCTGAATGGTTTATATTTCGGAGCACGGACGCCCTTACCTGGAATTTTAATCTCTAATGTTCGCTCACTCTCCAACAAAATAGATGAACTGGCGCTGCTGATGAGACGAAACAGAGACTTTTGTGCTTCACAGAGACGTGGCTCAGCGAGCTGGTCCCGGACTGCGGCGTACAGCTGGAGGGCTTCGAGCTTCTTCATGCGGACAGACAAAAGTATCTCTCCAGGGGAAAAACATGCGACGGAGGAGTCTATTTTTACATCAACGCCTGGTCATCGGATGTGATTGTCACAGCACTGCTCTCCTGATCTGGAATATCTTTTCATTAACTGCAAACCATTCTAGTCGCCACGTTTCATTAATTCTGGGTGTTGTTTACATCCCACCGAGCGCAGACATGTACATGGCACAGCGCGCGCTCTCGGACCAGTGTCTGAGTGTGGAGCGGACCTTCCCGGACTCCTTGTGTATTATTCTGGGTGATTTTAACAAGGGGAATCTTAGCCACGAACTACCAAAGTACAGACAGTTTATTAGAGTTCTGACCAGAGAGCAGAGCACGTTGGATCACTGTTACAGAACAGTCACTAACACCTTCCGCGCCGTGGCTCGCGCTGCTATCAGCTTTTCAGATCACGCCATGGTTCACCTGATCCCCACGTACAGACAGAGGCTGAAGCTCTCAAAACCTGCAGTGAGGAAATCTAAGAAGTGGACCAATGAGGCAGTGGAGGAGCTACGTGCGTGTTTGGACATTACAGACTGGGAGTTTTCAGAGCTGCCACAGATAGTTTGGATGCGTACACGGACACTGTGACGTCATACAATTCGATTCTGTGAGGACAGCATTATACCAACACACAACCAAAGTCACTTTCAACAATGACAAACTCTGGTTCACATCTAAACTGAGGCAGTTAAGGCAGCAGAAGGAGGCAGCGCACAGGGCTGGTGACAGAGCGCCCTACAAAGATGCAAAGTATGGATTTAGCAAAGAGGTGTTGAGAGCTAAATCACAGTACAATACGCATCTGAAGCAGCAGTTCTCTGACAACAACCCCGCCTGCTGCAGACAATCGAAAACTGGCTGAGCAACTTAACACTTTCTACTCCAGGTTTGATGTGACCACCCTCTCCCCAACGGTGGCCATCTCTGCCAACCCAACCCCGGTCCCCCCCCCACCTCCCCACCACTCTTTCAGTTCAGGAACAGGATGTAAACAGTGGCTGGGGAAGAATGTCTTAGACACTCAGACCATCAGCACAGGAGTTCCACAGGGCTGTGTACTTTCTCTCCTCTGCTCTTCTTCCTGTAACACAAACTGCTGCACCTCCAGCCACGACTCGGGCTCATCTTGGATGGGATGAGTCTATCTACAGGAGGGAGGTGGACCGGCTGGTGTCCTGGTGCGGCGGTAACAACTTGGAGTTCAAGAAGACAGTGGAGATGATCGTGGACTTCAGGAAAGTCACAGCCCACTAGCCCCCCGTCATCATGACAGACTCCCCCATCACCACCGTGGACTCCTTCCGCATCCTCAGCACCACCATCACCCAGGACCTCAAATGGGAGCCCTCCATCAGCTCCCTCATCAAGAAGGCCCAGCAGAGGATGTACTTCCTGCGGCAGCTGAGGAAAGCCAAGCTGCCAGTGCAGATGATGGTGCAGTTCTACACGGCCATCATTGAGTCCATCCTCACCTCCTCCATCACCGTGTGGTACGCTGGAGCCACAGCCAGGGACAAAACAGAGACTACAGCGCATTGTGCGTTCTGCTGAGAAGGTGATCGGCTGCAGACTTCCATCTCTGCAGGACCTGTACATCTCCAGGGCTCTGGGACGAGCAGGTCGGATCACAGCTGACCCTTCTCACCTTGGACATGGTCTATTTGAACCACTCCCCTCAGGCAGGAGGCTACGGTCCATCCGGACCAGAACCTCCCGCCACAATAGTTTCTTTCCCTCTGCCGTTAGACTCATGAACATTTCTTAGCACCTGCCACTTTAACTACACTATTCAATCACTCACTGCACTGTCACTTTCTGCACTACATCTGTAAATTTAACTGTAATTCTCGTGTACATAGTAATGCCTATTTTTATTTCTATTTTATACTATAGTAATTTTAAATGGTTTCTTAATGCAGGCCCTTTTGATTTCATATATGTTGCTGTTTTTATTATTGATAAGTTTTATGTTGCACCTTAATGCCGAGACAAGTTCCTATGCTTGTGAATTTTGTTCATTGACAATGGCAATAAACCCATTCTGATTCTGATTCTGATATTTGACCAACAAATGATAAATCGATGTGGTTTCAGTGGCTTCACTCACATTCCATTTCTTTTGTCTACGGTGCACCCGAGTTACTCAGGAAATCAGAGGTCTGTAGAGGTGAGGATCTAAACAGCAAATGATGAAAGAAATTTGTTTTCAGAACATCCACCAAAACATCCAAAACTTTCAGCCTTTTTTGTTATGAGCAATTAGACATGACGGAAGACTAGGGGACGTTTGATAATGCATATTAGTGAGGGGAAAAGCGAATGAAGTTTTATACAAGACAATGAATATGAATGAAAATTTTAGAGATTTTCAACGAGTCAATTATGAGATAGCAGACCTTTTAGCACAATGGATGGATCATTTACCAACAGATGGTTCAAGTGAAATTTTCTGTCAAGATTTTGTATTTTAAATACTTTTAATAATATGTTTCCAAGTCTCTTTGGCTTTCATCTCCCTCTGCATTAAATGAATTGCATGTAGCTCACTGCTTACCCTGTTTTCAATTCCCGCTTGTCACCACACCTGGATTTCCCGCCCCCCCCAGGATGTCATCCATGGAATTCCACTGAAAAACTAATCCATCAAACTCACATGGAGTATAGTGTTGCTGTGTTTATTTTTCTATTAAAAAGGATTACTCTATTACAAAAAATGCTTGGGTTGAAAAGGCAGCTCAAACTAAATGCTTTTGTAAATTGATTTATGACTGACTTATCTCACAAGCAAAGTTGAATGTGAGCAAGCTTTGTTGTTAACATAATAACCATTTCAAAGAGAAGTTGGTTTCAAAACATCAGTAGCCTGTCTGTGACAAAAATGGCACAAATATAGTGTATTAAAATCTCCTTAAGTCTAGATTCATAAAACAGAAACATTTACAGATGTAACGCATTATTTATGAAGATACACTCACTGCTGTTTAAATGGCGATTTGCTGTTTGGTTTATGAAGATAATCCTCTTCTTCATTGTGGTGAATGTTTTGGTGCATTGTGCTCCTCCACAGTGAGCTCCGGGCTTCAAAGCCACCGTGGCGCAATTGTTGCCTCAGTCACCCATTATAAACAACGCATTTTTAGAGAAAAGACTATAATTGTGCAAAAGTGTGGCATAAATGGCTTTGTAATATTACTGTGTGCCTTTCTTCAATGCAAGTCATACACAGGACCCTGAAAGCTTGTGCCAATTGAAGTTGGGCTTTCATCCAGCATAAAAGCCATGTTTGCAATTGAGCTTTGGTGCTATACCTTTACTCGACTTTAGCCCTAGTCCTCCTGTCTTGTTTCATACGAGTGCACAGCCACAATCGCTTCAGTAATGGGCCTAAAATGTCTTCCTTGAACAAAATAACTGTTTTTGTGGGTCATGCAGAGGCAACTCTGGGACTTGTACAACTTGAACGGACCACCTCTATTACTAATTCTACCTCTCTATTCTAATAGTGAAAACCATTCTACAGTGGCTTCCATTATTCTGGCAAGCTCGATACGTGAAACACAAGTGAGAAAAAACACACAGCGGTGGAAAAAACACAGGAAGAGAGGATGTGAGCCCAGGTCAAGCACCAAGCTTTTTTCTTGTTTGAAAATGTCAACATAAAAGGGAGGCTTCTGTGTGACATTAGGGGCATGCTGGTGGGCCACGAATGCTGCTACAAAAGGAATCTCAAACCAAGAGCAGTCCGAAACAGGCTGGTGACTGCACAGGTCTGACCTGACAGATTTGAAAGTATGAAATGCCTGCTTTTAGTCTCAGGATGACAACAGTACATTCAAGAGTGAACATCTTTTCAATAAACTGATTTTGTTCAAAGGCTGCATGGTGGATTCTAGACCCTGCCTAACACAGCAGAAAGTTGTGGGTTCAATCTTCAGGTCAGTTGCCATACAGTCATCTTTGTATACTTTAGCATTCATTCACCTTTCTAATATGTGTATTATGCAAATTACTCCTACAGCAAATAAAATAAAGTGTTGTCTGTGGAGGTCTTTGTGTCAGTCCAGTTATTGAGCTAAACACTAAACCGTGTGACAGCAGTAACATGTGACATGGCAAATCTGAATCTTTCCAATTCAGTACAACTATGTAAATCCAGCAACGTCCTAGCCTTTGACTGCTGCTGATGTAATGCCCAGTGACATGTATCTTCTATCACATATGAAAGGGTGCTGGTGACGCGCTGCTCTGGTGCGTCTGTGTGTGCGTGTTTGGGAGGCGTGAGCAGGCTCCAGACAGCGGCCACTGGGAAATCAAGGAGCACTTTGTCATGCATCCTTAAATGTGTGACACTGCGTCTCAGGAGACATCGGCTGATTGGTCTACGAGGCATCGAAGAATGACGGCTGAATGATGGCCTCCAGGGGCCTGTGTGTGTAAGATGTTGTGAGTGCATGTGCGTGTGTGTATGAGGCACGGGTTACACATAACGGACAGCACTGTGACATGTATAGATGCCACCCTGTCAAAGCCAGCTGGCTGCTTAATCAGGGGAGCCAATCTCACTACTGTAATCTTAACAATTAGTACCTCTGTAAACTTTTCTTTCATCTACATTGTTATGAGCGAGACATAGAAATGCCAGTTAAGTCATTTGATTGTTGGCTCAATATTACAGCACTATAGCAGCACTGCGTGAACTCCAGTTTAGGGGTAAATACTCAAGTTTCAGTCAAACTAAATTTTGAATACAAGAAGTGGTCAGACTTTTAGTTTTGTTTCTTTAGTCACGGCATATTTTTGTGGCATATTAATAATACAGTCAGAAACCAACAAAGGGCAAAGGCCAATGTGTGTGTCTTAATGCCCCAGATAGCATTTATATCAGATGAAATAAATAGTTAAAAACTGACAGAACTACCGTCCACCACTAATGCAAAAAGATAGACGAAGTGCTAATGTGCTATAGATTGTATATATTTTGTTGTGTGCTTTTATGGCAGTCTAAAGGTGTCAAAATGTTGTCAAAGAGCCAAGACTGAGTCAAAAAAGTCATTTTTTGCCTGCAATGTGCGCTACTTGGTTGTAACGATAAACTGGTCAGCTATAAAAGAGGATTCTCTTTTTTAAAAGCATTATTTGCTCTTCTACACTTTGTTATTTGGGTCAATAAAGCATTAAAACAATATAATTAATTGCATCTGGCAGTCACTTGTTGACCCCATTACTGTTACATTATATTATGCTTTTATTTTGCCAATACTAAAATAGCTGCACTTGTAACCTGTATATAAATCACATGTGCGTGCTGAAAACGAGGAAAGCTGAAATCCAAAAAACCAACAGGGGGCAGACATAATTACCGTGCATGTGCCTCTTATTTACAATCTCTTAATAAGCTGCCGACACTGTGCAGACAATGGCTGTCATCTTTATTTCTAGTTTATTTTTTCAGGCTCTTGTATTTTCATAATCAGATCTGGGCTGCCATGGAGTGAGAGGGAGTGTTTAACTTTGTCTCGCCGGTCACTGGTTCTGATAGATGTTCGCGGCTCTCACCACTAAGAGGCACATAGAGCGAGAAAGGGAGGGGCGGATTTACGCTGGCACCGCATTTTTGTCCAATTAATAGATTGCCAGTGTGTTGTGTTTTGCATGACAAAGGAGGGTAATATTAAACTGCCATTTGTAATGAAAATGCACTTTGCAAATTAAAAAGTGCAGAAACCCAATTTTTCCTACCTCTTTAGGAAATAAACAGTCCTTAACCAATTAAAGCGCATTGTAATAATTCTGTGATTTATTGCAGGTTGTTTAACTTTCAAAACTCGGCTAACCTATATTAAGGTCACAATCCATCATGTTTCGCGTGGAGTGCTACGGAGTAATGGCTGTTGTATTAGCTGCTTTTGATGATAGTATGAAAGAAGTATTAGCACTTGTCAACAAAACTGCTTACAACATAACATTAGCATGCATGAGCTGCGTTGCCTATTCATTATCTTGGCAGCTGCACACATGCGGTTACTGCCTTATAAAACACTTTTTGCCAGGCCCAAAGCACATGCACAGTGTTTATGATGCAGTGGCAACAATACTGACCAATGCTATGGTTTCATGCAAGCAGCTAGCATGAAAGATATGAGGATTCAAACAGATCAAGCTGCGTATTACCCCTGATGATCACTTTTTATGTCATAATCAAAGTAGTAAATACCCACTAGGTGACAAGGGATGAATAGCTGGGAGGACAGGGAATGCAAAAGAGATGAATGCTCAAAGCTTTCCCCCTTTTAGTACAGTCTGGATGATGGCAAGAAGAAACATATTGCCAAAAAGCATCGCAAACGAGAGTAGGACTTGGAAAAGCATTGAATCAAATATAAAATAGCAATAAAGACAAGGTTTAGTGGGAGGGAATAACTGCATAGCAAGACGTGATGATGGGGTGAAGCTTGTGAACGTCAAGGGAAGCGATGCAAATATGGCGAACAGATCTGGCGTTGAAGGGCACGGCAGGGTACCAGGCGAGCAGAGAAGGATGCAGAGATGTGGGGCGGTGTGACATGGTGACATTTCGCCTCCACAAATGGGCTCTCTGGCTTTAACCGCACAGTCTGCCGTGATGCCCCCCGACTGTGAGCCAAGAATGCACTTAGCTCAACGAGAGCAAATGAATGGGCCTGTTTTGACTTCTACCATTGCACTCCTCCTGTCGGATAGCTGGTGCTGGGCAGAGCGTGGCTTTGTGGGGCACAGGGATCCCAGAGTGTTTAAACAGCCCAGCTCCACGCTCTAATTAGTGTGTTAAATCAGCATTGGAGTAATATCTCAACTTCCGAATGTATTTAATCTGCAGTGTATACAGCTGAGAGAAGAAAGAACAGAAACAGGAAGAGAAATCTGAGTAACTGTAGCTTTGCACCAGTCCCAAGCCCCAGTAAAATGCTGGCAAAATATGCCAGCATTAAGTATATTAATTAATAAATAATAATATACTTTTATATTAATAAAAGTATATTAGTTACTGCTCAAAACTGTATCATCCCTAATACTGGGTTTAACATTAAGAAACTGTAAGATTGTTTTTTCTCAAGTATTACCAGGACGTACTGAAGTACTGTTGCTTTACTTGTAGCTTTTTGAAAATATTGCAATATTGCTTATTGGCACAAAAAATCTATATCAGCCTTTATTTTGATTTGATACGCAATGTATTAGGTCTGTATCAAAAGGAAATGTTCTGTTTTGTGTGTATACGTGAGTATGGGGTGGGCATTCATAAGATATTACTTCAGTCTACGCGCTTTGGGCTCAGTACCCCATTAAATGACTGGTAAATGTATAATAATGAAAAAAAAAAAAACCTCAATAAACTAAACTAAATACATCAGCTAACATACTAACATACTTAGGTAACATAAGATATTGACAAGTTTGGAGCCACAGAAGCGCCTGATAAACTCAAAACATGTAAACATCATCAACATCAACATTCACAAGCAACAACTCTTTTTAATAGAGCTAATTGCATACAGAAATTGCCTATATCCTTGAGTTCCACTGTAACACAAGAGGAAATAGTATTTGTGTATGAAGACATGTAATGAAGTGACATACCAGGTGAAATCTAACTTGATGGTAATTGCGGGCCTATAAGCACATACAGGAGTAATACACGAGGGACTTGGCTAGATGTAGCATTGGAGATGTAGCATATAGTTCCCCATTATGAGGCTCTATGGCTCTGATCACTTAGTCAGCCCAGCCCTTTGCTGCATGTGTTCATATTCAAATCTGACGCTTTTTCTTTGTAGCCCCAGCTCCCAGACGATTATTCATGTGCGTTTAACTCTCAAACAGCCCCTCATTAACTGTGGCACACTGGGCCATACGTTGGGCCAAATTACGCCGCTTTGACATACACAAACCAGCAGGGGGGGTGATGAGGGAGCGAGGGAGGGACACCGAAAGAAAAGAGTCGTGTGGATGAAAGATCTGCCTCTCTACGTTGTTCTGTAATACTACGGATAATGGCTGCCAGTGTCCGCACGGCCATTTAAAGCAATCAGCTATTTCACTTTTAGAGGACTGAGCTCGGGCTATGGGAGAAGGGGTACTAACACTACACTACTATTTAGTATCAAGTTGACAAGTTAGTTTGTAGCATTTAAAAATTGCTAAAAAAAAACATTGCCATTATTAATTGAAAGAAAGGTATAAAGATATTTGCATATTTGGTTAAAAAAAATTCAAATTCAATTTAAAACATCTAGTCTCATGCGAAGACATGGACTGGAACCACTGGTATAAAAAAAAGCCATTGATACAGTGGTTCATAAAGGTGTAGGAGAAAGTTAGTGAATTCTTTTTTGCTCCAAGTACATTCATTAACAGATTAAATTGAAGAGATAATTATAGCTTAAAAATTAAGGTATTTAAGAAATGATAGGGACAACAATACTAATACTATTCCAGTGGCCTTATTTGAGTCAGGGGAAAAATCAAAACCTTTTTCTTCACTTACAGCTGATGCCCTAATAATAGTGATCACAGTAATAGGAGAAAAGCCTAACAATGGATCTGGGCGACACAAAAATCAGGCCTTAAAGCAGCAAGAAAATTAGCTGGAGAATCAGCAATCTTCACTATGGTGAGGTGATTAGTATCTGTCAGATGGCTCTCTATGCACCGTGGCCCACCATATGCAATGAGAATAATAATGCTATAGTTATAGGATAAAGACAACATTAAGTAGTGTTAGCTATCTTTATATCTGATGCAGACTGTGTAATTTTTGTCCCATTAATAGACTGATATATACATTCTATGGTACCATCCCCAAGCCTGAATAAGGGGATAACTAAGGCCAAAATGTGATGTAGGCTAATGCAAGAACATTGTGTCAAACAATAAAATAAATCAATATCAAATGCCATCTTTTTACTTCCAACAAAAATGTCATCATGCTGACAAAGGATACCAGACAACAGACAACCTGAAAATAGAAAATGTAGTTTTTAGGGGATTACTTCCTTCTGGAAGGAATATCATATCCTTTCAAGAGTAAAGGGTAATGGTCACAGGGACCTTCTAAATAAATCTACATGACTCTGTGGTAAGGGTCAAGATCTGTAAAGGAATGTGATATGTTAATGTCACATGACCACTTTCTTCTTGATTGAACAAGCTACTTTTCTTTCTGAAGTGGATTCATATTTAAATCCTCCCATTAATACAATTTTTGCTCTGCATCACCTTATTGTAAAGTTCTCATGTGGCAGGAAAGAGTCTCCAAGTATTTGAATGTTGTTATGAGGTTTTCTACTTCCTTGATGAAGTTTAGTAAAGCTTAGGACACTGCTGGAAAGAACAACATTGACTTCCATGTCTTCTCCATTTGTCAATAATGGCTCTATTTACAGAAATTCACAAAGGTAAATCAAACTATAATTGTTTTGCAAACCTTTAATTTGTATTTTCTCCAAAATACTATCTTAAGTACAGACCAATGACCAAAGAATCCAGAAGGGCTAACCTCTCTGCCACATAGCACCTCCTCCTAACATAGCTCAAGTCCTACACAGTCTTACAGTCAAGCTTCATAGATACTTGACCAGATATAGCGTGGCTGAACCAGGGACAGTCATATCAGTTCAAAATAAAATTGGACATTATCAGCTTCCATCGCCTGATAATAGCCCTGAATGAGAAAGAACACATTTTAAATGACCTCAACCATCGACTCTCGACTCAACATAGCCATTACAAATCAGCCGTTATTGAACTGCGGGCTGAAAATCACTCATCACCACATCACATCAAAACGCACACTAATTTGACAGTTGCAGTGAGTGACCTCAGCATAATGCGAATAACTATCCTTTATTACGGAGAAGAATTGAGACTAATTCTACACAAGTTGGCACGTCTGAGGTGGGACTTTAAGGTTTAGAGGTGGGGTGTACCATATGTTGGGTATGTGACAGCGGCATCACAACACGGTGTGTAGTCCTGGTGGGATGGTAATGGGCAAGATGTGTGCGTACGCGTTTGTGTGTGTGTCCGTGACTGCCACAGATGTTACCGTCAGAGGTCTAGTGCAGATGGCTGTAGGTGCAGTGCCAGTGATCTGCTTCCAATGAGAACAGCAACCACACACTGAGCCTGGACCTCAGGAAATGTAGCTAAGCCAGAATGTTTAGCACTATCATTTTTTACATTGTGCCATATGGTTTTGGACACCAGCTTGGCCATGTTAGCTATTATTTGTGATGAACTACAGGCTTTTCAGGGACATTTCTGCTGCGTGATAAGTAAAGTGAAATTCTAAACATAAAGCCACAGCAGCAGGATTAAAAATAAATAAATAGGTTATGTAACACAGTTGATAGTTTGCTGATAATTGCCGTAATTATTCACATATATAATATTAGCAAAAAAAGTGAAATGTTAAATCAAGTGTCAAATGTATCTTTGGTCACAAAGTACTAATAATGCAATGTGTACAATGTATCATAGCATTATTAGATTAGATGGGATTATTGTACCTCCCAGGTCAGATCCCACGTCTCATTCATAAACAAATGCACAATGTCTCTCCCTCGCTCCCTGCTTGTCAGTGCCTCTTTCAGTGTACTGTGTGTGTAGCTCAGTGGCTAAAGGTGTCCTCTGGGGAAGGAGGGGCCTCAGGGGATTTGCGTTAGTGTAGAGTGCCACCTTGTTGTCAAGCCGGCAATGACACATTTCTCTCAAAGATGCTCCTGACAGGCACCTACACAAGAGAAATGTCAAATCATGATGCATTGCAAACATCTATGCAGTGCATGCACCGATATCTTCTATGATAACTATTAAGATGAAAAGGCAGACGGAGGATTGCCCTGGGGCCAGGCAGATTATGACATGAGTGAAGACTGTGATACGACCTCCATTACCTTATGACATCCCGCACTAACAGCTGGATGTGACAGCTGGATTAAGCTGATTACTGCATGTCATTTAACTATATTGTATGATATGGAGGCACGCCCTCTGCACATTTCAAAATAGTGCTAGCATTAGAGATTCAATTCATGGACTAATTACATTGTCCAAATTTCTTTAAAATTTAACAATTTTCGATGTATTAAAATAGATGTAATAATAGTTAACAAAGAACATATTTGATGGCAACTGATGAATTTAATATTGTGTATGGTTTACAATTCTTAGGATCCATATCTGAAAAAAAGATAAATTTCTTCTCTGCATTCGACCCACCCTTCATTGCCGCTGGGGAAACTTGTCAGAAGCAGAGAGCAGCTGCAGCGCTCGGGACAGTGATCCTGTGCTAGCCTTGGTCAAGACTACTGTCGCTGGAGGATTTGACCTGTGCATGTTTTGGGTTGATGGAGGAAATTGGAGTGCCCTTAGGAAACCCACCAAGACACAGGAGAAACGACCGGTCCGGCAAGGAGACGAAACAGCACCTTCTTGCTGTGAGGCGTGAGTGCTAGCCACCGGGTCCCATACTGATCGTGAATAAACTTCTCTTGTGTTAGACATCCAGAGTCTCTCTTAACAACTCTCAGGCTGCTTGAAATATTTCTACAACAATCAGTAGCAAACAAATTATAATGAATAATATAGTCCAAAAAGAAACTGTTAGCTCTGGCTCATGATAATAAGTTATGTACAATGGGAGGAATGCAGGAGGGCGACTATAAGAATTTCAAACATGCATCCCTTACACAAAAACATAAATTTGCAAAAACACATTCATTTCTGTCCAAAGTTCCACAGAAAACCCAGAGAGACGTGTGAGGTTGCACATGGCTAGTGGGGTGCTGACATGCCACACAGGGGACTATGCAGAATTAAATCACTGTCCTGCCTGTGGGTGGCAACGGGAATCGCTCTTACACACCAAAACACAAGGCTACGCACACTTGAAAACACGCTTCCCTTATTTTGAAGCCACACAGTGTTCACATTCACACCCCCCCAGCCTTACAGTATCTCTGGGAGTATGCAAGGGGTGTATGAGGCAGCTGCATATGTGGCCCCATGCATAAACAATGTGCCCTGAGAGACAGTGCAGTGATACTATGGCCCTTAGCACATCTCCCATGAGCCTCGGTGCCCCCTCCATAACTGTTACCCTGCTCGCTCCCTCTCTCCTTCCCTATACAGGCTGAATATACAGAAATAAAGAACGAGTGGCAATGCGTGGTGGGGGTTGGGGGTGTGCATAAAAAGAAGCATGCTCAAGATACATGTAAACATATAGATAGTGTAGCGGGGAGGCAGTTGAGTGCAAAGATTACACTGTGGAAATATCATGTAGAGAATGATCTCACGGTCAGTGCCTCGTCTCTTCTGGTTCTTATCCCTATTACTAACAGGATAGCATGAACAATTCAAAGAAAATGAATTAAAACTCATTCTACCAGTCTTTAAATAACATTGGATTGTTGCTAGTATAGTTATATCATGTTTGTTTTTCATATTTTGCAACTTAGATAAATCATTTTCCTTCCACCCAAAGGGGCAAAAACAAATAATTAAAAAAATGAAAATTTGACATATTCCAGTGTGATTTTCATATTTCTATATCACCCCTAAGTACTAAAAACGCACATCCATAGTTTTTTATTTTGTGTGCATATATGAGCATGGGTGTATGTATTTGTGTTTGTATGTATGTATGCATATGTGTACATATATAACAATAATGATGATAGACAAATTAGAAAACTATTGGTGTAAAGAAAGAAAAAAACAACAGCTTTAATTTGTTTTTTGCGAGAAACCAAATTAGGAGAGAGAATTAATTGATTTAGTAAAATAATAATAATGTTGGTAAAATTAACAGCGATGGTCCAAATGTTACACTGCCAGACCATCTTGTATGCAAATATATAATATAATAAAATTATGGTTTATAAAATAAAGTTTGTAATACAACATCCATGTGTCAAAGTTAAAGCTACTTTGATGGATATCACTTTCTACGCACCCCAATCCAATTCTTGTTTTCCTTAATGTTGTTGTTCATTCGTTATGTCATTAATAATTTGTAATGATTTCATAAATACACATAATTGATATGTGGCAAACTGGAATCTTAGTAAAAAACAGTGTTTGAGAATTATAGCCAAGATAATTGAGACATCTACTTTTACTCTTTCACTTGTGCTGGAGAGGGACAGATGAGATGGAACTATAGAGAAAGAGAGAGGGAAGAGGAAAGAGAGGAGTCTAGTGGGAGGTGACAGTGGTGAATGTGGCTCTGCTGTGTGTCTGACCTGATTGCAAATAAGCAAAGAAGCTCCACCATGGCCCAGAAGCACTTCCTCATGCACACAAGTCTCACAAACACACAGCTCTCTCTTTAATAAGACTGCTTAATGGTGTCTGTACATTCATGCAGCATCTCTAAAATGTGTGTGTGCATGCATGGTTATGTGTAACTGGTGAGGAATGGGACAGGGAGGTGGCGGCTGTAGTGAGACAGAGGGGGGGGGGGGGGGGGGGAAGTGAGACAGAGGGGGGGGGGGAGGAAGGAGTGGCAACACTTGGTTTCCGAAAATGCATTTGCAATTTAAAACACGTTTTGGTATAATGAAAATGTAAAGCAGTGGTTTTATTTTATTCAGTGTGGCAGGTTCAGATTCCCAGAGAAGCTCCACTTGAGCAATCAATCCATTAATAATTGAATTTTGTTCAGGAGGTGCGTGTTTGTGTATGTGAATATATGAGTGTGTGCTTGGCGTGTGGCAGTGTGTGCTCATAGACTAGTGTGTATTGACTGTGCATGTGACGAAGCGCTCTCCTCTTTCCAGCTGCTGACCCTAATATGAAGCAGCCAATTAGAGATCTTTATTTAATTGCTGGGCGACTCGTTCTTGCTTCACGCTGCTGCGCTCTGCCAGCGACTGGCACAGTGGCACTGGGGCCAGGCCAGACACACACTGTCCTCCAATGCAGGAAATACCCTGATGATGATTCCCACAGGAACACACTTTCTAGTAGCTGGGCTAATAAAAGGATGAATTATAAGAAACAATTTGCAGGGAAAAAAATAAAAACGTATGAACAAATGTCAACATAAAAGAAAATGAGACTTGCAGATGCAAATTCTCATGCAATTAATTTTCACTTTTTAAAATGTGTTTTAAGACAGAATGTAACTTTGTGTACTGTAAATTTGCCATTCAAATGTTGACTTAATGATTAGTAGTTTGTAGAATTTAACACTAGGTCTGTGATTTTAATCCAAGGCTAAAGACATAAGTAAAAGTCATTCGATTCCTTCTTGTAAACATAGATAAGGTACAGTCCAGTTGACTGACCATTATGTGTGAAAGCAATATATTATATACATTATATTATATACATTAAATATGAGTGATACTGAGGTCAGTGTTTTGCTGTTGTGCATCATGTAAATATTTTCTCTACCATAATTTATGAGTCTTGTTGGTTGCTTACACTGATTACATAGGCAGTACTGTATTTCATCAAATTCCACTGCAAGCTCATTAGCCTGATCTTAGATGTATGTGTTAGCTTACAGTATGTTTCTTAACACTGTACCTCCCTCCTATAGTTGACACGTCTCGCTTTCCTGGATGCCCTCTCTCCTGACCTAAATGCTCCCCTCTACACCTCTCTTACTGTGGCGCTGTCTCCTGCCTTTCCTTGACTGTCAGAGAGTATCAGATCAGTAGTTAGATCCATGGCCGAGGCCAAGTTGCCCTCTCCACTCTCAGTACCATAACACATCATTGCAGCTGACAGCAGGACTCCACAACACTCTCTGCACTGGCATGCACAAGCTCATATTTCCTTACTATTTTTTTACAGATTTAATTTAATTAGTCAATCAAATATGTAGCTCTTTCATAAATGTATAAGTGACCTATAAGGAGGTCTCATTCATGTTTCTTGTATTACTTTATTAAAACGAGGTGTGGATTGAGAATGAAGGATAACTTTAGCAGTAAGTATTATGCTGCCAGAGAGAGTTAGCCTCTGTATAACACTTCCAAAGAGAGGGATAGTCCCTCATAAAAGCCGTAAGGGCCAGCAGCTATGTGTGAATTTGTGAAGTGTGTGGGTGGAAGTGTTTTCAAGGCAGACTTCTGACTTTAAACCCATTTTAAACTAGACTTTACACACAAACCCACACTCAAAAATGCTCCTGAGAATACATACAATCACCGTGTAGAACAACAAATGTAACACTTTGCCCACTTTGATCGGCTACTCAGAAAACAAGCTAGTGGGGGGCTCTGGGCTGGGTAGGTGATTAGATATGGGAGAGGAGTTACTGAACAGATTTGGAATGTGGTGCCCAAAAAAGTGCCCACTTCCCTCCCTTCTGGTAAGATGACAGGGGAGAAGGGGGAAAACAAAACACACTAATCTTCTGGCATCGCAGGAAGCCACAAAGCGTCATTTACACAGCAGAGTTAACAGGAGAGTACCAGGCTTCCTGATTTGCAGTGAGCAGCCTTGTTCTAGATAGAGATATTCAGACTGTCAGTATAAACTGCTTCTGTTTTCGTTTTGCATTTATTTCAATGCCAGACTCAGAGCATAAATTTTTCATCACCTGCTAAGCTATGAATAAAAGATTAAAAAAGGAACTGAGAGGAGAGAGGATAGGAGGCGAGGCAGGAGGGACATAGGGAGAGAAAGGGAGAAAGAGAGAACGCAAGAAGAGGTACAAAAAGTCTAACAGATGTGGCACATGTGGCACAACACGCCGCCTGTGTTTCCCATTCCTGGCAGTCTTAGCCCCTCCCGCATCACCCTGGTCCATACCTCTGGAAGAGCACAGTGGCTACAGTGCAGGGTAAAGATGCTATAATGAGCGTGAGGCAGAGGAACACCTCACCTTGGCTTTTTATAGGATTACCTGAGTGCTGAACTCTGTGCTCTGTGAGAAGATTCATCAGTACAGCAGCTCACTCTCTCCTTGCCCTCAGCGCTCTCTGACAGCCCGGGCCAGAGTGAGATGTCGAAGAGTTGCTGGAAAATTTGCTACACGGAGCTGACAAGTTCAGTTGTGGGTTAAAGAATAGAGAAGAGGAGGGAGAGAGGGATGGAGAGATGGATGGAAGGGCTTGGGAGCACCTTATCATCCAACTTTGAACTATGACTGAAAATCCACACTGAGCTCACACCATTACTTGAGTTCACTACATTTATACAGGATTTACTATTCCACTGTATTCTAACGTCCAGTAGTTTGATGGACAGTTAACAGATATTATAACTTCCAGGGTAGGATTTAAACACTAAGAAATCTGCAAACAGAAACACAAAAACTGACACCAAAACTATTGTAATTAGTCTACATTTACTTTACTTTAAGAGTTTAATGATGTCATTACATCCATGACATCAAGAATTCTTAACTTATATGCTGCTGAAAAACAACCGTAGGACTGCACTTAAATATATATGCTTCATATGACCTTGTCACTTGTCAAAAATTAATGCCCAGTCTCCTGAAATATATACATTATACGGCACTACAAGCTGGAGCCCACTCCCACACTCCCTCGCACCATATACAGTATATTATATATAAATATGTGTAGCTAGAAGGTGTAGTGAACGTATGTGCACAGTGAAATTCATCTCTGGTTAGAGAAGAGGTAATATATCCCACCAGGACCCGTGTTCCTCGTAGCAATTTAAAATAATTATTGTGAGACCCGAGCAGCGAGACGTCAGCCCCAGCCTTCTGCATTTAAATAAGGTTGTGTGTGTGTGTGTGTGTGTGTGTGTGTGTCTGTGCACCTGTGTTGACATGTTGCCTGCTGAAAACCATGATGGGGGACTGTCCAATCGGATTCACATAGCATACTTTCTCTTCAAGATATTAAATAATGGAAAAGACAAAAGTTTGGGATTTTTCCACAACAGGTTTTAAAATGATATTTAAAATACTGTAAACGTGAGTTGATTTAAAGAGGTTGGCATAAGAGCTTTAGATGTTTTCATGGGTTCTAAAGCAGATATCAATTCTGTAAATCCATAAGAATAAACACTGACGTAAACAGCAGATGTCTCATGGGTTGACAAATTAAAAATACCACAAAGAAAAAGGAGAGAGGAGAATCAGTTGTTATTGTAAACATAAAAGGCCCTTTAAAGTCATTTGTAAAAAAAAGTTGCTGATCCAGAATGTGCGAAATGATATTGGTACAGTGATAACAGACACTAAAGAAAAAGCCAGAGTGCCGACATAACACCACAATAAAGTAATTCATTTTTTATTATTTTTACGGAAAATAAATAAGTAGCATTTGGCCGATTCTGAGCTGAAAAGATAAATAAAAATGTGCGAGGGGTTTTCTAACATGGTGCCACTGGTTTGCCCTATACAACACATATCTCCTACACTGTAACCCCCTGCAAGGCGTCACCTCACATCACCACCTACTCACCACATCAACTAGTTACTGTACGTTTGAGCCTTCTGTTATTTTATAGCCATTGTGTTCACTATGCACTAGCACTGTGTCCTCGTTCTTGATCTTGCATGTGACCCTCTTTTATACTATATTATCTTGGACGACAGTGTGGCACTAGGCTTTGAAACGCCATCTGAGGGAAGATCAGAGGTGAGGGCAATGCCAGGAGGAGTTGGCATCTCCCGATCACCCAACCATTACTGCTGCCTCCATCTGTCAATCTGTTTAATGAAATTACCTCACTCACCGATGCACATGCCCATTCCACAATCGAATTCCTGGTAAGGTGCTCCCCTGCCTCACCAGCCTCTCCTTTGGGATTTCTGTCAAAGTTATTTCAGGCAATAACCAAAAAAGCACATCCCAACAAATAAATACATTTGAGCAAATACATACTGCTGTGCAACACAAAACGCTAATTCAATTTCCCTCCTTTTAGTCGCTTCCTTCCTGCAAGCCCGTTTGCCCACGCTCCAAATGTCAACAGGACTGGGGCACGTTGAGTGGCATCTGGTGCCACATCAACCAGCGCTCACGGATACAAAAAACCTCACAGCACGCCGAGTTAACCTGGAGTGTGGCCAAACCAGCAGCCATACTCGCTAGCTAAGTGCCACGGCACCAGTCAAGTGCCCGTTCGGCTGTGCGCCCACCCGCATCAGTGCATTCTTCACACACACACACACACACACACACACACACACTTGCTGGCACTCTCAACCCCCAATGGCACTAGGCGATGACAGGCAAACAGAAGGGCCCTGCCTTGCTGAGCTGCTCCCTGCCCCCAGCACATACTGTACAGCTCCCTAGCTAACCCCAGAGCCATAGAAGCTCAGAAAGTCTCGCTGGCAGCCTGTTAGTGTGGGCTACGCAAACAGTGTCAGCTAGAGTAACAGTGTAGCTATGGGCGACCATGGCCCTATCCAACATCTGAATGGTGATGGAACAATTACACAGATCCTAACAAAAGTAAATCCATTCAAACACATGTCCTCCCAACCAAAAGTCCCTTTGGAGTTTTATTTGTTTCTAGATCAAGTTACTGACATGATAAAGATGTCACAATCTATGTTACTTGTCAAGTCATTAGCTGCTATGACTTGAATTTTAGTCACGACTGCTTTGCAAAAAGAAAGTTGGTGTTGCCCGAGAAACTATCAGCAGTATACCTTATGTGTGAAATCGGTCTAAACTATTAACCCAATTTATTTAACTGTTTAAAATGTATTTCTTTCAAATAACTGGGAAACAATCAACCAACTTAACTCGCAGTTAAAAAGAACTTCATTGTACCTATGAACTACCATTTCAGCTCGTACCCTCAGCCCGGCTCCACGGAAATGAGAACTGGCTCTCAATTACATCCCAACTAAGAGTGCAGATGACAGTGTGAAACAAGCCCAAATAAAACACATCAGGCTGTTCAAATGGGCTGGTTCAGGACCACTGAGCAGCCAACGGTGCCAGCCAGCTAGCCAGCCGGCCAAATCCATATAGATCTATGGTGGGATAAAAAAGTGCAAGCAAGCTCGAAAGCTAGCCATAGTGACTGAGCCCAACATATGTTCTATTCCAATCCATGTCGCTCTTCATTTGCTTGTTCGTTTTCAAGCTGGCCATTCAGCCCTCCCAATTTATAATCCCATTTTATGTTCTTTGAAAAATGCTCAGTGGAGTTATTGCTATCCGATATTTTAGTCAAATAAATAATCAACTATATTCACTTTTATGTCCATTCAAGGGGAACATTTTGTCTTTAGCTGAAAATAACAAATACACTGATAAGGCTCTACAGTCATATACAAAATAAATACAATAATAAGTACATTTTCATTACCTGTAAAAAAATAAAAAAAATAAAATAATAAAAGTTAGAAAGTTAGATCTAGCACATACGGCTTTTACTTGACTTTTGCCAACAAGATAAACACATTATACATATTTCATAATAATTCATAAGCGATAATACTTAGAATTCTTCACTTTAGTAATGGAGATTGTGTGCACAGACTGTAGCCAATAGCACACCAAAGAGACTGAAAATAACTACTGCTGCACCAGCTCTGAGCCCAGGACAGACTGAGGGGTAAAACAGAGTTCATTAAGAGATTTCAAGGCACCTGAAGTTCATTTGTCTCCCTTCAGCTTCAAACCAAGATCATAGGGACACAGGAAGAGAGGGATGCAAGCAGTTCTTCTTCTTCTTCAACTTTGAATGCCGTTGTCCCTTTCTTCATTAGCTTGTTACATTTTCGGTAAATATATAAATAATACATATACACCAGTGGGGTTTATTCAATGTGTCTCTATGATACAGTGCATTTATGGAAAATACAGGATATCACACTAATCACTAGGAAATAAATTAATAATAATAAAGCCATTTAATAAAATTGGCCCTATCGACCATTCAAGGTGTTTTGGCAAGCAGCAGATTGTTATTTATTTGATCTTATTGTTGAAAAATGACTACAAGACATGTTTGAACCCACATGTATGACTTGAGGCCTGTATATTTTTGGAATCAATCAAAATACATCACTGACAAAGATAATGATGAAGTTAAAACAAGTGAAAAATACCACAAAACTGGCATTGGCCAATGAACCACAGGAATCTTGAATTTTAAATGATTCACTGTAGTTCAAAAACATTGCTTGAATTAAATATTGTCAACGCAAGTCTTCTCCTTAGTGAACAATGCTGTGGCTAAAAATTGGATTATAATCCCACTGCTAGGGTCATCCAAGTGTCACTGGAGGACATACGGCAGGGTGACTATGGGGTGCCCCTTGTGGTGTGGTGGTGTGTGTGCGTGTTCAATTAGACTTTGCACACATGAACGCTTGGCACTGGCTGTGGACTGTGTGTGTTACTGGTGTGTGTCCATCTCTGAGGCTGATTAAGATGCACTTTTCCCCCGTGTGGAAGGACACCTGGTCGTAGTGGGAAAGTGGGCTATGGGCCACTAGGGCAAGGCTAGAAGCGGTGGAGAGAGCAGCAGGAGGGAGGCAAGATGAGCTACTGCGATACACTGTCACTTACTTCCACACCAAAAGGACGGTTAATTTTGCTCTGGTCAGATAAGGCCAAGCCACATGGCAAAGGCTGAGAAACACAATGCCAGGAGTTAGATAACCTTGAGTGGGCAAACTCACAGGACACAGAAAGAAAAAACACGTGTGACTTACTTCTGCCACAATTCTCCATGTACATAATCAAATAATAGTATACACATTGGCATCTAAACTTTAAGCAACATTTACATTATTGATAACATACTACATACATGAAGGAAAAGAGTTGACAACAGGGGAACAAAACATTCTAAGTAGGGGGAGGGGTATATACACTCACACCTGCATTGAAAGAAGCAAACTATAACAGCTTGTAAGACTAAATTAACAAAGCTAAGCGTGAATGACAGTTTTCCTGGCGTCTGCTTGGACTATAAGTAATTGGTGCGTGTCTGTCATTGCCAGCAACAGCGAGGAGAACGTCTTCCTCAGCTGCTCTCCTGTCTGTTTTGTTCACTGCACTTGTGTAAAGTGGGAGAAAATAAGTGTCATTCATTGAATGCCGCTATTCTTTTCATGACAGCTTCATATCTGTAAGTTGGGGGAGGCCACCTTAACATCCTCCTCTTTTCTGGTAACGCCTTTGACAGGGTGTTAAAAAAGGGCCCCACCTCTTTGTCCAAGGATGGCTAAGCACGCACACACACCTACACAGCTCTCTAATAAGTTTTTACACACCCACTGAACAATGTCCAGGGCCTAACAATCAGCCGCACACAGACGGACTCCTGCGCCACCAGGAGAGAGCTGAAGAGTATCTGTGATGAGAGAAAGCCTGCCCTTTGTAACCTGCCGCAGTCACAGTTCCTGTTTTAATACAGCTGATCAGAGGGTTCAGTGAGCACTGGAGAGGCAGACTGTAGCGTATACCTGCATCAGGCCATCTGTCTGACCTCGCCACGCACATCTTCTCAGCATCTTTCGCCCTCACTTATGGGTCGGTCGCCATGGTAACGGCTGACATGACTACTGATCCTCATATCTATAAAGAGCAGAGCAACGCTGTCCTGGCACAACCTCATGCAATATCCAACTAACAAAGGTACATTAAGGAGATTTTTTAATTTTAATATTATTTTTAGTATTTTTCAAGATGAGTGACAAGCTCATAATAAGGCAGTAAACAAGTTGACACTAGTTAAGTTTAGTCAAGAAAACATGCTGACAATCATCCACAAAAAACACCAACAATAGAACATTAACGTTCCACGCTGAAAGAGCATGAATTATATATTTAGAAAAGTATCAATTTGCAGGAATAGGAAGACATTATTGCAATACAATTGATGAAAGAATATGAACTGAAGTCTATGGCATATTAAGCAGGGCTAATTAATCCTGTCTAGAGAGACTATGTTTTTTTCTCCTCCATTCTACAGTGTTGTTTTCTTTGTATACTACCGTTTAGAGATTACTATTGAGTCATTCTTTACAGACTAACCTTTTGACCTCTTATAGCCAGCTGACCACAGACCACATTGCTCCATCACTGCAGAGGCTTCCTTCAGGAGCCCATCTTGACTATTTCAATAATCAATTAAATATTAATACGTACATAGAGGCGATAGGTTGGGGAACGGGACTGGAACAACAGCATTAAAGGGTGAAAATGTATGTTGTGAATTAAGATTGCATTTAGTTTGTTTACATTTTACACACTGTCCCAACTTAATTTCAATTTGAGGTTGTGAAAGGCCTCTCACAAAACAAGTCCTCCAACAAGCAGCTACCACAAATACAAAATGCTTCAGCTGAGGTTGTCACACACACACACACACAAAAAACAACATATTACCCCAGTACTACGGTCTCTCACAGAATTAATTTTAAAATTCTTAAACTGATCCACAAAGAGGTCCAAAGTATTTGACTTAAACCAAAATTAAAGGGCCTGGTTGTTGTTAATGAAAATTATTCCTCAATCAAACCAGGATGAATAAAGGTTGAAAAAAAAAAAAAGATTAATCATTTTAATATTGTACGGTTATGCATGAGTTCATACTTTAATAGACTTTAAAGTGTTTTTGTCATAATTGCTTATTCTTTGTCTTTATTGGAAATGTTTATACTTTAATTCTATGTAAAGCACTTTGAGTACTCTGGATGCTTGAAAGGAGCTCTACAAATACATTTGACTTGCAGCAATGAGCATTCACTGATGTACTATTAAAGAGTAATAAGTAAACCAATGGTAAACCTATGAAAGCATTTTTCTCTGGAAGTTTGTTCAAAAGGAATCTTAATAGTACAATAAAACCTCAAATCAGGCAAATTCTGAACAACAGTCAAGAGTAAGCCTTTGGCATTACATTGGATTAAAGTAAAGGTGAGTGGCTCAAAGGCAATGGGTAGTGAATAGAAGAGAGAGCGAGAGAGCGCCCTGAAGCTCCTGTTCTGATGTGTATGTTATTCTCTATTTAATTAGCATGGGTCCAATATTAAAATAATAACATTTTCCTCCACAGTAAATGCTTTGAGTTCCAAAATCAATACCTCTGCCTCATAATGCCAAAGTATCATTACACATAATAAGAGCAAAGTTGTCGCAATTTATTGGGGATTAGGACAAAAAAAACAAAAACACGTTCACATATTATAGATTTAATAATGTCTTAAATGTCACCAATTCCTATATGTCTTAATGGGATTTTTTCTTCGCTGGTGCCAAAATAGTGATGATTTTGAATTTGTAAACACGGAGCACTTACTACATACTCTTCATGCATTGCTCTCCACTTGAATGAAAAATGGAAACCAATGGCAAACTTACAAAGTGAAGGATTACCTTGTGCTTAGTTGCTTTATTTAAACATCCTTTATGAGCGTTCCGTAACCAAAGGCGACAAAACCTCACGTCTATCAGTATCCACAAAGAAAATCCATTAAGGTAACACTTGAGGAAAAAACTACTGCTGAAAGTAGGAATTGTTGCTTGTCGCACACAAATTAAGCGAATAAAAAGAACAAAAACTTTGGAGAAGAGTGACAATTGTATCATCTTCGGGTTGATAGACGGTGCAGACAGTAGGGTGAAAACAGACTGATGGGGAAGTATACAGCTGTCTCGGTAAGGCCTCTGTCAGGCTCTCCATGGCCTTATTGGATGAGCCACTCTCAAGGTACTCAATCTCTATTCAGTGCACGAATCAATGGCTGCTGATTAGATTTCGGAGGGTTACTATGCTGTTTTTGTTTGTTGTGACATCTTCCCCGCGCTTTGTGAGGTCTCCGTGCTCCTGTCTGACAAAAGCGCCACCTCCTCCAATGGCGGAAGAGACTAGAAAACATGGATACAGGATCTGGGGGAAGGGGATTATATAGCTACCGTATATAAGGCTGATTGGGCTTTACGTTGCAATGCATCCTTTTGAAGACAGGATTAAATGCACACAACTGCTCATCTAATTATTTGTATTTATTGTTGTATAATATGTAAGTACAATGCTATAAATGTCATAGTTCATTTATAGCCTTGGATTCTAAAGACATATTTTTCATCTGGTTTTGAATTCTATTGTACGCAATGATGTCCTTGTGATCAAACTACAATGGCAACTACAATGTAAGTCCTCCACAATGGTTGAGAAATTACAGTTGAATCTAATGACAACATTTGGAACTTTAGACATGTTTGTTAATATCGCCGCAAGCCATGGGTCTACTGACAATTACTTATTGGAAAATATCATTTTAAAAGAGTATTGTATTCAGAACACAGATAATTCAGCAAGGACTCCAGTTCTGCATCCCATGGCTCTATTGTACACTATTGAGGCATACACCACTCTAAACCCCAACCCATAAGAAAAAAAAACACATTAAATAAAACGTCTATCTATCATTTTTTGGAATCCAATTCATTGCCTTCTCGTAGATTGTGCTAATGCCACAAGTGCAACAGTGTTCAGTGTGTAGTACAATCCTCAGTATGGAACATTTAGAGTGTAAAATATTTACCAGAAGCAGTTTGAGGGAAATATATCCCATTGCATCCGAGCCAAGTCAAGGCCAACCCTCACAGCGATCCAGGGTAAAACTGCCTATGTGATAAGAAGCTGAAAGAATCCGATAAGCTCTAAATCTAAACAGGGCCAAAGCATCTGCCTCAATAATAAATGTGCCATGCTAAAAGGTTACTTGAACTGGCGGATTCAAATTTAATTGAGGCTATGTGATGAATAATTAATCTTTTTCCCAGAGAACACAAGGCAGTAATGCAGAAATCCCAGAGCGAAAAAGAAGAAAGAGTTGGCAAAACAGACGAAAAGATGGAGGGTGAGCCTATTCCACAAAGTCCTATGAAGCCCACCACAACACTGCTACTACACAGCACGGTCAGGGCATGTTCGTCACCCGCCATATCGTCACCCTGGTAACTGACCTGAGCACAAGGGAATAAAGAAATCAAGCTTTTAACATGAGAACACAAACACTGAAGAGTAATAACAAAGCTACAGAAGGAAAAATCAAAGCGTCAATGATATGATAAACCAGCATGTGATGAGGAGTTAGTCGTAATGCTTGAGTTTAGCATTACAAAGTCAACATGACAGAGCATTTAACATCCGTATTTAATGTTTTCAAGACAGATCCCCCCGCACCCCATTTTTTCTGTTTAGGTATTTCAGCTGGAGATGTCTTCAGATCTGTAGTTTTTAAAGCGGACTGCCACAAATCTGTTGTGGCTGATGACAAAAGCAAGCCGGCGTGAACGTTACCCCTGAAGGAGAAAGAGAGGTTGTGGTAGCTCAACTTTGAGAAAACTCTAACATGACTTAGAGCTGGCTTCAGTCACTATTACCCTTTATGATTTATTAGTTACATCATAACCATTCCAGCCAGTGTACTGTTCGTGCCAGTCCCTGAATATATACCGGTACACTGAATGTATTAAAAAACCTATACTATATAAATATGCAAATTAGGGCACACTAGGAGGCAGGTGATTTATGAATCATTTATTGATCATTACAGAAACTTATTAAGTGCAGTGTTGACCCTGAATGGGTAAAAAACATTCAATTAAGTATTAATAAACCATCCATTGACCGATTAGGCATATCTACATATAAAGAACAATGACATCTATTCCTCTGTGCAAAAACTCTTTAAAACTTTAATAAAAAGGAGGACTGTACAAAATAGGGTTGCAAGATATATTGCAATTGCAATAATTGCAATAAGCAAATCTTACTCTGTGTAAAACCTACTAAACCTGTAGTTAAGATATCTCCAAACAAGATCTGGAATGCAAAGGATTTGGGTTTGGATTAGTATAGCAGTTAGTCAGTCTAATCAGAATCAGAATTACTTTTATTCATCTCCAAGGAGAGATTCTTTACAGACATGCAACTGACCAGTAGAAGAAAACAGAAGTTCAAAAATAAGATAAGATCAGAATAGAATAAAATTGATGAAATACAATAGATCTGTTTTAATCAACTTAACACCCTGGTATGAACAATTTATATTTAACTTAATTATAAAAGCTGCTTTTAATTGATCCCTAATTCATCTATGAGTGGTCCATAGTCAAAAAAGTTTCCAAGATAGTTCTGGGCAGTGTTTTAAAAAGATCATACATTGTTCAGGTGAATGTGTCTGAAACTTTTCGTGCTATATTTTAGCAATTCATATTTTAGTTATCTCGCAAATCATAATGATCCTGGAAGTGTTTAAAATGTGCACTGTGAACAGAATCCTGCCATCATAAGAATGAATTGCAAATCTAATCTGAATCGCAATGTTGTTCAGCGAAATGAAATTGTTCAGCAGAAACTAAGAAGTGGCATCTGATGTAAACGAATCAAAGCATGTAGGCGCTAGATGATTGCCATGGCGACACAACAGCCAAACGCCTCAAACAAGACAATACATCCTAATGATTTAATTATAATGGGGCATAAAACGAGGAATGCCGGTGTTACAGTCCTTCACAAGTCATCCCCGTTTCGGCCGTCTCCCTCTCAGGGGTACCAGGCTGCTCCCCATCACGCCTGCTCTGACTCCGGGCTCCACAATGCTGAGGTAGCGGTTTGTGGTGGCGTAGAGATGCCTCTGTCAGGAACGTGCTTATCCTCTCACTCGAGCCACCCTCTTATACATAAAATATCAAACATCTGAGGGACAATATGCTGACCTGCCGTGACCTCCACACATGCCATAGCGCACAAAGGAATACACTTGCACATGTGCGCCAACACACACACAGACTCGAGGTGCGTGCACAGATGAACACTGGCATACAGTGACACACACAAACGCAGAGAGCTCCAGTCGCCTCACATCCCCCACTCGTACGTGCCTGGACTTTCTTCCCCATCTCCGCCACATCCCTCGCATGATCTATTTGCGACATCTGGCGGCGCCCGCTATATTCATGGTTAGAAAGATATAACAGTAACAGAGGGTAAAAAGAGAGAGCGAGAGAGCGAGAGAGCGAGAGAGCGAGAGAGCGAGAGAGCGAGAGAGCGAGAGAGCGAGAGAGCGAGAGAGCGAGAGAGCGAGCGAGCGAGATGGTGGGATACTGAGGTTTTTCGGGACGATTTAAATTGAGAGAATGTGAAAGCGATGTTAATGCGGGAGAGATTTAACTAAAACATCATTGGTAAATTGAGTAAAACGTAAAAAGCTGTAAGCACATCAAATTCCATGGCTAAAGGCTTGGGTACCCCCTAGTGGGAGCCCAGCAGCAGTCTGGCCCTTTTGGATCTGACTGGGGGTGTATGAGGGGTTCTGCAGCAGGCTGCCATGAATCCAGAGGGGTCAGGGGTCAGCCTTCTTGAGTTGCGGTGACATCATAACAATGGGACACTTCTCGAGCCTCAGAAACACAAGCTGATCCATTCTGCTGAGGCTAAGGCACCAGGCCCCTCTTTTCCCACACATTCACACCCGGTGCCAGACAGGCAGAGAGCCTCACCCTAGAACCCCGGCCCCCCACCCCATCCCTTTTTCTTTCTCTCTGCTCCTTCTTTCAGAGGCTAGATTAAAAGAGATGGCTTAATTCGGTCTAATTATCTACCCTTACCCTCTCCCTGCGTCCTCCCCCTCTTTTCTCTGTCTCGCTCTTACTATATCTCACCGTGTGGATACTAATTAGCTGATGTGAATTGTATCTACTATACAAATAGACTGAGCAATTATGTAAAAAAATGTATAGGCTGCTTTTTAAAACATTACACATTCTCAGCTCCAGTATAAGCCTGAAGTATTCCTCCCCACTGACACATTACATAAACTGGCTTTGATGTGGACCAGACAGCACTCTGGTACCATGACTGATGATATTCATCTCACATTATGAAATTGCAGAGATAATTGCAAGACATAGGGGGAACGCTGGGTTTAAAAGCTCTAAACACTGAACAAAGCTGTCAGCTAAACCTACAGCACGGCCGCAGTTTTGACATGGGAAAACATTTGATCATCACTCTAAGTTTATTAGAGCCAATAAATGATGCATTTTCATTCACATCTTCATTTGCTTTATGTAATAATCCTGCAGTTGGAGTGCATTCATATACACGTTACATAAGCAGAAATCACATTAATGAGATCATACACTTGTGTTGAAAGTGCTAATTAGTTGCTGGGCTGAGGCTAAGGAAACTAGGCGAGGATCCTAGTGACTTCTACCATTGTTTCCTAATCCCCTGCTCACATTCATAATTCATTCCATCACGAACCGCGATGATACAGCACTGCTCATTTTGTGTTTTTTACTTTGTCTCTGGTAGAAAGAGGATTTTTTTTTCTCTTTTTTCCCCTTCACTTCTGCCTTCCTAGCTGTGAGGTTTTACTGTAATAATAAAATGTGCAAGCCAGGGATGTACGCCTCGGGACCCAGCCGTCGGGCCACTTTGACAGCTTCATTTGTGCTGTCGCTCTTTGATCCTTCCTGTCACTGATATCCAACACCACTGAACATACATTTACCCCTCCACAACAAATATAAATAAATAAAATACTGAACTGTATGTTATGAAGCCAAGCAAGGAGGGCTATGGTTGTTTTGCTACATCTGCTCAGAAGTAGCTCCCGCCTTTCGGTCTCCATCCACCGCTGCAATGCTTCGGCACCCTCAGGCCTGATCTCTTTTGTAAATGGTCTCTGACACACACCCACCTACTCGCACAAACAAACACATGCTCTGCACTGTACCGAAATAACAGCTGAATCCTGTCCAACTGTAACTCCCCCTTGCATGTAGTATAGTGCATATTCCCAAAGTGCCCCATTACTGTGAAGGCAACTGAGAACGGGAGGTGTTGTTAAGATATGAGGAGCAAGGTGTAACACGGAAAAAGCCCCAAAAATACAGATGTAGCACACCTGGTATAATGTTGTGATGCAGAAGGGGGAGAGAGCCGAAAGGGGAGAGAGCCGGAGGGGGACTGATTATGATCGGTGCTGTCAGGTCTGAGATGCTCTGATGACTGAGATACAGCCATATCTGCTCTCAGTGATACAGAGACTGATATCTGCCCACACTGGCACTCTACTCAATGAAACCAGCAAAAAGACATAGTGCTAAATATAGATTATAATATAGAGTGGAACGCATGTCTTTGTTCTTAGAAAGACATTTAGGATTTTTGTCTAACTTTTGAACTTTGACTATAGAGGGTTATCATGAAAAATAAGCTGACAAATGTGAATGATATATTGTGTAACTCTAAGTTCTGTACCATAGCATTGTCTTGATTTCTCTTGATTTCTCTTTTTTGACACATAATAATGATAAAACCTTTAACAATAGGTTTTGTTTCCTGGGTAAAAACAAATTATAAAAAAGTGAATTTGTGTTGTCATGATTTTACATTTGACCAGCCAGAAATACTAGTACAGTAACCAAAACAAACGTCATAGGACATATGCTGGTGCCAGGGTTATAGCATGAAAGCTAAAGTTACACCTGTAGTCCCTGAGCAGGTTAGTATTAAATAGTGGAAATACAGATTAAATGTATAGAGAAAAAAATCACCATAAAAAAATTACACAGATACTATAGGGTGACATCATTCAAATACTATTCTAAAATCAATCCAAAATGAATCCATTTATAAGCATACATTCTAAGCCCCTCCCCTTTGCCTCACATACACACATCTACATGCTCCAGATCATTCAAAATGACACTCATCCGTAATGTGTACAAACTCTAGATATCAGACACTCCTTTGTCGGACGTGCAAACATTTGAAAACCTGTATAAATTATAATCTCTGTTGCTGTGAGTCATTGGAATCAGAAAAGGCTGTTTGGGTGAGAGCGGTCTTACATTTGGGACACTGTACTCTCTTCTGGTGTGTTACTCGAGTAGTTTTTTCTGAGGTCAGCGAAACAACATCTTTCAGAGGAGGAGCATCTTGATTGCTTTGATAAAACATGAATACTTTGGAGAGTTTCCCTGTGGTAAATATGACTCAAGTACGCTCAAACTGATGTAGAGTTTGAAAATAATGGAATATCTGACTTTTGAAAAGAAGGATTCTGAATGAAAAAATGTATTTAAAAATGAATATATTTATGTCCAAATTGTTTACAGAAATCACCTCTGATATTTGTTTGTGGTGAGATAGTATAATAATAAAAAAAAATCTCCTCCCCTTAGTGGCAGTGCTAACAGAGACACAGAGAAACCAGAATTATATTCTTAGTTATAATTCAATGCTTCAACAACTGACCAATTCTTATGAAGAGCTGACAGTAACTTTCACTGAACAATTTTATTACAAGACATCTTAATGTTTTGAAATATGCTAAGAATATGCTGCATTGTTTGTAAAAGTAACATTTCTAGCATCTCAAGATTTGACCTCAAATACAACGTGCTGGTAAAAAATTCTGCCCCTCGGAGCTTTTGAAAACAACCTAAGAGTACAAGAACAAGATACAAGATGAGAGGGTCAGATTTTCATCCTGAGGATCCAAGGATGATTACGTTGATGTGGTGACAAGGTGAAGAGAAGAATATAAAAGTATAAAAAGGACAAAAGTGCAAGTGAGGGATTGTAGCTGGGGCTGGCAACCTTTAAACTCCTTGTGCTTTGTCAGATGTCCATGTGTAGTGTACAGTAGAAAGAGAGGTGGTCCCCTTAAAGAACACAAGGACAGCTCACCTCGAGTGTGTAGGAGACAGAAAACTCTACCATTTAGATTTCTGAATGACTCTAAAGAACATGCAAACAAATAACTACCAGTAGGGCACGAATGGAGGCAAAAAGAAAAGCTATGAAGTGTGGCTAACCTTGAGAACAGTGAGGGGCGCAGGGAAGGTCTACCACATGCTGATAAGAAGGGCTCTTTTAAAGGCTGAAGGAGGAATACTCAGACGGAGGGGATAGGAAGGCCCACTGATTGCAAGGTACAGTCCAAGGGTCACACTTTGAATCAGAAAGGGCGGACACACATACCTGGACCATAAGACTCCTATTAACACACACACACACACACACACACACATACGCAGATATGCAGTAGTCTTCTGCCATTACAAAACCTGTAGAGACAAATTATAAAACATTTGGAGTGAAAGGAAGAAAGATAGAAAGAGGCAGGATAGGGAGCCCTGACAGTAATCTAAATGTCCTTTCTTATGATTGTCATTGGCATTCTTGTAGACTGGCATGTAACAGGACTATATGTCAGATATCACTACTCTCGGCTCTGTCTTCTCTAAAGGGTAGAGCAGTATTCATAATGTCACCAGAAAAAAAATGATGATCCCAGCCAGCCAAAGTCCAGGACCAGGACCTAAAGAACCTATCAAGATCACTAAATGTCTCAGGTAGCAAATGTAATCACACAAGCTGTTCTTAACAGCCATGACAAAGGGGCAAACAAAGTTTATTTTTGAGAAAATAAAAAAATAATTGATTTGAACAAAATCCTATTCACCTTAAGAAAAATTCCGCTGCTTTACTTTTTATTTCATTTTCTCCTCCCCTCTTCCCTTTTCATTGTCTTCTGTCAAAAACAACTTGGGCTAACATAGCAAGCTGTCACATCAAGGCCATCTCCTGCATCTTACAAAGGGGAGAATTTTGCAGCAGCTCTCAGACAGGCAACCGTCATCTACACACAAGATGCATAAAGACCGGAGGGAAAAGGTTTTTTTTTTTTTGAACCACAGTTTCTGCCCTGAGGACAAAACCATTACCAGCACAGGGAGTGAAGTTTTCTATGCAATAACCGAATAAATAGAAAATGCTCGGGGAAGAAGAGATCAAAATTCAAATCTGTTAAGTCCTTTTAATGTGGTGGAGTGCAATAAAAGAGTGGAGCATTTTCATTCTGGATAATGTCATTAGCAACAAGGTAATTGTTATCTTGCTGACAGATGTACAAACACATTGGTTACCAGGCGGCTTAACCACAATGTATCTGCAATCTGATCATAAAGCAGTGCTATAACAGTCTTTCATCACAGCCGAGTGGACACACACCCGCGTACACGCTCACTTTCAACATCAGCAAATGCTTTCAACCATCAACATCATAGAAGCCAGATAAGTGTGCCCCCTCTTTCGCAACAACCACTGGGGAGGTGAGAGGCCTTGTAGTCAACATACTGAAAGACTACTCAGTGATCAAAGACTGAGAAAAACATGACCCGTGATGGTTTCTCCAAGATAGGAGTAAGAGGGGTGGTGGGGGCATCAGGTAAATGGAGAAAAGAGTTGAAATAGAGAGTAAAGAGCTTCATATCGGTGAGGTGAAAACAGTGAACAGTGAGCAGGGGCTAGAAGTGGCAGAGGCCAAGCATGGAGTCAGTCGTCTTTTGCCACCATGGTAATAGTTGACAGTTTTACCTGGGCCAGAAAATCTGTATAAAAAAATATAGGATATAACTTTATTTTAGAGTAACCAAATCTCCCAAGTGTCTTTCAGTGGTAAAGTGTGAAAATGTCTGTTTGCTGGTGTCGGGGGCAAACCAATAATGTCATATAAAGCATTGTTGAGTGATAGAAGAAGTGATTTGCGAGAGGACATCCAGACTCAGAATGATCAAGTGATGTCCTGCCCAGGACCTGTGAGAGCACTAACTATTCTGCCACCATTCCCTCGTACAATAAGAGAGAAATATCCAAACATATACTAGGAAAGGCTTCTGCCAGCTCAAAAGCGTATAAGGCAAACATGACGACGCCCATAGATTTGCCAAGACAAGCGTCAAGTGCTTACCTGTAACGGAAAAACCGGCAGAAAAGTGGGATGGGTCATTTCAATTGTGTACTAGAGTGTCTGAATAGGCCTAAGTGTTTTGTGTGTGTAACTGCACATGTGCACTCAACTGTGAAGTAGTCACACTGTGAGGAAGAAGTAAATATACGAAAAAAGTGGAAACAAGTGTAGAGGGAGAGCTTTGACAAAAGCTGCAGACCACAACGATGACCACATTAGAATATGAATCTGACGCTACTGTGATTCTGGCACTTAAAGAGCCCCTAAAGTCAAGTGTCAACTATTACGTGTCATCAGTGGCGACACGAGGTCACAGAGTGGGACAGATGAGGTCAGCCATGGCGCTCACCCTTTCTCTCAACATGCACCATTAAACAGTCCCATAGTGGGCAAAAAGACTGGCTGTCATTTGGTTGGAAAAAGGGGTTCAGTGGTGACAAGAGCATATTTTCAAAGACAAGAAAAAGTACTTTTTAGTGGGAATGCGCATTTTTAATCCAATTAGTCAAACAGGAGTAATGAGTAATGATTTGAGATTTTACATAATATTTAACATGCGTTGCCTTTCCCAGATGCAGTTCATTCCCTCTGATTAACTTTTAAACAGGTACAAATGAAACACACATGTAGGCAACAGAATGCTGAATGTATAAAATGCTTCAGTTGTTTGCTGCTAAACCGGCTCTGTAATTACCTGAAGCATGTTTTAATTGTTGCATGTTCTACTCTTAATATTAGTCAACGCTTTAGTGGCGCTCCAAGTGAGATTGATTGGATAAATCAGTCGGAATTATGGTGAAACAGGAGGCATGCCAATCAGTGGAGTGTGCTGTGTGTCTGGGTGTGTGCCAGTCTGAGCACACACATGTACGTTTGTTGGGATGTGTGCGAGTGCAAGAGCCTGTGTGGAAGTCTAAGGCTGACAGCTGGGCTTGTTCAAAAGGCTTACTGAGCATTCTGTCTGTTTGGGAGGCAACAAGCACACTATCTGAACAGGGATCTAAAACCTGTGTCAACAGCAGAGTACGACTAGTGTAAACAGCCCCAGAGTCAACATGTACAAACTCAAATAACCATTCCACTATAGTCTATTATAAAGAAAACAAGTCAAACATTTGAAAAGTAAGATTTGTAATGAATTTTGACAAAATAAAACATAATAAATACCAATACAACACTGACTTGTGAATAGAATATGTTGCTTTTTGCATGTGGTTCCTCTACTTATTCGCTGCGTAAATCCTGTGCCAATCTATGACGCTGCACTGTGTCTGTGCACACCATCATGTCAGTCCATCAGCATGTCGGCATCACAGCCCTTCACTAAATCCCAGATTAACAGTGACAGGCAGAGATCCTTCTAATTATCTCTTCCTGGACCACATGCAAATAGAAAACCAGGCAGAGAGCAGCGATTGGCTGGGGCAGTCTGGGCGCTGCCGTTGGGCTAATGAGCCTGGCGACAGGACACAAACTTGTGATGCACCACCAAAACAAACTCCTCCGTCACACACGCTCGTACTGGAGTAAAAAACATGAAGATTGTCATGCTCAGCTGAGGTCCTTATGACTATTTAGTTGCTCTGAACATAATGAAATAAATAAATACACTGCATACACTATTGCTATTAATGACATAAACTAATGCATGCATACAATATATTTATCATCATTATTATTATCAACTTAAATAACAATATCATTTAACACACCAAGTAAGACACTTGTTGGAGTTTTGTAAATACACATGTTCCCCTTATACTTAATGCTTAGGTGTAACTCTAGTATCTGTAGACAAGCATAGAAGAAATAAAATAGAATATAGAAGAAAAATAGAAGAAAACCATGACTGGAACAGACAGCCTCACTCTGGCTCTTAAAATGGACTCTTTGCCGTCATCTGAAATAAGTTGATCAAAAGAGAACATGGCAGCGGCGTAAAATTGTACACCATGTTTTGAACCACATCCCAGTCTATCTTAACTGGATGACAAAAAGGACAACATTTTGGATGGAGATTTAGTGTAAATAACTGAAACATGGAACTTGGTGAATAGTGAACGCTTAACACTCAGACAACACTGTCAGCGGTATATCAGCATGTAGTTCAGCTGATATTATTACAGTATTCCACAACAAATGACAATGTCATAGAGTAATTGATGTAAAAAAAATTAAAAAATAATAATGTTTAGTTAAGGTCTTTTTTGTAAGCTGTAAACTTGTGTAAAGCTGTAAACTGTGTAAAAGCGTCGTGGAAGGCTTATTTGAAATGTTTATAAAAAAAGATGAGTAAATCACATGTAAAGGTGTGATATGATGTTTAGGTGACATAACTCTGACCGTCTTTGTGGATGGTGGGGCAGAACCAGTAACCCATTTTAACAGTGAAGATAAATGATCATTGACCCTGTAGCAAGACTTTGAGTTGTATGAACAGATGCACCACAGTGGAGGTGAGCGAGAGAGTAGGTAAGGAGAGACTGAAGATAAATACAGCAGAGGGGAAAGTATTGGTGGAAGGGTGAGAGAGGCAAGTGCAGCCTGCTTCACTGGCTGACAGTTGACTCTGTTGGATGTGACTTTCACAGTCTGCTGGCGGTTTGTGTGGAAGCCATCACATCTGTGACTGGCCGTTTGATTAATGAGCCTCTCAGCTTGTCTGTGCAGTTTGAGAAGGGGCCACGGCCTTATCCCAGGCATCACTGATTTATTCGCCTTTGGAGCAAACCCCCAAATATCACACACACTGAAACGTAAGAGTAGAACATTCACACGCACACAGGCAGACACATGTAAGCTCTCCACGAGATGAATACAGTATACAAGTTGGCGCTGCGCATGTGTATGCAAACTGGCAGACATGAGAACAAATGGCTGTGCACAAGCCTACTCCACCACCTGTTTGGGGCTAATGTCACTTGTCCAGAACTTTTGCAAAGAAAAACCTTATACAAGTATGCAAATAAAATATGTATGCTACACAATCACAAGCTCACATCCTCAGCTGTCAGTCAGCACACTTTTTAGTCTTTTGAAATTGTGGTCTTGTATGGAGAGTCTGATTATGTTTTTTAGCGACAGCCATGAAATGTCACTAAACAACACAGTAGAGCTTCAAGGTTAGTTGCAATGTTGTAAATACTGGAGAAACCACATGTTCAAGATGGTAGAGCAACATCACTATTCAGGAGAAATAAATTGTAAAATACTTGCAGGTACATAAACGCACATGAGTGCATGTTTTCCTTTAGGCACAAACACACAATACCCCACATTGAAACACAGCCTCTCATTCCCTGAAGCATAAAGTAAGACCATTAATCCAGACACACTCAGACACAGCTTCTCCCTAGGTTGATCAGCGTCCATGGAGGAAGACGAACATTTTGACATATTTGTTTTTATTTTATTCCCTGAGAAAAAGGCCTGCCATATGGCAACGCCTGTGAACAGATGGCGTTTGCCCACTTCCTGAAAGCACAAGCGTCTATCGGCGCAATTTAAGGAGTTGCTCAAGCAAGAGAATGCCACAGCCTGGCATTTTTCCACAAACTGCTATTGTTATAGACCTGGGGGTAACTGCAACAACGAGACAATGCAGTGGAAATGCTTTAGTGTTTAGTACTTACAGTGTGACTTACCATATTCAATTACCAAATCCAGTAGAAATGGGACATCAAAAAAGTGATTTTAAATGTATATGGGCAAAATGAAGCGGATTATACAGCTCATATCAGTTACCTTTTTAAGATGCAGGTTACACAGCCATGGGCAGGCTTGTAGACGTTAGCATGAATGTCCTTGGTTGAAATCAGGTTTTTATGATGGAGTAGAAGAGCTGCCCTGTGACACACAAAGCTTCATCTCTCACACTTGGCAACACCTTATCAACCAGGTCAGACGACCTCTATGACACAGACACACACCAATGCAGCTCAAAAAGTCACCTTGGAACAACATTGAGTCTCCTTTCAGACTTTAATTCCAGCTCTGTACCGCCAACAAACTCAAAGGAGAAATGACGACTACAGTTCACAAAGGCCTAGTCTCACAATCGTGGATAGAAAAAAGGTTATGTTGGTTTGATTGGTTTTATATAAAATGATGTTATGACAACCTGAACGAATGTTCAGTAAAGAAAAGAAGATTTCAAGGGGTGACCAAGGACAAAGCAGATGAGCTAACCATTGATAGATCACTATCTTGGAAGTATCTATTTCACTATTGTGAAACTATTCAGTGGAATCATTTAGAAAGTCTATGCCTTTACAATAAATAAGTGTCTCATATATTTGAGTAGAAAATGGCATTGTGGACACATTTCCTTCAGTAGATTATAACCATTAAAAGAACCATCAGTGCAGTTTCTTCAAGGTTTAATGTAGTGTGTAGCTAACCTATAGGTAATTTTAAAAAAAAAACAACGCTGCTTTGATGTCAAAGACTTGGAATAATAAAATAAAGGAAACTTAGCCAAGATTAGTGTGATTTTTCTTTCTTTGTTAAAGGCACTCTCCATTATTAAAAGTAACAAAGAAAACATCTCGAGATACATACTGTAAACTCAAAAGGTTAGATCATAAAAGAAAAAACTTTTGTCCAGTTGTCAGAATTGAAATTTATTTTACAAGCTCAAAAAGTCTCAAAAAGTTTGGTTAGCTAAGTCTTTCTTTCTGAACAGGCTGTCTGAGAGGAGGCCAGGTCAGCCCGTCAACCAGGCAACCCTGGGGGTCCGGGGGTGGTATTAATCAGTCTGGTTTCTGCTGAAAAGCTCAATCTGCAGATGATGGATGAGCCATCGCGGTGAGGGAACTCAAGTGACAGGTGACAAAGAAGGACACACACACCTGTATAAATCCACTGCTCCTGTCTGGCTCCTGTCTGTGGGCCACAGTGTAACCGTGTGGAGGTAACAGGGCAGAGTGTTTATGTGAGCATGAGTGTCTCAGCGTGTGCCGCTCTCCTAATGAAGTCATCTGAACAGTGATTTAATAGCCCCCGTGTAAAAGCCTACGGACCTTAACTCATAGCCTTGCTCCATTAGAATATGATATAAACCCACGGCACAATATCTATACTGCCACTGGAACAATAGATAGGAGGTCAGCGGTTTACAGCAAACTGTAAGTGGTGAAGGTTAGTGCACAGTAGTAGATAGTATAGCATCACAACCCAAACCAAAATATATCAGAAAAGCTTCTTTTTGTCCCAAAAGGGCCACTATTTGACCACTAATTTGAGACACACACAGAGATAAGGGTAAATTTGACTATGTATTCCTCCTTTCCATGTTTTTTTTTTTCTTTTTTTGCCTTCATGATATTGAGAGCTGACTCACCCTGTCACTCAAACTACAAGCCCAGTCTCTTCTGAGTCTTGAATCTTATTTGATTTTATATTCACTCCATTCAGCTCCTATTCAAGGATAGTCTAACACTAACTTGCTTCAGTCAAGCAATGACAGCATCTGTTTTAACTTGCAACAAAGCGGCATATAAAAAGAGAAAGCATAGACGACATGTGTGTGGGAAGAAGAGCAAAGGCATTGAGCCGATCAAGCTCATCAGCAGAGCACCGAGCTGCGCTCTTCACCCTTATTAGACCTGTGTCCTTGGCAGATGCAGAGCTTGCCCTTTGTTATGAAAGTGTGCCTGCGTTACAATGGTGGCGATTTAGAATGGATTGGGTGTAGGCGTGGAGACAAGGTGCAGTAGCCCCAAGGCTCCTGATAGCTGGCAGTGTGACAGCTGTGAATGGAGAGCAAGGAACAACCTGAAGTATTGCCATCTAATATGTGTCACCTACCTGCATAAATATTTATGCCCATTGCAAAGCTGAACACGAGAGAGCAGGGGGCTGATGGACTTGGGCAAAAACTCTTCAATCAGGTGACCAACATCTGAGATAACCACTTTTCATATTAAGCCAGTCTGTCTTCTCCTGTGGCTATGAGCTGTTAAAGGGACTTGGGAGCCGACCTTTTGGCGATTGAATCAATCATTCCGTCATGTTAAAAGAGTTTATTAACATAGACTCTTCACTATAATTTGTCACAAATGATACACAGTATCATCGTGTCTATGATAGGAAGTAGCATTCTGAACAGCTGGTACAGAGCAGCTGCACTAGTAGTGTAGAGCATCAATGGATTAGACAAATAGACATTTAAATTGTGGAAAATTCTGATTATGCACTGCTGTATCTTGACAAAAAAATTAAGGCAAGCCACATACGATCCTCGTAGCAGGCATCCAACCTGCATGGCTCCATGGACATAGACATTTAAAACCAAATCTTTATGCCAAGGAGAATAAGGCTAAATTCATCAGGCTAAGTTACTAGTCAGGTTTGTTGAGAGGCAAGCCTGCTCAGAGAAAAAGTGAAAGTTTTTCAAAAAAATTTGTGAGTGCAATAAAAACACTTTTAATAAAGTAAATGTTTTTATTTCGATTTTTATTTCTAATCTTACGACAATGAGGCTTTAAGTATTACTAGTATTAATTCATTAACAACTTATGGTCTGCTCACTCACATCAAAGTTCACACCCACAGCTGAAAAACAGTGGTCAGTTAGGGCCAGAGACAATTACAAAACTAGCATGTACTCTCAGATTCTATTACCATGGGTAAAATACTAAATCAGGTCTCTCCAAGCCAAAACATCAAATAATCTCTGTGTTGCGTAGTACACGCTCAGCACTAGCATGAAACCTGTTCAACAAAATAATTAGAATCTATATCTACTCATGTAACCATCCACAGTTCTGAATAAACCAGTGTAGACCTCATCCCTTACTCCCATGTGGTGTAACAGGTGAAAAGGCTCTTACCTGTTCGCCAGCAGAGTTTTGAAGGTGACCACACTCATGCCCTGAACTGTTGGCAGCAGCCTTGACCAGTCCCATGCCCAGTCGACAAGCCCATTCTGTTGATGTATGAGGAAAGTGTATCGTTAGTTATTAATCAGGGTTAATACCATCAGTGGATTACCGCTCCAGCTGGGACTCACTAACAAAAGAGGAGGAGGTCCCCAGCACTGGCCACTGACACTGTGCGATCAATCATGTCCGCACAAGAAGGTTTTTATTCCAAAAAGACAGCAATTAATTTATAAATCCATTTGGGGGGATGTAGTCATCATTTATAGAAAGATAAATCAATTTTCGGAAGCAGTCGTTACTCTTGTTTTTTGTTTTTTTTCCCTTCAATGGCAACCAGCCAGCCCTCCACTTCTATTCTTTCTTTTCTCTCAATCTCTGTCCAATCCTTCTCTCTTTCTCGTTCAACACACATACACACACTTGCCACTTGCACCACTTTGAGGAGGCAAATAAAAATCAGATTGCTTTGATTGCCAAAATGTCACTCTTAACTCCGGGCTGAGTTTTATTGACAAAAGAAGGAGAACTTGACTCATTCCCTCTATCCATCCGCTCGGTGCTCTTTCCTCATAGGTGATTGATGGATGTAACTTCTTCCCTCCTCCCCCTATTTTATTTGACAAACAACACAAGCACCTCAAGCAGAGAAGGCATTTTAATCATTCTCTTAATAGGATGTTTCTATGCAAAGCTATGCCTCCTTTTGTGATAAGCCCAAAGATGCAAAACAAGTCTAGGGGTTCTTTTCTAGAAAAACAATCACGTCATTAAATGTATACACCTAATGCAGTCGCGTAAATAAGATTAATCTGCATCCTGAGGGATCAAATTGTGTTTTCTAACGGCTCATTTATTATTAATGTTCTTCTTGAGCTGGGGGTGGCGGGGACCTTATTAACTATGGGCTTTAGGTGGGTCAGACAGTAGACAGTGGCATTTAGTTGGAAACCTCACAGAAACATACATTTAACGATAGACATTTTTATAAAACTAACAATACACTTTCTTTTTTAAAATCCATTCATTTCAGGAGAAATACATTAAAAAAGTACCAAATATGGATGCAGATGTTCTTTCTTTCTAAGCTTACAGTCAGGCACAGAAAGTAATGTTGATGAATATCACCAATAACAATGTACTCCTCAGTATGGCAGTAACACTAAACCATATAGCTCTGACAAATACTTTTTAATTTGAAGGAAAAACAATTAACAATTAAGTGAACAACATAATTTCACTCCTGGGGAAAAAAAAATGTTTATAAAGGCTCCTACATGAAAAAGGTGTCAATCTGAAACTTCACATGATACAATATTACAAACTGCACCCAATGTATAACTTGTACACAGGAATACAGAAGGACATCACACTAAATAAAAACTATACTTATAAAGAGTGACAAACCTGCTCAAGTTTTGTCTTGCCAAGATGGTCAAACTGGAAGAGGGGATTAAAATGTTGCATGTCTGAATGACTTTCTTGTCTTTCTTGTCCATACCCAAAGTTCACCAGAGAAAAAGAGTCTGAATGTCCACATAATTTGGATATCAAAAGTTCCTGCATTGAAACAAAAGCAGGGGTTAGAAAGGTGCAAAAAAAAAAAATTGTATAGCAGTTAGATTTATGGATATTTTAAACTTTAAAATAGTATGTGGCAAGCGACCTTGTGTGGCTTGAGTTTCACAGACTATTCTCAAACTAGATGGCAAGATAATACGTAATGGCCATTCAAATTCCTAAAGTTTGCAGTTTTATGATTATTGTACTTTATTTGTATATTTGCATGTTCTACGCATTCAACTACTACCAGTTTGCAAACAAATGAACAATTCAACATCCATTCTCTGTTCTTAAAAGAGGGATGAAACTGACACTTTAAACTTAACATTTCTGAATTAGCAGTAACTCCACACAGCTTCCTCCTCTCCATGTGAAAACTAGTGTTGGCATGGCCACTTGAGGTGAGCCCAAAAGCAGAAGATCAGAGTGCGCCTGTACACTAGCTGCTGTCCGCTTCCCTCTGTCTCTCCCTGGTGAACAGCCTGCAGCCTCAGGCCAGCAGCCACCTAATTGCTGGGGAGAGGGAGTGTTTCCCTACCTCATTGCCTTGGATGATGTGATAGATCTGCCTCAGGTAGTCGCTGCCACCTGCTTTGTGGCAGACCTCCAGCAGCATCAGGCCTATTTTCTGCTCAGTCAGTTCAGCCTCAGCCACTCCACTCTCCTTTTCTTGCTCAAATATACTGGGAAATAAAGACAAGGGAGAAAAAGAATATAGCAGAGGTGGCAATGGGATAGAAAATACAAATAACAGCAAGGAGGGAGATGAAGCATGTCAAAAAGTGTGTAAATATACCCCAGGCTAAATGTCTTATTTCAGAGATGAATTTGGAATAAAATTGCCAACTTCCTGCAAGAAAATTAACTAAACATGTCTGTTGACGTTTACCAGCAATGCTTTAATTGTAAAGAGTCTATTTACCCTGAAGGGCAAAGAAATTTAAAATGTATTTGTTGCCAGCTTCGCCACAAAACACACTTAACACATGCAACAAACTAGTGAGAATGGCATTGCTAAAAAGTGAGTGAAAGCCATAATTATTGACTGACTGATAACAAAACAATTCTGTGTTTTCATTACCATTCATGAGATACATAGGGCATTTTGACTGAAGGATGTTGGTGCACTAAAAATGATTGGTGTGTGTGTTTTAAGCGCGGGTGGTGTGTGTGTAATTGTGTGTCAAGGTCTTCATGCATGTGTGGTGTGGAGCCCTGGCAGGCGCCCGCATCATTTTCCTGCCCTTCCTGTATGGATGGATATGATACTATCGTCCATCAAACATCCTCCTTCACATACAGTTCCTGTCATTGTTCTCTCTCTTTTCCTGGCTTGCCTTCTCTTGCCCGCACTCACTCCCTACCCCTTTGTAATTATAAGGTGGCAGAAACACTGTCGCCTGTCAGGAAGCGATTGGCTGCTTGACATTGAGAGCAGGAAAAGAAAGAAGAGTCCCATCTTGTCCGTACATCCCTCTCATTCTTTTGCTTGGCGGCCCGGCGGTGGTATGTCGGTGACGGTGGCTGTGCATCCGTGTCAGCACCTGCGCTGTATCCTTTCCTGTCCATCACTGTGCAGGTGAAGCAGATGATTGGATTCAGTCAGCGGGGTGATTAATGAGGGCCCCTCCGGATTTGGGACAGCCTATCAATCATGTCATTAGGGCCAATGTGCCCTGAAAGAGGCAGACCTCCGCCAAGGAATAACTGCATTCATCTTCATCTGTGTATGCATCCCGTCAGCCCAGCCAGGGTCACCATGATGGAGAACAATAATCTTCTCCTCTACAAATTACTTTGCAAAGACAAGGTGGGTGGCATGGAGAGGGGGTTACAGTTGAGACAGTGAGGGTCGGTAAGTGGATAGAGGAACCAGAGGTATGAGCACTCAAACAGGGCAGATGCTTAAGTGGACATGTATTCCTTACTTATGGGATGAGAGTTCTGTCTCCTATTTCAGTCTAGGGTAACTGTCCAGTTCTCAAGACAATGTGTAGCCTTAAGTCAGTCTCAATAAACCACAAACGCACTGCGCCTGTATGAGATGCCAGTTTTGTTTAGTTTTTTATTGGCCCATCTCCCCCCTACGTTCAGTGTATTCTGACTGTTTACAAGCCAGGCGTCACTTCCCTGTGAAGGTTAGTTTAATTATTAGTAATGATCCCACTGACTGCCTCAGACAGGTGATACATAATAACTCATAAGTCTCTTTCCCACTCATGCCCCTCCTCTAACCCTCCATCAGACCAGCTTTTCTCTTTTTAATACAATCACATCTTTCTTACTGTTAGTTAAAATGGGCAGTATTTCCAAGAAGCAAGTCTAATTTTGTGAGTAATTTTAAAAATTTCCCTCTTTATTTTTAATTGTGCATGATCTGTTGAGCACCGTAGTGGCCTTTTATGAGGATGGATGCACTCAGAGTTTGTTATGATGAAGTGGGGACCAGCAGACACCATTTCTGGGAACAGGCTGCAGAGCGCTGAGCCAAAGGTCACGGAGCAGCCCAAAGTGAAAGCTGTTTTCCCATCACTCCAGTCTGCAGGGCACTCCATCAGACAGCATGTCCATCATTTACCCAACATGGCAAAATATTGATCTTGTTTGTGTTCATTCTTTGAAAAATGATTACACAGAACAAATTACTCCATAATGTAATGGCCTAATTAGAAGGATGAGTAATATTTCTGACTCATAAGCTAACAAATAGCGTAAGATTTTTATCCTAGATTTTATCTTTTTGATCTTACAAAATCTACAGTTCTCTACTGAGAAAAATTTGCCAATAGTTTTATAGTAAGAGTTTTATATACATAGCTACACCTTTTTGGGTTGATTTTGTTGTGTATGTATATCGTACACTCTTTTATTTTATGCAGCCTCAATAAACACTCTCACTTTCACTGTAGCTTTAGTTTAGACTTCTATATAGCTGTGCAAAACATCGTCACAAAAATTACAGAAAATTGAGTTTTAATCAGGTTGCCAAAACTATTCTCACCTTTCAGAATAGTGTTTTTGAGCTTTCTGTAATTGTATGTTTATCCAGTTAGGCATTTCGTCTTCCATGGTCTGCAGCACAATTTGAAGTGTGGGTTTTGAGACACCCTGTAATAATGTCAAACATACATTGATTATAAAACACAGGCTTTTATGGCTTTTAAAAGATAGAAACAGTAAAACGATACAGCCGGACTTGCCTTGTGTGGAACCCCAACGGCAGCTTTTAGACATTCTGCCAATAGTGATACACACTCTGTTGCTTGCTGGTTCAGAGCTAAACCAGAGACCTGTTCTAGTGTCTCTGGTTCTTCCATGCTCTGGATGAAACAGCTCAGCAAAGCCCATAAAAAAAGGCCTGCAGAGCGGAGCTGCTGGGCATACTGAGAGAGGTGCTTTTCTGCCTCATGGAAGAGCAACCAAATGGGGAGAGGTACAGCTTCAATGACCTGGGGCAGGCTGGTGAAGACTAAAGACAAGGCTTGAATGATGAAGGCAATGAGAGCTGCAAAATGTTACAAGTTAGTTTGGAAACATAGCTACTGTACAGTTTTTTTTAGCTCAAATAGAATTAGATATTTGTTGTTTATTTATTTACATACATACAACATCGACATACATTTGTCTTTTCCCTTTGGTTCCCGTGTGTAGTTCCACTCCTTGGGTACTATAGCCAGGAGGCACTTTGGTATGTTCCATTGGTTCAGATCCACAGTAGGATTAGCTGTGGCCTGCCAACTCACCACCATGGAGACCAGATGCACCAGGAGGCTGTTTGTGGACTTTATAACACTTTCTCTGAGACATTTGATCAATGCTGGGGCCGACTGTGGAGTATCTAAAAGAGAGAAACAAGTAAATAACTAATATTGTGTTAACCTTTGAGTATGCTATAAACCAAATTAATCATATGTAAAATTATTGATTCAAATAACAACTAGTAAACCACAGCAATTTTAATATAAAACTACTATTATACTATCACTTTGTCTCTATAAAACAAAACTCTTTAAAAGGAATTCAGATGCTCTTTGCTTTTCATTGCTCTGCCCTTTACTATCCTTGCATTAAGCTACGGCAGCTATAACATATTGTTGGAAGGCATAAACTTTCTACAGTCCGCAATGTCGACTGTAAAACCAAAGGCTACAAGAAAGTGATATAGTACGAATAGGGCAATAGGAGCACAGTGAAATCTCTGGAGGCGCCTAACAAATGTGTGACCTACAACCCTGGCAAAAAAGTGGGGAATGGAACACAAAGTGATATAGTTTTTCAAGAGAAATATTCTATGTCAGGTGAGACCAAGGCATATTTTTCAAAGTCACCCGGTCTTCAGACTTCATACCGCCTGCTACTGTATTGACTGGTGTATTGATTCGAAACAAGCAGCAACTGTGTGATGAAACAAGAGTGTAAGTGAAGAAATAGAGAATTTCTGAGTGTTATCTATGAAAGTTAACTCAGGGAAGACTTTTTATGGAAAATGGGGGCACTGGGGGTATCCTGTAACCAAAAACACATTACAAAGTTTTGGCAGAGTCCAATAATTGCTGCGAGAATTTTAAATAATGGTGGATGACTTTTTGATGACTATGAATATCTTCGTCCGTTAATTATTGCACCCTAATTTTTGTAAATAATAAGTACCATTCACCCAAGAAAACCCGCTAGTATCTGTAATAGGACAACATAAAAAGCTTGGAGAAGAGTTACGATAACTTTATTATATCATTGTAAATCCTAGCTGATAGTTTGATATATGTAGCAATACTAACATTTGATTTGTTTCTATGTAGCAGCTCTTGATGGAGTTACTAGATTCTCAAACGAGTTTATAAGGTATAAGATGGCCATTAATTTACTCACATTCTAAATCATTCTATGTCATCACATTCTATGCCATTTGAATTCTGAAGGACAACTTTATGAAGGCAGCAGATTTACTTTACCTGCCAGTGTAAAGAGATGCCTCCAGAGTTGTGCCCTCTCCATGTACGGCTGAAATGTCTGAGTCAAGGCCTTTGGAACGTCATTTAAGCTAATTAAAATGTTGAACAACGCAGTCAGGAAGTCATCTCCTGCCTTGTGGTTTTCAGAAGATGTTGCAATATCAGCCTCCTGCCAAAAATCTGGAGAAACAAATAATACATAAATAAAATAAATGCATTGCTGGTGAGGCAAAAGATAAGAAAAATGTGTGGAAATTTACAAACATAAAATAATGAACCATAGACCGAATGTCACATGACTTGTCGTAAACGCCTAGCTTGCAAGAGTGGTCTAATGAGTAGTGTATTGAGAAAATAATTTGGAAGAGAAGAAATCATAAATTAGAAGTACAATTACGGTTGGGTGATATGACAAAAAATTATCAAAATTTTCAATAACATTTTATTTTGTCTCATTAAAAAAATTAAAAATAACTTTCAATGTAAATTTTCTGAACATAAACAATACAAACTTTAATAATTGCCATTTATATATTTTTTTTAATATGTCTTGATTAAAAAGACTGCATATCATTGCAGATTGGAAATGGCCACATTTGGTCATGATTAAATGCCAAAAGTTAAATTCTTACACATGAATCCAATAAATAAAAACAAAACTCAATAGCACAAAATAACTAAGTAAGTGAAAATGTCAACGCTGCCCAATCTGACACGACAGAAAGAGTAGAACAGAAAACGAAAGAACTACATCTGTGTTACATGAAAAAACACAGAGAACAGAAAAACAGCGAACGAAACCCATTTCAAAGCCCCCGGCTGTGGGATCTGCAGCTCATGGGGACAGGAAGTGAAAAGGAAGAGGTTTTGACAGGGTGTCCTTGTGGGGGTTGTGTCTGTGCAGAAGGGCTAAGGATGGAGGTGTGTGTGCACGTGTAACCCATATGGATGTCTGCGTCTTCTGACCTTACGTGTGTGTGTGTGTGTGTGTGTGTGGTTGACAGGGGTGGCTGAGGAGAGGCCCATCGCTCCAGAGGTGGCAGACATCCAGCGGTCTGTCAGTCTGCTGTGTGGGAGATGACAGCTGTGTGAATGGGAAACTGTATACAACGCAGCAGTCAGTGAGGAGGCGCTGTGATGGAGGGCAGCAGAACGCGGTTCTGACTAATACCGGACTATTTTAAAATGACAGAGCCAAAATAGGTGCTGCATTATAGGGCCAATGGTATCAGTCAAACACCCGACATACAAAGTGTTCCTATGACGAGTTACTGGCACTTTCTCGAATAAGAATGTTTTATTGTCCACTTAAAAGTTTTTAACCACTGTGACCCATAATCAGGCTATCAAACTAGGCTGCAAGTCATAATGGGATCAAACAAAAGATTAATGTTCATCTTCACAAGATTCACAAAGAACATGGCAGATTAAATAACACATATATATGCAGTCTAAAAAGTATAAAATGGAGAGAAGGTGACACTCCTCTGACATGGGCACAACTTTGAACACCACACAAGTTTGTACCAGAGTAAGCACAATGACAGCAAAAAGTTATTATCAGGGGAAAAATTTCAAACATAAAATACTCAAATTCCTCGAGTAATTTTATTGAGTTCAAATATATTTCATTTCATATTGTGATGAATCGCAGCTACTGTATGACATACATACTATGGATTATAGGGGTATAGTGGGCATTCAGTCAAGCTGTTTCTTCTGTCTGTCTGCTTCCTGGTTAATTAGCCCGTCAACGTGATAACACACAAGAGTCAGCGCTTCAAGCATTGATTTACGGCAGCGGGCAGAGAAAAGCATTGCAACGCCTGGATGCCGGACTCAGACCAAGCGCGAGAACGAGACAGTGAAAGTTGTTATTAATGAGGTCGCTATAATGTGAAATAATGTGCGAGTGCACAACAGTCTTTAAAGGTTAGACTGTTGCCAGAGAAGAAGAAAGGGGAAATCTTTAAAGGTCAGCCTGCATGCTCTGCCCGAGCCTGTTGAGTGTTTATTACTGTGCTCTATTGATTTAGTGATAATGATGACGAGGATAAAAATTATGCTGATTATAACTTCATAAACTGAGGGAAACCTCATATGAGGACTTGATTAGGACATTAAAGTACAATATGGTCCATATTTCATATAATATTTTTATAATATGGTGTGAGTAAACTATTTTTTATAATAGTTTAATATTTTAAGTATAGCAAAATGATTACTTTCTCCCATATACCTGATTAAAATCAGACTTACAAGAGTTTTGCAGAATTATTCTGGACAGGTGACAGTCTCTGAACAGCAGTATCCGGAGAAGCATCTTGGGATCATTTCCAGGGTCAGAGGTCAGCAACCTTAACTGACATGTGGCGGCTGCCTGGTCCTTGAGGTCTTCACTGAGAAAAAAACAAGAAAAACAAAGTTGACAGTTGTGCAGTGTCAGGTGAGCGTACACATGGCAGTCAAGTTAGCAAAATAAAACAATAGATCTTTTTGTTCAGGATCTAAGGATTCTAATGCTAAGCTAAAATAAAATGTCTTTGCTATATTGAGTCAGATCTTTCCAGATGAGTCTTATTCATATCTATTATACAACATAGGAAGCACCATGACAGAATCGGCTCTAATCTTGGCCAGCAAAAAGCAAATTAACATTTGGGAAACAGCCAAATACATGAATATACAGCAGTGCCCCCCGCTACATCTTTTGTATAACCAAGAGGCTGGAGCCAGCTGTGGGTAATGAGCCGTGTCCTTGCTGTGTGCTCTTGTAAGTGTGTGCACACAGGCTTTAGTGGTTATGTATGAGAGCAAGTGTGAACACATGCTGATAAGCAACGGCCTGCATTTTACTTTTTACATCTCTATAAATTCTAATGACATGAAAAAGCAGGGTTTGTCCAGTGTCTAATGGTTAAAAAGGGGCAGTGTGTCCAGATACTAACCATTCTATTGGAGCCAGAAAGCTGTGGAACCCTGCTGCTTGACTGAGAAAACTAGGCCTAAATCTGACAGTGCAATTTATGATGTCACTGAGACTGCAAATCCCCAAGAAATCCTCTTTTAACTGCCCTGATAAATCTATCCAGCTACAGCACAGGGTCAGCTTACAGAAACACACAGATGTATTTGGTATGTACACATTCAAAGTCAAAGAAAACATTTAATATAGATACAAGTATAAGTCTCAGATCAAAATCACTTCTATATAATTTGTTGATGTTTCTCCATTTTATTCCATTACAAAAACAATGGTGTTAAGTTAATAGCTATGTAACCGAAAACCATGTATCTGTTCCGCATTCTCTGGCTGGCCCCTGCATGCTGACACAAGGTGAGAGGAAAGAAATAAAGAGGTCATAAAAATAAACTCATTTCAGCAGTTTAACACTTAAAAGTCACAGAATGAGGGTTAGCCTGATCTGTGCTCCATCAATGAGCAGTGACGTCACTGTGTGGGAGATGAGAGCAGAGCCGAGTGAGAATGATTGTACCTCAGTGGTCAAACCTTTGGAGGTAACTGTTCACACATGTTACACATAAATACTGTGAATCGCGCATTTGTACATGTAACAATCTTTTATGATCAAATGTTATGTCAGTATCCTTTTGTTTCCAGTTTCCTTGTGAAATTAATTTTAAAAACTTTTAGCGTGGTGGTTCTACTTACTCAATTTGTTCCGTGAAGAGGTCAGGGTCAATAGCATTAAGCCATCGGACAACAGGGCTGTCAACAATTTGTGTGGTAGGGCCTGGATTATTAATAAATGCACTAGACAAATAGAAATTGGGGAGAATGTAACATATCCCATGAAATGTGAAGTCTGTAATACCTTGTTTAATGAACATTTTGTCTTAAATTTCAAGAAAAAGCACTGACCTATACACAGCAGAGAGTGGTGACGTGACAATAATGAGAACAGTGAGGAGTTGATTGCACAAACTGTGGATAGTATTTGGCCATTTTGAGGAATTCATTTTTTTATTTTCTGCTGATGAAGAAGCGATGTGCACCAAGCCTTCTGGAGAGTCACAAACGCTCCACATCAGCTCTTCCACATAAAGCAGCACTGCAGTGATGTCACACCTAAAAGACAGTACAAAATAAAGTAAATGTTGGCTTGAAAATGAAAATATGCATAATAAATAAAAATTCCAGTTGCTTGGAAACTCAAAGTCTCAAAGTCACAATTTTATGCAGTGTTCATTAATTAATTATTATTATTATTATTATTATTAGTCATTGCTGACCTGCACCTACAATATACTGGTATAATCGAATTATCTTATTCATTCCATAAATATATCTAACATGTTTTTTAAATGAATTTGAATGTTCATGTCTCCAGACCTTCTGCTACTTATTCCTACAATAAACAGGATGTTGGAATTGATGTGATTGTTTTGTTTTCATTTCACCTAAAGAACATTTTATGCATTTTACCAACCATAAATAAATGTACAAATGGAAGTTGGAAAGGAAAGTGTGCTAAGTTGCCATGATAAGTATTTCATTTACGCTTTTGCTTGTTCATATAGACAAGTTAGATAACAGTACCTAATCCGCTGGTGTCTCCTGTACGAGGGCCGGGCCAGAGCATATCTTTGCAGCAGCAACTGTAAAGTCTCTGACAGCACATTCCCCAGCAGCTCCTTAGACAGCGCCGCAGGAAGGACAGGCCACAGATCACTGCGGAGCCCACACAGGAAGTAATACCACATCTGCACTGAGAAGGAACACCGCTCCCCCTGTAGATGAGAGGAAAGTGGAACACGGGAGGTTAGTCAGAGAGACAGATTATCATGTGGACCTTGACAGAGGAACAACACTAAGAAAACTAAGGCGATATGATAAAAATAGTCAAAGAAAAAGAAGGGGAGGAGGAAAGATAAAGTTAGGTCTGTCAACACTACTTTTTCTCAGTGGTCACGCCACCTGCACTCTGCACCTGGGTTTCTTCTCTCCAACTGGGAATTTACTTTAAAGTCCTGAAGAAGAGAATACATCATAACAGGCCTGGTCTATAACACAGATGTCTGCATGCACAAGTACAGAGAGAAAGGGGGAAAGACACAGAAAAAATAAGCAAAATAAAAGATAAGAGCATCTTCTTCCGCAAAAAGGTGTATTATTGTTATTATGATTAAGTATGTCAAGAATATTAGGTTAATTGATAATCATGATATTTTAGGGCGTAATAAGCGTGAGAACTAAAAGATCATGATTTTAGAAGTACACTTAAGTTAACTTTAATTCATAAATCAGTAAGTTTTATTTCATAAAGATGACCATATACTAGGAGATGTGGCCATCGTTTAAACAATGTGAATGAAAAAACTAAGGATTTCACATTTTTTTGGGTGAAATGATTATTGTGAGAAGAAACATCACAATTTTACAAAACATCTCATATGGCGACAACCCTAGAGGCAATATAGGAAATGTTTGAATAAAACACCTTCACACCACTATATGACCCAACATTTAGTCTAAAAGTACAAGAGACACCGGAGACCACGCGATAAAAAAGTTCAGCTCATTAGGCTTTTGTTCTTGCCTTCCTCTTGCCCCTCAAGCCAGTCATTTAAGGATTGGTGGCTGATTAGGAGCATGACCAAAATCAATGTCCGGGATTAGACCGCCGTTCTCTGCCTGTGGACTCGCCAGAGCAAATCCAGACACTGGACCCAAACCAGAAACATACAAACACAACAAGTGTGGTTTGAATTGTATCTGTTCGTGTTTAAATTTAAATTGCAAGGTCAACTATAAAAGCTCTCCCTGTAGGAATAACTGACTGGCAATGACGAGGCAACAGGAAACGGGCTCTGCAAAAGATTTGGAAGAGCTTAATTTACTTTAGAAATGTTGGCGCTCCAAAAAACAATAAAGACAATAGCCAGTGTCAGTGTGCATACTTGTCACGGTATCATCATAACTACAGTTGTTACTGTAACTTCATCAAGCATTACTATCCAAATTGACAGAGGAAAAACACATATTAGTGTTACTTATCATTATTATTTTTGTGCCAGAATAAAACATTTACTGGTATTTATTTATTTATCAAGATTTTGTGCTCGTAGGCTTTACTGACAGGAAAGTGGTGTGAAATGTGAGATGATTGAAAAGGGAGGACATGCAGTAAATAGTCGGAGTTAGGTATCGAACTCATGAACACAGAATAAAACATTTATAAAATGAGAAAGTGGAGTCAGAAAAGACCTTTGACATTAAACAAAAAGTGTAAAGTACTGGTGATGCAAAGATGCTGTGACCATGAAATGACAAATCTGATAGCATTACCAGATATCCAGTTGAGGAACCTCCTGTGCTGTTGTCCTCTAACTTAAATAGATGATGGTACTATACAGGACTGAAGTATAGACAGCTCTCATGGCTGCTCCAGTTCAGTGACACGTGCATTCATGTGTACAGTGCACATAGACGTGGCTGAATAAAAGCACACACCTGCACTCAGCAGGTCTGTCTGACACCACTGACCCAGAGCGAGAGAGAAGAACAAAGGCGGGAAAAGGCAACAGCGAGGTACAGTAAAAGAGAGAGAGAAGGTTTAGATTGGTTTAAGGGCATAAAGGTAGGGGAGTTCCAGGGGCCCTATGCTGTTTCCAGACAGTCCCAGAGTAGACGGCAGACTTCAGACAGCTGAATCCCAGGAGCCCCGGGGGCAGCATGGACGCCACAGATGTTCTCAGGCAGCGCAGAGAAGAAGGTTTTCTTAGAAAGAGGCAGAGTGGGAGGTGAAGGTGCATGGTGAAAGCAGATGCGAGAAACCTCCGAAATCTATGGAGATTTGCAGCTAACCCACGTGGCATTAAAATTCAAAGTTGGAATGGGAAAAATTACAAATTAAGTTAAGTAACTACTGAGACTGTTTCATGATTTTGCTCTTCCCACTACACAGTGGGTTTTGGAGATAAACAAAGTACTATACCTCATCAAAGGGCTTGGGGTCATCCCAGTGGTAGCTCTCAGAATCCTGTAGAAGGCAAGTGGAGCAAACCTGGATGCAGTAGGTAGAGAGCTGTTCTCTTATTGTCTCTGCTACATCTTTGCACTTTTGAATAGGCAGCAAGGTCAGGGGTCTAGACACAGAGGAGGAAAACAAAGCACTGAATATTAAGAACAAACTGAGAAATCTGCCAAGGATATATAAAATATTACATTAAATACAAGAGCTGCAAGGGTCAAGTGTCTAGAAAGGAACACTCGGTAGATATAACCAATCAATAATTAATTTGATTCATCAAACAATGACACTTTAAAATCAGACAGATGATTTGATATATTATCCATTAAATCGTTCTGGTAAGAAAAAAAGTTTCCAGAGGGAGGCCATAGTTAAACAGAGGCGCCGACGGCTTAAAACCAAGAGAGCAGGGCTATAAGGTTTTATGACCAAAGGGGGCATAGAGCAAGTGTAGGCGGGGGTGCAGAGGGCCAGAGGTGGAACAACAGGGGCAGAGAGGGCACAAGAAATGCCTTTAGAGGGGATCTGTGCAGAGCAGAGGTTAATGGGAAGGATTATGAGGCATAAAAAGTCACCAAATGTAGACACAATATGGGTGTCATTATGACCTGCCAGTCATTTTTATGTCTTCCCCATCAGCCGGATACTTGGTCACTTTAACACATTTTCTGCCACAGGGTAAAGCCCTTTATTGTAAAAGAAGTGACGGGATAAAGAAGACTTAGAAGGGAATATAGAAGAAGTATAAGGGCTAAATATCAAATGTCAGAAATCACTATCGACTACCAGGTCCCATTTATTTTGCAGTGGTAGCAAACATAATCAACAATTATTTTGGAGAATCTCAAATTATTCTTTCACTACTCAATTGATAAAATTGGATAAATGTATGTGATTTAACATATATGTCAATTTGATATTTACTGTATTTATTTATTTTATCAGCCTTTGGTTTGCAAAAAATTTGAAGGAGAGACGTTGACCTTGGTAATATACTTACACTTTGGCCACAGCAATACTCGAATCCTTGAGCTTAGCGTGGTAGTGCTGCAGTTGCTGGTCCAGGTAAATGACAGTGGCCAACAGTGCAGGAAGGTTTTTCAGAGGGGCGGAGGATGGTACCTCACTGGCTCGCTCTTGAACACGGTCCAGCATAGCAAACGCTGCAACACCACATGCTTCCACAAAAGTTATTCGAACCTCCAAGAGAGAGCTGTCCCTGCAGGCTGCTGCCAAGGGTAGTAAGGCATTCAGCTCCTTCATGATGGCTCCACAGAACTATGAGAGAAGAGATGATAACATCAATATCAAGGAACTCTGTCAGAAAACATGGGAGTAAGGGAGCTCATTAGGTGTAAATAATAAAACACTTTCTTATCAGAATGACAAAAGATTTGAGATCGAGCTGGATATTATGCATGTTTTTCTTCTAACCTTGTGCAAGCTATTATAGCTGAAAGGCAAACATGAGAACAAATGTAGAATACAGATGTAGGCAGAAAAGACATGCTTGCCAATCCGCTGCTGAACATGCATAATGTGTATCAGGTCAAATAAAACCTTTACTTCAGAGGATACATCAGCACTTGTCTAATTCCATAACAGTATGCGTCACGTTAGTCACATCGAAGCAGAAATGTTACAGTGCGTTGGCAGAGAGGTGGGAAGTCAAACGTGCTGAGAGGGAAGAAAAAGCAAGCAGGTCAAATAAAGGTGAGGAGAGAAAGGGTGTGGGTCGTTTTATGAATTTGTAATAAAAATAGCACTTATTCTGTGCACTTCCAAGTAAGACGCATCTCTCATATACACATATATACTGAAATAAGCCTTGGTACAACATGTATGCATGTAAATTTTCAGGAACTAAATCATGATGATTATTGAATTGTTAATATATATTAATATTAATATGACATGACACAATAAAATCTTTACATCTGTGGTAAGTCATAGCCTATTCAAATGGTTCAAACTATTTATATTATTTCCATGAGAAAGTTGTCATCTTTGCTCCCCAAGGTTGCTTCACGGTCAAGGTCAATTTGCTAAACCTCAGACCTTTTTTACACGCCAATATTGTCTGGTATCTTTTTACATTTCCCCTTCAACTTTTTTATGTTTGGTGAAATCCAGCTGAGTTATAGTTTGGGTACAAATACAATCAATCAATGAAGCAGCATGTTGTGCCGTGGTCAAACAAACTTCTCCAATACTGGACATAAACTGGGCACTCACTGAGACCTTCGACATTCTGTCAGATCAGGGCTCCAGCATGTGCACACAATTGACAGGCTTACAGTCTCTTTACACTATTTGCTCCATAAAAGCATCCATTGGGGGTTAAAAGGCCTGGGAACAATGGCCGTTTGGACAATTAAGTCAATATGTCAGTACTTGTAGTCATTAGGAGCTTAGATTGGAGAGAGAGTGAGATGGAGCAGGGGCGGACAGAACACCCTGCATTAGCCGCCTGATGGAGAGACCCTTGAGAAGTATCACCCACAGTGCTGGCACACACACCACACCATCCACACAAACAAGAAAAAACAAGCACGTGCGTATCCTTGTTGAAGTCAGGCTAAGACCTTAACCAGTTGAGATCAAAGCCTAAATCCCACCAGGACCATTGCAGCAAGGTGAAAGTGCTACGAAGGCCCGTTTGTGTGTGCTGAATTTTAGAAACGATTTTTTTTTTTTTTTTTTTTTTTAATGCAGTGGGATGCTGAAAAGGCTGCTCTTTAAATGTACATAGATGAAGCTATGAGCAATAAGCCCTTTTCAAGAGTGACCTGGCCAAGAGGGATCAGCACAAAACTACACAATCTACAAAGAGGAACACAACTGTACACAACTAAAGCATCACATTATGACAAGCTGCCTTTTGATGGTCATGTCTACCAGCCTTTATGCTGATGACAACCAATAGTTTTTTTTCCAGCAGCTTCAACAGACAATGTACCCAGTTTGGAGATGCTCTAATCAAGTTTTGCAGCCGTTACAATTAAAACAAGCTCAAAACGCGTCTCTACCTGCATCCAAAGTTTCCACTGACTGCCTTATAAAGTGAATGTTTAATTTGATGTTTTAATTTGCCGTGTATAGGTATAACATAGAAAATATGAAATGTACTGTATAACGACACATCAGTCTGTATGTAAAATGAAAATAATCTTTATGCATTCCCCTGCAGATATACTTCACAGGCAGGTCCATACATTCATTTGGACTCTGCTCCTGGCAATGGGATGTGTCAAAGGAGGACAGCTGCTGAAAGGGAATAATAATCTTTATATTGTATTACCTACAATTGAATGTAAATTCATGCATGTATAACCTTTGAGTTGCAACAGCTCTCATCGCAGAAACGTTGACCTACTCATAAATATGGTGTACAGGTTTGAGCCACAGACTGATTTTGACACTTGTTAGCATTAACAGCCATAAATCAGAACAAAAGATTTTGGGAGGGGAAAGCCACTGAAGGGTTAGATGCACGCTAAATCTAGTTCAATCAAATTTTCTCAATAAAGGTCTCCAGTATGGTTCTTCTTATCTCATTCATCGGACAATTTCAACAAAAGAGCTATTCTACAGGTTATTTCTCCTATTTTACTATAGCTGTAGCAGGACTATTTGTCATACCAGACTTTAATACAACAATATTAATAATAATAATAATAATAAACTATATATTATAATTTTGGTGGGGAAAAAACAGGGTGGCACAAGAGTAAAATGTAAATGATCTTGTTTTGATTGTAATATCCAATATATGTAATCATTTGCCAATCCTCAAGTATGTGAATAGCATTTTTATCGGCCCTAAGTTCATCACAAATATGTTCGCACAAGAGCAATACTTCAAAATGTACGTACGTGAGCTATCATTTTGGGCATTTCCCTCTTGGAGTGCAGATAGTTGCTGATGGCGCTGGTGGTCTTGAGATCTTGTGTGCTTATGAGGGCCAGAGAGGTTTCTCCTTCAGAATATAAGGCCTCTTCCTGCTGGAGACTCCTGGTACAAATATCCCCAAGTACCACTTTAACACAGTGCGCCATCTGAGGAACCAGCCCTTTAAAAGCCAACCTCCAGTCGAACTCCAGGAACTGCACCTACGAGAAACAAAATGTGAAAGTCAAAGCCAATGCAGAACTTCATGAACAAGGTGTCTTACCTCCAGATGCTGAGGTGACTGTGTAGTTAATGTGGCTTTTTTGTTATTAGTGGTCACGTCAACGCTCGATTTTCTTCTGGAGATACCTAAATGAGAAAAAAAAAAATCATGTTGGTGTAGAATTAGGCTACCACTACAAATTAGAGATATAAATGTTGGATTTTTGAAATAATAACATGTAAGAGAGAAACTTCACCTCTTTTTTTTTTTTTTTTTTTTTTACAACATAACATACAGCACAAACTTTAAGATTTTGTCTAGGCCTTAAGCATTGCAGTTTACGGTTTTGTCATCTTTTGTCCCAAAAAGAGTAGTATTTTCCCCCCCCTCAATTTTCCTATTTACTTTTAATTGAGCACAAAAACATCCAGTAAATCTCCAAATTGAAGTATCACCAAATCCATGTAGACATTATGTATGTAATGTATGCAGACCATTCTGATAACATCAAATATGTACATTAGAAGGTATACATTTTTCCGTATGATTCACAATATAGTGTATGATATCATGGGATAAAAGCTGGGCTGCCTGCCAGTTGCTAGTCGTCTGCATGAAAGTACTGCAAATATGGGTCACATCATTTCTAACTAAACTAAGGCATATTGACGGTGGAATAAATGTTACTCCCTCCGAGAGAGCAAAGACATGCTGTAGAAGCTAATGTCAAAGCCATGCATCTAATTTTGGGGGGTTACTTTTGATTTGAACTCAGATTTGGTCAACCACATATGGAGAAATGCTATAGGGGCCAAGGCAGTGGGAATGTGCGAGGAGGTGGAAAGTGTACAGTGGAAGGATGGTTGTAGACAAGCGTGGCAAGCGTCCTGGGTTAGGTTTTGCAATTAAAAAGCGCGAACATCAAGGCCACAGTTTCCTAATCAGAAGGCGAAGAGTGAGACCCCAGGCGAGGCAATTTAGCCGAACAAGACCGCATGGAACGGAAGGAGAGAGGAAGTAGTGAGCGCATCACTTTTTGACCTTTAAGCCCATCTGATGAATTTCTGGTAATTAAGCCGTTTGATTGCCTAGAATTAATGATTTGGATAACTGCCCTTTAAAGGCTGTTTACCTCTCTGTAAATTGAGCCTTTCTGCAAGTCTTGTTTTTGTAAATTTAACCTTTATGGAAATTACGCCATGCACCAAAAGCTTTCATTTAACATCTTTGCCTCAGTAGTTCAAAGAGGTGAGAGAAAAGGGACACTCAAGATGGTTTTAAGACCCAACGATTCCCTATCTTAAAAAATGATGTTCTCTCAAGCACAATACTACTACCACTACTTATACATACAATATACAAAAAAAAAGGGAGATACATAGTGACTACTTTTTATTCATCACAAAAATACAGTATATATATATTTTTAAGTTGTTTTTGAATACATTATGTCATTATCTTTAAAATAAGAGCAGAAAGTCATACTTTTAACACAAGGAGGGTGTCCCGTGCAACTGATGTGGGCCATCTTTCTGATGAGTTCTTTTATGGTGCTCTCAAATTCAAGCAAGGTGCAGGCCAGTTGAGTTAATGATCCCAGCTGGTGGGAGGTCAGACTGAAAGTTCTGCTTTTCATGAAAAGCTCTACAGGTGCTGTGGAAGAAAAATAAGACATAGTGGTTAATATTGACACTTGGGTGACATACAACAAATAAGAGCTGTGCCGAATAACAACAGAGGGAAAATAGTTCAGTTCAACCTTCCAACCTACATGCGTTCATCAGAAACACCTCCTTTACCTGAGTCTTGCAGAGCACAACACCAAATATCGACCTGTTCATGTTTTCCCAATACGCTGCATAAACAAAGACAAAAGAAAAATATGCAAACTTTTCTCCCCGAGAAGTCACACATGCTGCTCTCTCGACACAAAACTTTCTCCCCTAACCCGCAGATGACCCCCTTGGCAAATATGGATTTCCCATTTTGGAGGCTGCCAAAGCCATCACCCGGGGGATGTTCCGCATTAAAGTCGGAGAATGGGAAGCTCAGAGATGTGTTGCCGTACTCCCAGACACATGCACAAATACTTTTGTGTGTCCGCCTAAATGAGCTGCTCTATTCCAAAGGCATTTGGGAATGGATGAGCTCAGTATTAGCTTTGACTCTTAAAGCCAGCCGATGATTGAGTGCGGAGAAAGAAAGGAGAGGGGGCCCTTTTTCAATAATTGTTACATTATTGCCTGTGGATCCTAATGTAATCTTGCCATATTGTTAAACAAAATCTGACAATATGACAACACAATGTCCCCTAGGATCTTAGATTAATCATGCATGAGGAATGAATCACTGTGGGTTTGGGAGTGCTCGTATGTTCATTTCACATGCATGTCTATGAGCAGAGCCTTTTTGGAGTGTGGGTCTATGTCTAGCAGCCTGCACACATGTTTATGTTTGTGTAATGCCACTCATTATGACTATCCTGATTTGGAGAAGACTCAAAGTTGCACATGTCAGTCTTGCAGGATAATTGCCACTGCAACCAGACTTCATGGTCACCATCGAATATATTCTGACCCCAAGTTTGTTTTTGTTTACAAGTCCTCATAAAAGTATAACATGTATTCATGTGCGCATGTATGTGTGAAATCACATTGTTATTTGGTGTCAGTGTGAATATGTGTGGATGTGTGTGTGTAATTAAGCTGCATGTGTCTACAGCACAGCAGATCTTCTGTAATGGGGTCCAGTGGGAGTCTGCCTCTCTACATGCGTGACCTAGCTGACACTCAAGTGCTGGCTTTATTTTTAAGTTTGCACATCCATAAATCCACAAATTCAGTGACACTATTTATGAGCTATTCAAAATTTTAACATCATGGAAGAAGCAATACAACTGCTTCGGGCTAAACCGGACAAGGACATACAAAAACAGTGTACCAAAAAATTCTGTAACCAGGCATAACCAAACCTCAGTGTGCTGTTTCCCACTATCCTTTTCAATTGCCATGCTGTATACATGACCTGAGGACATCTACTATTACTATAAGAGAACATGACCTTGTCTGCATTGGGTTCTGCCATCCGTGCTATATGGGTATTTATAGTTGTCTTACTAGCCAAATAGCCTTATAGCCTCATAGACATAGCGGTCTAGTACATCGCCATCTAAAGCTCATTATACTTTTGTCACAACAGTAAGGCCAAATGGAGGCTCTCATAGTCAGTTGATGGAAAGGTTGTGCTTAAAAGCACCCAGGTGTGTCATATAGCATGGTGCATAACATGTCTCATAGAGCAGAAATGAGTAAGGGCAGTAGCAGCTAGCAGAGTTCAACTAAAGGTCAATGTACTGAGAATCAATAAGAGAGTGGTGCTGAAAGCCAGGGCTGGATACAAGGCAAAATATGTTCATATAATTTCTCCCTGATATGACAACACAGCGAGAGGGGCTACTTTCAAATAAAGTAAAATCAATGCCCAGTCTCTCTAGTCTGCAATGACTATAAAAGCACAACCAAAATGAACAAGCATATCCGAGATGTATGTCATGCGACAAGCATTTATAATAGTGTCAGAAAAAATAATATGTTGTAAAATTTGTAGTGGTTACAGAGGGCAGAAGAAATTCCACTTAAGAAAAATATTTCTCTATTGCTGGTCTTCAGTGGCTAGTTTCAGTTTATAGCTTTTTAACAATGACAACAATGTAACACAAAAGCAGAAGAAGAGCAGGTATTTTTGGCGAGACATCAGTCATCTTCTTGTCTCTCTAGTGGGTTCACAATTGGTTCTACGACAAACTCTTCCCCCTGCGCACACAAACACAACACAGTGATCTGACTGGCAGGAGCAGGGGGAGAAAGGGAGAAATACAGAGAGAGAGCGAGAGAGTGAGAGAGAGAGAGAGAGAGAGAGAGCGAGAGAGAGAGAGCGAGAGAGAGAGAGAGAGAGAGGGAAGGACAGAAGGAGAAAGGGAGATCTTGAGAGACAGAGAAGAGGTGGCGAGAGAAAGGGGTGGTGGTATGGAATGAAAACATGGGGAAAGAGAGCGAGGGGTGGGATAAGGGAATTCCCTTAGCAGTTGTTATTGATTCCGGTGTTTACGAAATAGGGCGAATAGTTTAGTGCCGTTTACAAAACAGAACAGATGCAGCCAGTGAGCAAAAAGGTAAACAATTGGTGTGTGGCGGGCTGCCAAATCCCCAGTCTGATGTATTAAACTCACGGTGAAGAGCATTTCCCCTTTGGCTGCTCTTATTGCCACTTCATTTCCTCTTTGCACACAAATACACTTCCTCCTTGTTGCCTTCACTTGTCTGTTCTGTGTCTTTCTTCTCTTTCACCTCTTGGTTTACACAGATGAAAAGAAAAAAGTGTAGGGTGGCTTTATCATCTGGCTATTTTCTGTCCTTCTTTGACCCTGGAGGTCCGGTTCTTCCTAACAGAGCCATTAATAGGAGGAATTGTATGTGCCTGACAAGGCCGTAAACCAATTATTAGACACTTTCTACCAAATGATACCAAAGTCTTTTGGGAATGAGCAATCGTGTAATAATTTAGCCACTGATTTAATTTCTCTCTTGTATAGCAGTATAGCATGGCTCTTTCTCATATGACCTGTCTGCTTTCACACAGCCCTGGTTACATGGTAGTAATAGTAACTTTTTTAGCCTGTACAAGTGTACTGCAAGTTAATGTTCACTTTTGATTAGAGCAATAAAAAAAGGATGCTTTGTTTTATTTAATTAAGCTTTTGTTTTTGCCATAATAGTTTGACAATGACAACGTGCACAGTTAGAGAATCTTTCTTCGTTCATGACTTTTTGGTGTGTCAACCAGGGTCATGTGTGTTGCCCAAGGGTACAAAAGTGCATGAATATGTGTGCATCTGGGTAGAAGGGCTATTAGCAACTATAGACCGCCTGCTAGGCCCAGTGACAACCAGGGTCCTCTCTGTCAGTTGCGGCCCACTGCTTCTTCAGACAGCCTTATTATTGGAGGTTTCCCGCTGTGATTCTGCCGTACACACACACAGACACAGGCACTGCACACCACCCAAGAGCTGGTCTCTAGTGGCCCTTTCCCTGGGTGCACTGCGACCGGGCCACAGCAGGGGCCACCTGTCCTTGACAAGGCTAGAGTAGAAATATCTCAATTCAGTTCCCCCCGGAAAATGGTGAAGTGCAATAGTTATTTGATGGAGACAACTTTTTAGTTCTTTTTTTAATGCATGAAGAGTTTGCGTTTTATATCGATAAATTACAATGTTTCGCCACTCTGCTATAATAAAACAGATGAACAATATGAAGCAATTCATCGTCTTCAGAAACATTTCATTAAAAACCTTGTTCTTATAATTGTTTGTTTGCCAATCACACATCTCTCCATCACAGTATGGGCCACTCTCAAGCCTGTCATTTCAGTCTGTGCCTTCTTAATAGAAGGTGCCAGGAAAAGGTTCATATCCTTGAGCTTTTCAAGAGTGATACACAAAAGCCATTGTGACCACACAGAGGAAATGGGGAAAATAAATGGTATGCATAATACACATACTCAGAGGCCATGAAACATATTATTTTCTGTCATTTGATAGAATTTTGAGAGGGATCCAATAAACACACATATACACACGCTCACAAAGCTAAGACCTCTTCTGAAAACAATTAATAAACAGCCTCTTCCTTTGTAACTTTCTTAAACAAGGCCTCCTCATCGTGCACAAATACTCGGAAGGATGGTCCCATAAAACGCATCATCCATAAAAACTGGAAACCCCTTCACAGACAGACACACACACCCTCCTACCTACTCCATAATTACATGGCAGCATGCGGGTGCACATCCCCAGCTGACAATGTGCATAAACTCGGGCAGAGATATGATCTAGTGAGGAGCTGCTCTTATTAAATATTAACAAACGCCATTCCCAAGTAGCCTCAATCCCCAACAAGCACCTCCAATGCCAGTCAGAGCCTCAACATAGCTACTAGCTCCCGCCACCACACACACACACACACACACACACGCACACACACACACACACACAGAATAGGCTAGGCTTTCGCCAAGAAAGAGTTCAAAGAGGCAGAGAGAGAGAGGGGCTGGCAGTGGGGGTAAATGTGCCCACTATACATGTACTAGCAATCCCCTTTTTATCTACTATATAGGGAGCTGCTGCCTTCGTCATATGGGGAAATTAGCAAAGGCTGAATTCAAATCGTTGCTATCAGAAAGAGGCTGGAAAGTGTTTGAACAGACTCTCTCAACCCCGATTTCACCCCAATGGTTGATTGTTATAGGGAATAAAATGTGTATGCATAGAAAAGTTGGATGTGAAAGCTTTTGATGTCCTACAAAAAGACTGATCTCAAATGTAAACATATGCAAATGACTAATGCCATATGGAAATTTAATGATGCATTTTTTAAAAGGGGGGCATTAACTGACTCTTGATCACACAATTTTCTAAGCAAGTTTGCAATTAATGAGAACACACAAAGACAAATGAGAAACTGTGTGCATGACGCAGCGAGAGATTCCTCTCACCGGCCACATGTCATTTTAAAACAATGATAAAACACATGTCATTAGACTGACCTACAAGGCATTGTACTGTGACATGCAGCAGTGTATCATTTAATAATCTAAACAATACACAGGCACAACCACCAATCATTTTATTTGATAAAAATATAGGCACAGATGTATTACTGAGAGGTGAAAGGTTTGGATAGTTGTTCTTAGCCAACCTGCCTGACAGCTGAAAGCTTCTCAGCCCATGACACTTTGGAAAAAACAGAGAGAAAAGATAACAAGATATGGACGTCAGAAATGTAAAAATATAATGGAGTGAGTATGAAAGAATGAAGTGGGCTGTGTGTATGGTACATTGTGAGAGCCGCCTTAAAGTCGCTGGGGTTAAAATAGGAGGCAGATCTGGCTGTGAAAGCTGTTAAATGGTTCAATGGTTTGACAGTAGCTGATGCAACAGACAGTGTTGCTCCCCTGGGAGTCCGCACAGTCTCCCATACATGACTCCTATCAAAATATACCTACAGCTTGGCTCTAGGGTGGAAATAAACAATAACACAGCAGGAGGGAAGGAAAGATCTGAAGACTCACTGAATATGTATGAAAATCTTGTTTTTCAACCTTTGTTATAATTGTATTGACAATTATACGCATAGAATGATACAGTACATAGTGTAAAAAAAGATTAAGGATTAATTTTGAAAATATGAATGTTAGGAGCCACAGGCAACTGAATGGTTAATATGCAGGCTTGTAGTTTTTAGAGGAGATTTCAAATGTGAACAACACTTAAATGTAATCCCAATTGTATACCTCAAAGCTGTGTTTCAGCTGATCCAAACACACACATATCCACACGCAGAAGGCAGCACAGTCAAAAGTGCTCCATTTTACCGTCATTACACAGCACGGGTCCCCCGCTCCCTTTGGAGCCATGTTCTGCCTCCGGTGCTACATTTGACGGTTTGTTGAGCGGCACGTAGGTGTGTAGCTTCCGCCGCGTTACGTGATCAAACAGCCCAACTGACGCATGGCCAATTATCCTGGCTGCCTCCTCTCATCTCACGTTTAAGGAGAGGGAAAGTAAAGCCAGGGAGGGAGATGGAGCAGAGACATGGAGGGAGGCTGCTGCTGTGTTTATCCAAGAATGGCAGATGTAAAAGCCCTCTTCTTCCCATTCCACAGGGAAGCTGACATGTGCACATTTTTTTTTTTAAAGTAAACAATAGCTCATACACTTTACTTTTTGTGAGAATCTTTACCCCCAGCATGCTTTAAATAGGCCAAAACAAACAAAGGGATTGTGGATATTCAAAAATCAAAAGTGACATTAAGTCTGGAGGACTATAGTGCTCTAGTCTTAAAATATAATGCAATATCAGTCTTTTCTCTCAGCTATCCATGTCTTGCTCACCAGCTTTTTGTCAACCCCCTGTTCTTTTCAAGGAACTCTTTAATAGTGTGCAAGGTTATAGCTTCATTACTGTTTGGCAGATAATAACAGTACTAAATACAAATGTATTATCAAAGACATTAACTGTGATTTTAGGTTCAAGGGCCTGCTCTTTACATAAAAAAAAAAAAGAGAAGCCTTGGCTATTCACCGTGTGTAAAATATAAGTTTATGAAAAATTACGACTGTTGCCATGGCAATTCATTGTTTAAAATTAAATATCTTTTTAGTGGTAAAAAATCCTCATAATAGTATATATAACAGAAAAGATCTTCAACTTCTTTTCCTTCCTTTGTTCACATCCTTTGACAATATTCGGTAGGAAAAATAGGACAATACAAATGGCCAACATAATTGCAAGCAAATTTACCTGCTGAGACTTGAGACTTGGTAGAAAATTTCCTGATCTTGCTGGTGACTGTGGTGTTGTCCCTTAAAGCAGCCCCGTATGCTCTCTCCATCAGAGAGGCCAGCTCCCGCGCTACAGTGTCCAGGTAAGCTGCATTGAGGAAAGTCAGGATGCTGTGCTGATCCACTGAGTGTGAGAGGACATGGAGCTCTTCGTTGAGAGCCCGGGACAGGAGGGGTACCACAGAGCGGAAGCCCACAGTCAGTCTGTCAAAGCCAGTCTCTCCACCACCACTCGTACTGGAACTTAAGGTTGAGTGGAGAAGAGAAACTGTGAACTGGCTCCTAAGGGTCTGAAAAGACATTTCAAATAATTATTTCTCTCTGTATTATTAATTTTTTTAAAGGTTTTTTACAATTATTTTTGAACGTCATTGTTGGCACCGTTATGTGTAAAATAAAGTTAAGACAAGAGAAACTCAAGAGCATAAGACACAAATTAGAGAGTTCCAACAGAGTAGTGGTTTTAATGCATTCGGATTAAGGATTGTTAGCTTTACCTGATAATTTCCAAGCACCTCTGACTCAGGGTAAAGAAAGAACAGATGTTGTAGACAATAGATCCGTTCAGCGATGGTCGGGTCAGAAACAGTGCTTCCTGGTTCTGAAAGCTCTGAGATGTGAGGGGACAGCCGATCCAGCAGGTGGCGGCGCAGCTGGAGACGCACATCATCCCAAACTGTCTGGATCTGAAAATGACAGGTAAGAAAGTCAAAAAAAAAAGGAATATCATGATTAATACAGAGACATTGTACAATATATTTAGGTAACCAACATCCATGCTGTCAGGTGTATGAAAACAAACTTAAAGGTGTACTATGTAACTTTTCTGATGAAGGGCCTGCCACCTGCCTGCCTCCAAGAAGATGTTATTGCTGTGCCTGAAATGTTCCACAGTATGGCGGTATTAATGTATACATCTAATTGGAGACAAGCAAGTGATACCACCAGGCCAAGGAATAGGTGAGATCTGTGGAGAGGCGAGCCCCCTCAATTTTCTTTTGAAAGAAAAACAATTGTAACTGAATCAAGAATCAACAAAGATAAATGCGATGCCATACTGGAAACATTCCAGGCAAAGCAATTCCAACTCTAAAAACGTTACCTCGACTGATGATTCATCTCTAACTGTATTGATGAGGTCAGGCTGTATTGATGAGGTAGATGAGTACAATGGAGAAGGAGTACGTGGAAAGCAGACTCTACAACGTGATGAAATATCCACCAGCAGTTCTAGTGTCACAATCTCTTTGCCATTCTCTTCGGACTTTAGGAAGAGTTTCTGGAAAAAAAAGCAAATGAGTGAAAAAAAACAAATCCGAGTAGATTACACGCCGCACTACAACAACAAAAATCCATGGGTTAATGGGTTAAAATTACTTGAAGTCTTAAAAAACAAGTGAAAATTGCCCTGATTTTTCAGGTAAACGAAAATATAAACGAAAAATAAAAGTACTCATTTAAGACTAACTAAACTAAGACTAATATGAATGAAAGACCATTTGACTCGCATTGCTCACAAACTTCCTTTTGGATTATTTTACAAATTAAAGTGACTTCAGAATGATACAACTCGAGTCTTTCGTTTCTTACCAAAGCCCTGAGAAAGTCTAGTTGATCCTGATATCCCGAAGCAACAGACTTGAAGTGTATTCTGAAGGGGAACCATTTGAGGCACTCACTGGCCTTTGGGGGACTTTCCGATCGAAGGTCTTGAATTTGGGTTTGGAGATCTTTCAACGTCATGCTGTGAACGGTAAAAGCAATAGTAGTTTAGGCAGAAGAAATATTAAACCAAATTCATTAAGATGGCTTCGGGCAAGATTATAATTTCAAGGTCTCAGAATGTTATGTTTCCGGACTGGACTGTGGCCTGGAGGTGGGAGAAATGAAACATAGCATGAAGTCCGTTAGTCGGTGGGAGAAAGGATTAAATGGACGGAACCAGCGTATTTTGGGATGGGCAATACATCAGTGCTAATATCAGTATCACTGTTATGTCAATTGAATATTTACTTTCATTTCTGGACCCTTGGCCACAACAGCATAGCAAATATTTGAAATCCATATCGGACAATCCCTTACAAAATTCATACAAGTAAGAATACTGCATGGCATGAATCAATATATTCACAGTTATTGAGAGATTATATCATCACCGAAGACAATATACCAAACAAGAGCTTCTTACTAACAAGAAAGAACGCAACATATTGCCGGTAAAGCAACACTAAATCACCACGTTAAAGATGCACATGGAGGACCAACCCGTCACTTTTCACTCTCGCGGTCTCATCCACTGTCTGCGTCGTACGGGGAGAGGCGCAGCAGCAGCAGCAGCAGCATCAACAGTAATGAACATCGACGTGGATATAACAGTGTGTGAGTGTCTGCTAAGCATCTGGTGTGAAGTGGTGTTCAAGGCATCGGCAGGCACCCTTTGCATATTACGTCTTACTTTACAACGCACACACGGAGCAGGCAGCACAGCTCTTTTGATTTTAACAGACTGCATCAGCTATTCTGCCTCCCTCCTTAATATGACAGATTAGAAATGACATCTACGGGCCTGACATGTTTAGTCATTTCCATGCAAATCAGTGCATATACGTTTCCCCCCATGTACCACGGTGTGTCTGTGTGTGTCAACATGTCTACATTCTTGCATAATTAAAACATTCAACTGGGTACGCCGCAACTATATTTATGTGCTATCGCGTGGTATTAAGTGTGCATGAGGAGAGAATGTGTACGGGGAGAAATGTGATACTGATTCAAAAACAACTAAATGAATAATTGATTATTTTTACCATTTCCTTGCATATTCCTCATTCAAAGCTTTTGTTTTACATTTTAAAACCAACCAATATGAGAATCTGAAACATTCAGACAGGCTTGTGGTTTAGGTATTTGTTAAATGTTGATGCTAAAATGCACTAACACACCTATTATTACCCTTCACAGAACTTTAAGAACATTTAACACAAAATATTTGACCCACTGAACACTTTCAAAGTTGAATTATTGATCGTGTATCAATTTTCATTTGACAGTATCACAGGGGTCAAATTAAAAAACAACACGTCCTTGGCTAAAAATGACCTTAGACTGAGCAACAACAGACAGAACAAAGCAAATAAAAAACCTTGCCCTTGGAAACTGTTCAGTTTAATACGTAAAATGATTTCGTATGTGTGACTATCCAAGATACAAAATGCTTAAGTCCCATTCCCCATCAGGCAGCTTCTCTCCCAGCACAGGCCTATAAAATGCCTCCTGCCTGCTCCTGGGCCATGAACGTATCCAGATGTCTTACAATGACAACACATTAAATAACTGTTCAATCTGACACACTCTGGTTTCAGAGGGCAAAATCTCAAGAGAATAAAATGTTTTAAATTGTCTTTATCCAAAATAAGAGTACTAAAATCCAATATCATAAAATCAATATTTACTATGGTCAAATAAAATAGACTTTTTGCAAATAAATACACACATTTAAAATAAGACGTATAGAATTAACTTGACAAGACTCCTAGTCAATTTTTGTGTGTGCATAAAATTAACTTGCAGCACAGAGCCCTGTATGCGCCTTTATTGTACCCCATAAACATGGATGTGCGTTCTGGGCTCCACCCCAGGACTTCACGTAGACAGCAGGTTTCAAATGGGCCTCCATCTGTAGCAATCTATTCACAAAAGTTCATTAAAACACAAAATGTAATTAGACCATTCTCTTTTTTTACATGATAGTTTTATAACAAAGTAGAGGTCAAATGAAACTGCTTTTCCTATGGTATCAGTGGGAATTACTTTTGCCATGTGTGAGGAGAATGAGGATGGAAACTGTTGCTTTGAGACTATTTGGATTCATAGCTCTGGACAGAGAATGGCTTTCCGGATGGTGCAATGTCCCTGGCCCGACTGCCTATTAACCAAACATACGAACAGCAAACTTCAGCCACTTAGGTCTATTTTCAGCCGTTCACACTGCTGTTTTTGCCTCCAGAAAGTAACTCTCACCTAATTTTCCTTACTCCTTTTCAATATCCCTCCTACGGGGTCTGGCGCTGTAAAGTCATAAAGTCAGTGTGGATAGTGTGTGTCAAGAAGTCCATCGGCTTGCCTCCATGTTGTGACCTTTTGGCCGCTATAGTGTGAAAGCTACCTGCAGCCTAATCAACTTGGCAGGATTAGCTCTGAACCTGATTACTTCCACTGGCTGTAACTCAGACACCTTCGAGAGAGACAGGGGGTAGAATGGAAGAAAGGGGTGAAACTAAAAATGGGCAGAAAACAGAACTCACAGCAAATAAAGCCATTCTACTATGTGAGGTGCAACAACAATGGACAAACCTGTAATGGCAAATACTGGGAAACAGGAGTCAATAAGAGAACAGAAGATTGGGGGAAGATGGAGGAAAGGATTCTTTAGGCCTCTCGACAAACATGTCTTCTGTTGTACGTTAACATTGAGTGGCACACAATGAAATTTGGCAAGTACAAACATAGGGTTGTAAATAAAATTGACATCCAGATACTAATTGATACTAAAACAAACAGACACTGAATTTTTTTTTTTTTTAATTAGGACATATTTTGACCTTTTTTCTTAATAGATTCCAATTATTTATTGAAACATTTTATCTATTGTGTGTTGAAAATTACATTCACTTGAAAAAAGTAGTATTTTGTAGTAGTACATTTTAAACAATATCAATGCAATACATAATCCTTTTTCGACATTTGCAGCATGTTGCAGCCCATCTTAACAATCATAACTGCAATTATAACAGTGTGAATTATTTTTGAAAGAACTCTTTGTTAGACTACCAACACTGACTAGTAGGTAGCCCCCTAAACACCACGGCTGAAAGAGAATAGGAGCCACCGGAGGTCTTTTATTAGATATGATGGCACATTTCACAGCTCCCTGACTTACAGAAACCCAATCCTGCGATTAGTCAGCGCTTTGACGTTATCTTAAGTTCCTTGTCAGAATTAATTTAGTGTGGGTGGGCTGTCTGTCGTGCTGCGCTCCCCTACCCTCTAACAGGAGGAGGGGGAGACGGAGGCAACGGGGGCAGGAAGATCCTTTTCAAATAAGCTCCAGTCTCAGTCAATGCCAAACCAAGCGCATTAGAACCAAATATCTCTTCCATCAAAGGGCTGCATTCTGTGAGGGGGAAGACCGTCTGAATGAACAGGCTGAAAACATATCCCGTCCTGACCACTTAGTGCCCTCACCCCAAAGCTGCCCTGCCACCCAGCCCGGCCAGTGATATTGGAGAAGAGATACAACTGATAGACTTCACGCACGTGTCACACACTGCTAAACACAAAATCGGCTACCTACTGTGAAGACCATAGAGAACTGTATTTATTCAATGAAAAGGAACCTTGAACGGAAAGGTTTTTGATTCACCTGCTTAAATACACCCCCCAAATCCTAATCATCTGAAACACTGGATACACACAAGAGCGCACACACACACTGAGTATTGAAAGTGTAGTCTGATCAAGATTGGCAGGCCGACTCGTGAGAGCTATTTGCTGCTGCAGTGTGAAGCTATAGGCCTCTTCGCAGCCTCCTGGCCCGTGCTGACACTTCATTACAGGTCTTTTCCTGGTGGCCTGCCGCTCCTCACCAGAGCCACTGTCCCATCCCATGAAAACTACAGCATTTCAATTTGAGGGGAGCCAGCTCTGTTGTAAGACTATCTTAATCTCCTTCAATTAGGAGGCCCTTCTAAGACAAATCTCTGACATCTGAGAAGCCACACTATAAGCTCAAAGCTGGTTGAAGTCCCTCACAGTTATGGACAGTTTTTTTTCTCTTTGCTCAACTCAACTTCCGTAATTTGTCCCGGGAACTGATAAGATAATTCCACAGGTGAGTGTTTGTGTGTCTACAGCCCACTCTGCTGGAGGTAAAGGAGCACCCTAGACCTGCCCTGACACACAGGGCTTACCTGAATAGTCTCAGAGGAAGTTAGCCCGAGCCTGCCAGAGACACTGACCAGTGGTTCCCTACAGCGAGTGGAGGATTGCCTTATTTTTAGACCCATTCTCCATTATCTGGACGCTTTGTTCTCATAATGGTTATCCCTCTCCCATCTACAGGAACACAAAATAACCCTTTAATGCTTAGAAAGCAGAAAAATGGTCCAGCCTTGGGTAATAAGCCTTGAATTACCTACCCAAGGGTTTTCGTTTCAAGATGTGGAATCTTCAATTATTATGTTCCCATTTAGAAGGAGGAAGGAAAGAAAGACAGATAAAGGGCGGGAGAGGGAGACTGTGTGGCAGACACTAATGGTGCCAGAGTGAGCCTTTGTTCACTTGTTACATTTAGTTTGTCCTTCATCATCTGCCCTCAGCTTCACAACGCCACACACAATAAAAGATCTGAAATATAGATCCTCTTCTCACCTCTCCACGTGCCACTCTTTATCAATCCAGTCGCTCCAAAACTTTCCCTGTCACTGCCCCAGTCTCCCCTCACACACAGGTGTCTGTGTCTCTGTCTGCATAGTCTTGTTAATTCCCTTGATACTCAATGCTTCTCCATGCTAAGTGTTATTTTTATTTATAAAATTGGTTTTATTCTGTCCTGTACTGGCCAGTGATATTTGCGCATACACTTCAGTATGAAAGTGAGAGTAAAATGTAATTCTATTTATGCTGCATGGGAAATGCTGTCTGTTGTTTGACTGTGCTGTAAATTTAGATTAGTGGAGAAGCTAGTATTGCAAAACAGAACAGGATAGTGGGGAATTTTTATAGTTACCTGTTAGCATTACTTTTGGGTTTGTCTTCAGTGCCTTCCAGGTCCAGCTCCATAGATTTAGTTTGATCCCCCAAAGAAGCATCGTCCAGTGAATCCATGTCAAGGTTAGCTACAGAAAGAAAAATGTTAGGATAAAAAATGTTTATAATACAAGGTAGCAAAGAATTGTCAATAAAAAGTAGTGAATATTAATAATAGAAGTTGTCTTATATGTTTACTTGAATAATTAAAAAATGTATATTTAGAACTAATATTGTCTGAATAAATGTTTTGGCTTATCTATACTGTTTAGTCACCAACAGCTTGAGCATGGCCATTCACTTTCAGTCCTCCAGCTTTTTAATGATGAAGAATAAACCTCTATTTTGTGTATCATAAACTTACGTGCGTCATTGACTGAAAACAGAAGAAGAAATAGACAATACATTGAGGCTTTATACAAACTCATTTTCCTCTGTCAACTTTAAATTACCTCAATACACTTTTCATAGTCAACACTGTCATCAATATGAATGAATTAATGAAAAGTAATGCAGAGTGTCTGTCTCAATTTAGCTTCCTCACACTCCACCTCTCGCCGCTTCCTCGTCATTGACTCTGATTTTAATAATCCTTGTCAAGCTCCCCACACAGTCTTGGCTGCTACATGGTACTGCTCTCTGACAGGGCAGTCAGGAAGCTCAACATACATTTAGCCTCCACAAAGGGAGGCCTATCCAGCTGGACAAATATTATTTTCCTTCTCTGACAGATGCACCATTTAAGTCTTATATTATTTTCTCCAGCTCCTTCCCTCTCTTACCGACTCCCCATATCTGCATACGCTCTACGCCACTCTACATACTCTATACATACAGCCAGAGCTGAAAGAGAAAAGTTCTCTAATCCAGGGATTAAAAGGTTTAAATTGTATTTATATTAACTAAGTCAGACAGTGTTAAAATGTCAGGTAGTAGCAGGATTGGATATAGAATTGACAGCATGTTTGTCATCAGCCAGATGGACAGATAGTCTAACGCATACACTGTAATAAGTCTATTGGGGGTCTATACAGTACCTCCTGGTCTGCCAACCATCGTATGCTAAAGACATAAGCGTATGTGTACATCCAAGCGGGGGGTTGTGTCAGCAGCACACTGGGCCTCATTAGTACTACACTTTAAATCCTTTAGTCTCCACCGTCTTGTCATTAGCTCTTTACAAAGCAGATGTTGTTGGAGCCCAAGTGTGTTACACGGTGTTGCAACAGGGACAAAAAGCCTGGCATGAGATGCTTGCTTGAGTAACATACGCGCACACACACATGCATTCAGAAATCACACTGTGGTAGCTCTCCCGATGCTGCCTGTCTACCCTCACCAGGCTCACACACAAGCCCATTTACAGTAATGAGGTTGTCCTGAAATATTTAGCAGTATGTCCCCCAGGCAGCCACTTTAAAGCCACTTAAAGCATGTCAAGTTAAAGTCAACAGTGTTTTAAACAGGGTAACTAACAGTCAGCAACCACAGAAACATAAATAAATGAAATAGGTGGATATTTCAACATAAAAAGTGAGAACTGTATCAGAGCAGCATGTGGGAGGAGCATGTGTTTTTGAGTCATAAGTGAACTTAACAGACTCAGAATCAGAAAAAGATGTATTATGTCAGTGATATGTGCAACATAAAACACATATATAATAAGATAAAATAAAAGACAATTATAAAATAAGGTTTTCGAAATAAAATACATTTTGACCAAATGTATATAACAGTTACAGTGTGGATAGTGCAAATGTATCAGTGCAACACAAGCAAAAATAAATATAAATGTATCTTAAATCTTTTCATTCAACACTGTCTACTACTAATTCTATAATACTACTCCTAATACTAATAAATATAGTAATCGTAATATTAATAAAAATGACAATCTGATACTAGCCAAGTTACCACTAATAATTAATCCCCCAAATGGTTTTAAGTACCTTACCAGTTTAATAGTTTAACAGTCACAGTGCTCAAAACGTGTCCTTTTTATGATCAAACTAATGCATCTTAAATCGCCTTACCTTGAAAATAGTCTTCGGCTCCTTCATGAGGAGCCAACGTGAATATATGATTCATATAAAAATTATGCTTTGCAGCGAGTCACCGACTCATGATTTTGTACATAGACATAACGTTATGCATTGGCCTGAACGTCTATGCTTTTGCATATGAGGCAAAGCAGGGTTTTCAATATCAATTACACGTTAGCAACAGCTTCACAACGCAGCCTTTAAGCATATCAATAGCTAATAAACATTTACCACCGATACATCAGTACATCCCTAAGCCTCGTTTCAACCACACATTTGCCCATTATCCAGCCAGTGCTGCTGAAAAAGCACGATCCAATGTTATTTTCCGGGGTAGAAAGCGTCCGTGACAACAACCCGGATGTAGATCGTGGACATCTTCCGCCGTTCGGAACAGTCCAAAGAAAAGATATGTGGAGGGGTGCTTAACTCTGTGAAAATACATTTTTGACAAATTGATGATAAAAAAGTAATTTTGTATTCAACGGTGCGTACATAAATAGTATGTATTTTCATATATAATCAATATGAATAATAATACATACAGTGATTGTATTTATTCTGGTTGGATCTTTTGTCAAACTCCCCCTGTTTACATCCACAGCTGTCGTTTCTCAGTGGTCTCCTCAGGGAGGAACAGGTTCGCGGGTAACACGCAATTCAACTCTGTGATGTCATCTGGAAGAACTGTTTTTATTCTCGCTGATGTGTCTAACACGACGATCATATTGTACATTGTATATCCATTAGTTTCATCCGTGACTTTGATCAGACACGCTGGGAAGAGTTGCTATGAGACAGGTGAAACAGACTTTCTGAGGTTTAAATGTACACATACCTGGGTGGAAAAATCAACGGTCTGATGATCGTCTCCTTTTCAGAATGGCAGAGGACACGCATGTCTTTCAGATATCCGGCATCAAGAAACCAGAGATAAAGAAACATTTAATCAAAGGAATCTGTAAACTCGGTGGAAGGTACATCGGTGGTTCAGTAAGTCCTGTCTGTCCTGTTCTACGCACAACTTTAAAAACTCACTTTATAGTTTTCATGGTATAAATGAAGCAATGAGCAAACTGACTGATTCATTTTGGCATACAAGATGTTGCTTATCTATAGTCGCTACATGTTTTGTGTTTATTTTCCAGATGTATCAGCATACCAGCACCCACTTCATTGTCCCACAGGTTTTGCCGAGTGAAAAGTTTCTGGCTGCATGTGCTGCAGGTAAAACATGAAAAAACTATAACTACAAACAAGTTCAATGCTGCTGTTGCTGCTGCTGATAATAATAATCATAATAATCCTCATAATACTATTATGAGGATTATTATAGTTCTTTTAAATCTATGTGGGTTCTTTTTAGGAAAATGGGTTGTTACTCCAAGTTATGTTTTGGACAGTGTAAAAAATGGATCTTGGCTTCCCGAAGAACTATATGAAGTGGCAATATCTACAAGTACAACATCTACCTTCTATCCAGTAAGGCAGTGGCGGCAGAAGGTAGTCAGTGGAAAGTTGAAGGGAGCTTTTCAAGGATGGCGAGTTCTTCTGATGGTACAGGAGCCAGCCCGCAGGGCCATGTTTAAACGGTGAACTGTCACATTAATCCTTTGGCCAGTACTGTCTGTTTTGTCTGCCTATAAACCATTGAGATATTTTGATTTTACAATCTTTCATCAGGCTTTTGAAAGCAGGACAGGCAAAGGTTTTTCACTACAGTCCTCCCTCTTATGCCTCTATAACACATGTCATGGCTAAGCCCATTACAGAAGACACAAAATCCCACGATGCCCCATGCTACCCTGTTAGTCATATTGTTCATCACCTTTTTGGAGTAAGTCAAACGTTCTCATAATATATGATGTTTTAAACAAATATTTTGATATTATTAGATTTTATTCTTTATTATGTCTTTTTTTTTTTTGCTGAACTTAAAATGGCTTTTGTTTTGTTATTGTTTGTTGTTTTTTAAAGAAGAGGTATTTGGATATGAATTTCTCAGTAGATGAGACTGAAGAAAGTAGTTTTGTTGCAGAGTTTTCCAAGTTTGAGAAAGAACTTAAAGACCACATGATTCAACAAAACGTATGTACCTGTAGCCTACTGGAGAAATATGACTTGTAATTTTTTTGTGTGTTATTGCCAACTTCGGCCTGCTCTGTGTTTCTTTGTAGCACCATCCACGACTCCGCTATTGTGAATTCCAGGGTTACGGCGACCCACGCTGTCTACAGTCTGAGGTAGACACACGCACGCACACGCACACACCATGATTGCACAACATCTGTCTAAAATTACTTTGTTTCATCAAGATCAGGTCATTCAATTACCTTTATGTCATACATTTCAATGGAATCTGACATTTGGAGCAAGGGCGTATCACAGCCAGGTCACAGATTTAACCATTACTGTCAGGTGATCTGAAAGATTTGATTGGCATACCTATTAACAATACCCTCCACTGTCCTGCCCATACTTTACCCAGGTGGATCTCCATAAGATTGCTATTATACGAGTTCATGTATTTCCATTACTTCCTTCTGAGTCCATATGTTTTTGCCAGTAGCTGTCCGTGTGAAATGACCCAAAGGAACTCGTGATTCACTTCAAACTTCCATTACCCTTCTGCCCCCATTTCCTCTACATACTCTTGGCTGCTTTTCGGGTATGTTTTCTCCTGCCTTTCATATTGTTCTTTTATTCTTGTAGGCCACAGAAGCAGAGTTTAGCCAAATTGCTGCTATGATCGAGTGTGGTCTCTTCACTGAAGCCCTTAACTCAATCAAAAGTGGCTTGTTCCCAGGTTTGCTCCCACCTGCACAGTACCTGGTGTCACTGCTTGAATATGCACAACAGGTTGGACCAGAATGACCAGATTTGTGTTTGACTAAATAACATAGCATAACATGACAACTTTTTTTTTTCTTGTCACCCAACAGGGCAATGCTACGTCGGTCTTCTTAAGGATCTTTCTGCAGTTCTTCCATAGATTGCTGGTTACAAATCCTCCCTGGTTGGCTCCAAAATCTGTGAAAAAATATTTCTCCAAGGTGTTTCAGTGTCCTTGCTGTAAAGTTGGACTGTGGCCTTTTATAGAGTCCACCATTTGGTAAAATAACAAGTTATATTTACTACAGTTTCATCTCACATTTCAAAAAAATTGTCTAGACTCTATAGTCTAGAGTAGAGCATTCTAAACTCCAGGGTTGCTACATGTTTGAAATGTATTAAGAACAAGAAGACAAATAAGGCATAGGACACCAAGTTCCCTCTATGCAGTTTTTAACTGCAACCATAAAAATTTAGATTTTTATGTAATTGTGATGAATCTTTTAGTCCTAACAGATGATTGATTTAACATGTTTATTCTTTCTTCACATGTGTCACAGTTATTGCCTGTTGAGAGATTCCACGTGTCATCCACTCCCAAGACCTGCTCTGCCAACACTGTTACATTTTCACAGTGACCTTCTGGCATTTATTCTCAAACTATTCAAAGGCGAGCTCCATGCCATCACCACTGGGTAACTACATTAACAAGGAGGCATTCATTTTTTGCGGAGATGCTCTTTTTGCTATGTTGCTATGTAAGTATGTTCTTATTTCTGACTTAGAGTACACCTTCAGCGACATGTATCAGAAAACCTGCAGGATTCCGCCAAAGGATCTTTGATATTAGGAACATTTTGGACAGTCTGGGAGCGTTCAACTCTGTTGTCCATAGCTGTGAAACAACTGACCCAGCTGTTGGTTGAGGCTACATCAGAAGTACTGTTAATGGAACACTTCTCAAACAGTTAATTAGTATGACGCATACATATCGGCGTAATAACTCATTTTTTAATTATATAGGAAGACTCAAAGGAGACTGAAAATCAGGAGCTCTTACATGTGACGTCCACGCTTGTGGACCTTTTGTCAGTCGTGGTGGAGTTTTGGTGTCAACACAATTTTAAACTGAACCAGGCTCTAGTGGAAAAAGGCCTGAAAGATTTTGCAGAACACTTTGCCGTTATCAGTCACAGTATGTATTGATTGCTAAATAACTTCAAAGACAAATATGTAGACATGATATACTTTTAAATATATTTTTACCTCTAGAGTTGCCACCAAGTCTTCTGGCCGAGCTGGTTGCCAAAGTCCCTTCCAGCAGACTGAAGTTGGCTTTAGCCGATTCAGTATTCAGGACTCTTTGCTGCAAAAATGGTTCCACGATTGGAGATGACCCTCTTTGTCTCAAGAAAATAGTCAGTGTTGTATTAATAATAATAATAATAACAGTGATACAGAAATACGGCAGGTTTGAGTACATATTAAATAAGTTCAAGGAAAAAAGCATCATACCCTTTGCAGACATTATCAAAGGGCATACAAATTAAATGTTTATAAACAGTTCAATTCTAATTTCTATCTGCCTTTTGCATTCATAGATGCAGAAATATTTGCCTGCTCTGGATATTTTAAGTCGGTCTCGGTCACCCTATAATACTGAGGCTGGGCTTACTATGCAAAGACACGACATGAGGTAGTCTGTTTTTTCTTTATATTTTAGCATTGCCTCAGGAGTGAATCACACTAAATTTGGCATGCCATAAACCTTCTTATGGGTATGTATTTTGAGTTTTGGCTAGTGTAGCTTTTAAAAAGTTTTGATTAGTTAGAAGAGAAAGTATGGAGAAACCTGAGTGGAACTGAACAAAGGAACACCTGGATAGTGGAGGAGGGTGCACGGGGGTATGGAGTGCAGATGCATGAATGGAGCGACTGAGGGGAGACAGGCAAATGGAGGTCAGACAGAGGGTGAGGAGCTGGCATGTGATGGGTCATGCCCAGGCCTGATCCTATCAGTGTGTGTGGAATGACAGAAGGGGTGCACAGGGAGGTTAGACCCCTTCATACACATACACACATTCTGCTTTGGACACAAGACTGACAGACATACAGATATCCCATCAGGCCTTTGTGTCTTGCCTTACGCACACCAGCTCTTGGCTCTCACCCCTCCCTAACCTTTCTTGATCAGGCTTCGCATACTAAATCCCACTGCTGTCTTGAAGGCACTCTCACACATACAAGCAGAGTCAGTCCACAGTCCTATCAGACATCTGCTGCTCCACCAGCAGGTAGTTTGGCCTGGAGAAGGGCAGGAGTCACCAGGGAGCAGGTTCACCAGAAGGCTACAGGTTCATGCTCGACCAGATCCTTCCCTCCCTCTGCCGCCTTCACTGTTTTTCCCCTCAAACTTACAGCTACCCTTTTCAATCGTTACAAATTTGGACTTTATGTGGGTGTGTAAAAAAATACACACCTAACAACATGGAAAATAATTTGTTTTCATTTGGATACACTTCTGGCATTTAAAAGAAAATACATTGAAGCTGTTTGACCTCTGGTTCATTGTATCATAGCTGTGGTTAGAGGAAGTTATAGGAGTTGCAACAAAATGTATTACTTGGACAAGGTTGTCTATTGTTCAAAAATACCTCACTAGTTATCCACATGCTTCAGTACTTTTACTTGCTGGCTGTATTCGAGTCTAAAGCGGAAAGGGAACTGTAATAACTCATTTTTGTTTGTCTGCTTCATCAAGCATTGGCTAACACTTTTATTACTGTACTGGACTGCATGTTGGCCACCTGAATTAGTCTCTGAAACAGGGGATTGAAACAGGGACTTACAGGCCAAGTATTGTCAGATGCCAGTCTATACAGACAGAGGACACTTGGGTGAAGTGGTCTGAGATTTAAAGTGCTGTGGCCTCATCCCAGACACACTTCTGGACTCTATGCAGACCCACACAGAGCACATCTCCTCTCAGCCTTGTCCCTGCTAATAACAAGCAACGTGACAGGACGCGTGTTTCCTCCTCACTGCTGGGAGCTCCTTCCTGGCTTCTGAACAAGCCAATTACCAGGGAACAAGCCTCTTCTCTGTAATACGGATGGCACTCCGCTTCAATGAGACGCACGCGCACATGCGAGAGCATATACACATAGACACCTGTCAGGCTCCATGCAGGCTGATCTCCTATACCCACACGCAGGACTAGTGACAGCCCACAGCTATTAGCACGCCACTACTTTGAAGAGGCTTCACTTTCTTTTACTAGTTATTCCTCCTAATGTGCTTGCTCACATTGAATCCTGTGTCTCTGGGTTTGAGGCGTACAGTGGGAGGAAAAACGCTTTGGAGACAGAAGTGAGGGAGTGTGTGTGTGTGTGTGTGTGTGTGGCCACACAGTAGGGGTTTGACAGATATTGTCATATTTCATAAGATAATACAGCGCCGGCATTAATTTGTTAATGACACTTTTGCACTGCAGAGATGATTGTTCCAGTTTAAGTAGCATTGGGTCTCACTTTATGCTAATAGTCAATCACTGAAAGTGTGGGTTTTGTAATGGTAGGTGATATATTATTTACATGTCACAATTGTCTTAATAGACCCTTAAGTTTCTTTTTATCTTTATGCAGAGTTGAAAGCACATCGGATGGAGTCAATGACAATGGTGCACAAAAAGGCAACATTCTGAAAGGCCTCAAACGAGTCAATGCAGCAGGTAAGACTCACTGAGCAGATGTGGCAGGCTGCTGTTGGAGCAGCACATTTGCAAGGAGCAGACTTTTAATGGACTAATGCACAGCACTAGGTCATCAGTAAAGGGGGACATGATAGCCCTGTCATCACTTTCTGTTTGTTTTACTGCATGCACTGTATGGACAGGAGGTGATTGATTTGTTTCACTGTTGTCAGATGCAGGACTAACTCATCTGTATAAATGTACCTTACGGGCCGTTTTATTTTACACTTATCTCTCTGCTTTTGGCTTTGCTGTCTTCGTCATTTTCACTTTCTACCTGAACACTACCAGATAAATAAACGCCACAGGAATAATGGGTTTTCCCACACAGAACAGTGACACACATTAGTGCTCACAGTGTGCCTCAGATCTCCATTTTGGGGATATTATTGCAGCAATTAGGGGAGCACGGCAGATATACAATGGACCGCGCCTGTGAAACTCCTTGCAATTAGAGGCATGGTACTCTGTGTGAACTCTCCAAGGTGTCAGAGCTCATATCTCCCACTTCACCTGATCAGAAAGGCCCTGTACCTTAGCGAAAGAGGGGCGCAGAGGTAAAACGGAGGGAAGGGGGAGCACTGTGGCAGGAGACTCAAGGCTGTTGGCATGTGTTGTTTTTCTACTACGTGATCCCTATACCGATGCGGTCTAGATTAATTTTTTATGAACCATCGGCACAGCATTTTCCCCTCTCGCCCTCTCATCCCAGCTCCTTCTCCCTCCATACCTCCTTGCTCCCTCTCTCCCCGCATATCGTATGTATGCGCAATGCTTTTCTTTTACTGCTTGCTGCACCTCTTTACTTTGGAGCTTTCGTCTCTTCTCCTGGAACCTTTTTGGTAGCTTTGTCAAAGCAGCATTGAGGAGTTCAGGGATTTGGGATCAACTTATTTTTTCTCCCCAAATTCAGAAAGTTTGGAAAATTTCAGTCCCAATCCATAACTTGGAATGGCATTATTGGATCCCATAGTTGCTTAACTTGAAATCATTTGTTTGTTTTCAGTTATGCGCCAAGCGAAAAGCTTTAGCAAAGTAATGTTTTGCGAGACTTTCTTTACAGTATTTTATTCTTTCATCTTTTATCCTGTAGAGACTAGGGCCAGGGAGGGCATCAGGTATGAAAATGAATTCTGAAGATAGCTGTAGTAATGTGAGCCTTTGACATAGTATTGGTTTATCATCATACCTACATAAAATACACACAAAATAAAATGGATGACAATTTGCTCCAAACGTCACAGTTATCAGTGATTTTTGAAAAAGACAAATAACGTTGTGCTTTGCTCCAACAATCATCTGGCCAGGCATCACTTTAAAGGAGTGTCGCAAGCAGACTGAAGGACATAAAGAGCAACACATACATTTAACTTTTTTATTAAAGTGTGAAACGGGGGATTTATAGAAAAGGACAGGCAGATTTATCCTTTCCGTGCTTGTAAATGCTGAGCATGCAATTACCCCTATAATAGAGGCGTTGTGTCCAAATTGGAGCCATTAAAGTGATTTAACAGTGCATGGATTGGCCCTGGCATTTGCGAGGATGTGTACACATGGGGTGTAGTGGAATGGGTGTTTAATCACTGCGTTTTAGAGCCTGGTAATGGCAAAGCAGTTCATGTAGAACAGTGACATGCCACACAGTACAACTTACTCATTAGAAGCCAAGTTTAGACTCCTTCCACTGTCTTTTTGGCATTTTGGGTGGGAAAAACTTGATGGTTTAATAAAACATTTGCTATATTTTCTTAAATTGTGACATTGATGAAAACCAGAGATTGAAAATGGACTCATTGTGATTTCACACTGTACAGCTTTAAAACTCCTTGAGTGTGTTTTTTGTGAATGGTTTGTCGTGTTTAGACATACAACAGCTACTGGACTAAAAAGCATTTATGCGTTTATGTTTAGGTATACTGTGTGGTCTGGTATAAGTCTGGTTCTAAGTCAGGTTCTCAGGCTGTAAAGTACCTAAGACTTATGTTCTAGATGGCATATATATTTTCTTCGTCTCGCGAATACATTTAGCCTTGTCAGAATCTACTGCTCAACGAATAAAATCTAATGAAGAGGCCAGAACACGGTGCCTGTGCCACTTCAGCAGGGCCAAGGTATAGCTTCACAAATGTAAAAAGAAAAAGAAAAGAAAAAAAGTTCAGTACCTGTGAGATCATGCCATTGTCTCATCATTGTCCATCTAGTGCACTCTTCCATAATCCAATTACCTATTAAATATATTTCAGATGTTTAACTGCCCTGATGCAATGCTGTATTGTTACTTTAATCTGTTTAGTCATAGAGGGAATTGTTGACAGACTGTTCATTACATTGTAGAAACTATCCATGCCTTTTGTAAGAATGTTTCTTTGTTATCCTCTTTTTAAACCTCTTAAAAAACCAAGGCGTGCCATTTAATATATCTTCTGTATCCTCAAACACACCCCCTCAGGTTAAATAGCATTTTCACTACTTTTTGTAAATTCTTTGAAATGCAAGAAAGCCTTTACACTTTACTCCCCTTTTTATTTTTCCTCATCCACCTCCCTTTTACCCCCACCTTTTGCTCCGTGCGCACTGGAGTGTAGCCCCCTGTACAGGCATGGCGTCCTGGGGTGAGCTAGTAAAGCATTTATTATGGGCTTTGCAGTCCTGTATTATACTGGCGAGCACAGCGCCACTCATGCTTGGCCTTTAACTTCCCTCTGAAGTTCAGCCATACATGAAAAGAGAGGGGGGGGGGGCTTTGGACTCCTTAATATATTCCAAACTCAATATTGCATTACAAAAAAAACTGTGGTGCGTATAAGAATGTGGAACAAGGTACATCTGGGTACACGTTTTGTTTATAAAATTCAAATGAAACGCTTTTCTTAATATTTTGCGGTTTGCTCATGTATCACGTGATGACTTTCAAACGCCAAGAGGAGGCGTTTGAACTTTGGCTCTGTGAAGAATCCTTTTGTAGGGCTTTGTGCTTGAGCTGTGTACCATAACTTCCTTTTCAACTGACAGTTTAGACTTGGACATGAAGGAGCACTACTTTCTCACCACTATAACAGGCAAACTATTGTCCAGACTTTGTGGGGGTGAGTGGGAAGAGTAAGTCAGGCAAATGAGTGTAGCTCTCCATCTTTAATTTATTCTCAACCCTTTTCCCTTGAAACATCGCCCTCCTTTTTATCATTACGCTCCTTAATTCGCATTTGGACAGCTAGACTTTCAAGTGTTTGGGGACATGATCAGTGATTTTATTGGTGTTTTGTATTTTATGGGGCAAGACAATGGGCAGGATGCCAGTCACACCCTAATTTTTGGATTTCTCTCTTGTCTTCCGGCTCTTCCTCCTCTCTGTTGGTCGCTGTTGTGTCCATGCCAAAGGAGAGACCCTCCTCCACAGAGCTTGCAAGAGGAACCAAGTGGAAACAGTACTTCAGATCCTGGCGCTGCCTGACGCAGATGTAAATGTTAAAGGTAAGGACTTTTTTCCTCCCGTAACCTCGACGTGAGCTCCCACCACTGGCTGTAGTGTGTTGAGCGATACTATAAAAGAGGGAAAGAAAGAGTGAAATAGGTGCATTATCGCGTCATTGGTGAGGGAAACCGTTAGCTAAAATGGAAAAGGGTGTGTCTAAAAGCAATGAGGTGGGTTTGGTGATTTATAGATTTACAGTTGCGACTCGCTTGTAGACTTAAAGTGAATGAACCTCTGCTCATGTGCGAGTAAATGCATATTGTCGCTGCTGGTCGAACATGATGTGTCGCCTGATAATCCAAACATGTGAGAGCTTTTAAACGTTTTTGTTTATTATACTTATTATTATTGGATGCTTACTAGAACTAGAACTATATATATAAATTGTATCTGGGATTGGATATTATCAACAACTGAAATAGTCTTGCATCTCAAATAGTAGTTTATGTTTGGGGCTGCATGGACCAGGTAGAGCGAATAAACTAAACTAATGGAACTGTTGAATAAGTAGCCTTGGAGCTATGGAGTATGGCCAAATGGGTCACTTTTGTGAACAGAAGCATGTGATCCTCCCTTTCACTAGTTCTTGGTGCAATTATTAGATTGTTTTTGTATAACCACATGCTAAACTACAGAATAGTTGATACTAGTACACCCTTCAGAAGTCATAAATAAGGCAAGGGTGTGGTTTGATACCATGCGTTTGGAAAGTTCTTTGTTTATGCATGCGATTACTGCTAAACAAAATAATTGCTCTCTTAATCATCAAAAACTGCAAAAACAGGTCGTGCTACTTCTTTACCACCGTCATATTAGCTGCTTTTTTTTTTTTGAAAGTAGGCCATGTTTATAGTTTGTGTTCTTAATAATCTTGTGTCTCGTCTTAGACCATGCAGGGTGGACCCCGCTGCACGAGGCCTGCAACCACGGCAGCACCGCATGTGTTCAGGCTCTGTTACGTCATCGTCCGGCTCCAGTCGTCAGCAGCCAAGTGGGCGGAGTCAGCCCTCTGTATGACGCCTTACTCAATGGACACATGGACATAGCCAAACTTCTGTTGGAGCATGAAGGTATGTTTTGTGTGAAAAGTACAAAAATATAAGCTTGATTTAGGATCTTCTGAACGATCGTAGGCAGTAGTTTTTACTGCAAACAAGTTCAACCACTACAACCACAATAACAGATGTCGCATTGTGATGCAGACCTCAATTTAAGGTTCCAGGCTTTGGTAAAGATGTGTCAAGTGTTTTGTGTGGATGAATGGTGAATTGAATAATGGGTATTATGGTAATTGATTACTCTAATTATAGTAAGACACATGCTTAGCTTTTCGTGTTTATATCATTTATTTTTATTTATTTATAACAAAATTTGTAAGAAAAGCCCTACTGACAAAATATGCTATATAAAAACAAGATAAGTGAGCGAGTATGCATTACTTAACTCTAATGTGACGTGCCTTTGACTCTGAATTATTAATGAGATGAATACTTTTCACTCGGGCTTGTGCTTATTGAAGTATCACCCCATTTAATCTGTCTTTCTCGTGACAGCATTAAAACTAAGCGGCACTTGTCACATTGATGGAATCATTTAATGTCAAAATGAAACACCTTTAACACATCCCATCGGTTGATGGCAGTTGAGTTAATCTTTAGAATTAGCCATTTAGCTAATGATTTAATGCAGTTGTGGTTTGCTGCGGTAGCCAAGACAAGCTTTTAATTTAATGTGACAAACAAATGTGGTTTACGGACTGATTGAAAGCTGCTTTTGACCTCATTATTGGGAGCAGGCTGATGAAAACCAAGGGACTCATTCTTTGCCATAAAGATTCTGGTGCTGATGCTGTAGTGTTTAGTTTTTTGGCTCAAACAAATTGAATCTGATTTGAAACTATTTCATTTGACTGGACAAGAAAAACCTTGCAACAAATGACAACAAATGGAACAAGGTTTTGAAAGCTTTGAGTTGTACTACTCAAATGCTTGCACAGTCAATACAATGTAGATGATGTCTCCCTCATTGCTTGTCGCTATAGTCCTCCTGCAATACTTGAGTATGTGTCCAAACTGATTACTCCAGATGCTCATACGTTGTCTGCTAATGTCTCTTTGACGTGATTAGAAGAGTCAGGAACTGTCAGATACAAAATTCATACACAGTCGTTTCAGCGGAAATGTGTCATAACAGAGCTAGTTTGGTGTGTTTGCGTTACGTAGCACACCTCCAGAGCTCAGGAGGGTTGAAGTAAGCATGATGGGTGTCATCACTCCGTCGCAGGCGAGGGGTGGGGGAGTTAGGGAGTGAGGGGGCGCTGCAGCAGGTGGCAAAGTAATGTGTATGTGTGTTTTCTGTAGTTTGGGGAGAGGTGTCATTTGCCGGCGTCAAACAAGTCTCCCAAGTAACATACCTCTGCCTCGGCTCACTTCTCAGTTTGACTAATTATAGTTAATTTGATTCGACTTTCCCATTAACACATGTACATATTCTGTCCTCAAAAATAAATTAGACTGGGATTGTTTAGTCCCGGTGAGGAAACAAGAGTGCTTTTTTTTCTCCCGCTCACAGAAGAGAGAGCAAATTAAAAGAGGTCAGATGAAGAAGCGGCTTTCTGTATCTGTTAAATTAGCAGCCACAGTAGAGTGTGCATGTGAGAGTGTGCATGTGAGAGTGTGCATGTGAGAGTGTGCATGTGAGAGTGTGCCGTGAGCGTGTGTGAGCGTAGTGCGTGTTGTGAGCGTGTGCGTGTGTGAGCGTGTGTGAGCGTGTGCGTGTGTGAGCGTGTGCATGTGGAGGTGTGTGCATGTGAGTAAGCGTGTCATGTGAGAGGTGTGCATGTGTGAGCGTGTGCATGTGAGAGCGTGTGCATGTGTGAGCGTGTGCATGTGAGAGCGTGTGAGAGCGTGTGCATGTGTGAGCGTGTGCTGTGGAGCGTCAGTGGAGCTGTGCATGTGCGAGCGTGTGCAGTGCGAGTGTGCATGTGGCGAGCGTGTGCATGTGCGAGCGTGTGCATGTGAGAGCATGTGCATGTGAGAGCAGTGTGTGAGGCATGTGTTGGCTGTGTGAGCATGTGTGTGCGCTGCAGATGTCTGGCCTGTTGTCTAGGTCAGGTCTCTTCACTGGGACCATGAAAATGTTCCATTTGAAATACCTGCAGGCGTGTAGACGGCATGAAACTGCTTTTCTCTCCTTCACTGTAGCATTTCCGTATTCATTGATATTGATATTGACAAGTACAAGTTGACCTGGTCCTGGCTATAAGTAAGCCCACTTGTCACAATACTTGCATTTAAACTCAGTTTTGATACTAAGGGAAAGACTCAACTACTCAATACCAATATTTTATTTCTTTATTTGATAGGAGTATAGGAGTATACAGTAAGTATTTACTGTAGACCTGTAACACACTACAACCTTTGTAGAAAAAGGCTAATTTTGCAATTTCCCGTGAAGAGGTTTTACAGACAAAAAGTCAGTGAGTACATGTCTGACTCTTTAAAACCCACTTAAGTTCTTGTTTAAAACCGCCCCAGTCCAGGTCCAGTTTTAGCTCAGGACCTAAGGAGTTCCAGAGTTCGCGCCCTGGTTATAGAAAGAGGTTTTATAGGGGCTCATTTAAAAATGATATAATATAATGTTATTTTAATCTTAAAATAGTGGTTTCTGTTACGGTACATTAGCATGTGGTATTGTAGTAGTCTGAATATAAATGAATACCGTTCTAAAACTATTCAGGAAAAGTCCAGTTTCATCCTAGATGATTAATAACACAATTTATTTATTTTTGTTCATCCTCATAATAGACCTTATCAAGCTTGACCAAATCCGGTAGAAATGTCAAAAAATATGTGCTTCACAACAAACATCCTTTGACGTTACAAAAAGAACAAAATGGTGTATGCTGTGGGCCCCTGCCAGGTTTGATGAAAGTTGTTCATTTCCACATGTTGTCCCATCATTTATTTTGGTGTGACATAATGCTGGTGCTGGGTTTTGACTGCGTTAGTTTAGAATTTGTAAATGGATTTTTAAATGTTTGACTGAAACCCCACATCATGGTTAATTATCCAAAACAGTCTTGAAGTCCTTTCCAGGTTTTCTAAACAGAACAGATTTTTGTGCTTGTGCCTGCAGTTTTAAAAGCCATACATCAGACTGTTTTTAAATTTTTTGGCTTGAGACACTTTGCCGCTTTATCCCAGAACAGGAAAGCAGGCTAGTGGGCCAGATGCATTTTCATTGCTTTTGGCTTTTTATTTATTATACTGTGTTTTTTTTCTATTATTGAGTGCTGACTATATCTCTTGGACTATATTTCTCACTGAGGCCTTCACCCAGCTTGTCCTAGTTCTCCAAAAGAGCTGAATTCGGTTGCCAAGGGTTTCGCTAGGCCAGAGAGGGCAACACTGGCACACAAACAAAGCGCTCGATTTTGGTGATCTCACCCTATTGTGCGCCTGTCTGCTGCTAGGCCCAGGCTATGTGCATTTTAGAATTGAATTGTAAAAAAAGGGGGAGGAACTGACGGATCCTCCCCCCTCTACCTCAGTTCCCTCAAGGCTTAGAGAGCTGGCAAGAAAAGGATGCCATGGCTAAGGGCAAGGCTGTTTCCACACGCCCCCCCTCCCTCTCCCGTTGCCCAAGGCTGCCCCACATGACCCTGTCTGCGCGAGTAGGTATTCATTTAAGGGCTCGCATAGACGAGTCCTTGGCTATATTATTTTGTATACTCTCATGTATGCATGCAAAATATTTCCCTGAATCCAAAATGCTGTAATGAGCATCTTCTGGCTTCTAATTAAACTGCACCCGCTCACGCTCCCCCTTCTCAGCTGTTTGAATTTTTGTGGGGTGGCCAGGGCACCCAGTACTCCTGATTGGAATGGAAAAAGACCCGAAGCCGTGCAGTTTGGGACATGGCATGCACGCACAGAGGGCGTGTCTGTAAGCCGCGTAGGCGGAGAAAACGGAACGGGGCTGTGCAATCACTGATGGCATCTTTGCACCGTGGCCCACCAACATACATAATCCTTCAATATTAACCAAAACTGATCAATCAGAATTGACTGTAATCCACTCTACAAATGCTACTGTGAGTTGTGAAAAGAATGGAGGATAATTTTACTCATTAAAACAACCAACGATCGATTAGATATTCAGATTCTTAATTATTGAGGGATAAAACCCTTCGTAACACCAAAGAAAAAAAATATATATTTTTCTGTTTTGCGGCAGTGGATCAAAACCTTAAACTTAATAAGACACTGAAATGAAAGGCCAACAATTGTGTAAAATGTACTTTGCATTCTTGAAACTAGTGTTTCCAGGCTGCTCCTTGTGGTGAAGATGGCTTCTCAAAAGTCATCCATGCTCTAAATTGTTTGTAAAATTAGTTTGACATTCACCCGCCACAATTTCGATGAGAGGAACATGCAGGGTTGTCCCAGTCTCAGATCAGGAGGGGATTGTGACATGTAGAGTTCAAGCTGAGGGCTTCAGTTGAGAGAGATTCCCTGTGCATTATTTCCACAGCCAGCTGTTTTAGCGGCGTGAGGGCCCTGCATAACTTTTAAAAATAGTTTTTACCATGGGTAATTCTCGAGCGTCATCTTGACTTTTAGGATCTATAACTCAATATTTCAATGAATCCATAATTACAGCCTTATTGCACCAAATCTCAACAGTGATGACCTGTTGTGTGACAAACTATAGCTTTACAATCATGAGAGATGAAACCATTGTATGTCAGAGGTCTAAACACTAGAAAAACACAAGAAAGGTTGATCGCTGTAGTTCATGTCTGTGCACAAAAATGCCTGCTTGATACACATAATGCAACGGTCCCTGTAGATCCTAATGTGAACAAGCTGAAAGATGTCATTGGCTCCACACACAACAAGCACACAGTCCCTTCAGACCAGTGTAGGCAGCCATGGTTTGTGCCTATTTTCTATTTCCACTAAAGACACACACACACACACACACACACACACTCCGCTTATACAGAAATGTATATTTTACCAAGCTTCCAAAGTAGACTATAAGGGCAAAGGAATGGCAATAATTCAGTTTATTCCAAAGCTCTCTTTCACCTAAAAGGTATTTTAAATGACAAATGTTTGTTTCTACAATAAAATGGCTGTGTATATTGGTCTAAAAAACAGGCTACTTCATCAGCAAACAAATGTTTCAAGGTTTTGTTGGTTTTTGTCCTCGGTTTTGATGTGAAGCAATGTTAACCGATTTTGTATAGTTGACCGTGAAGTTCCAAGGTCTAAAACTAACACAACTGCAAAATGTTTGTTAGTACCGGAAAATATTCATTAATCATAACATTTAAGCAAATATATCAAGCCAACCGGGCTTGATATGATTTATAACATTTTAACTACAGGTACATTTTAAACTTCGAAGGCGTGGTTTTGTATGACCACATTTTGTACATAATACAAGAGGTTTACTAAATAAGGTTTAGTGAGAAGATCTGATGTTAACTTTTTTTCGCTTTGGACCAAAATACAACATTCTTTTGGCATGGTATAAAACTACATTACACGATATAAAGATTCTTTGAGGTGCGGCTTAGTGTGGAAAGAAGTACATTGAGCTAATCGTGGGATTTCACCTTAGCATCAGCAGATTTTCATGTATATGTTTTATTGTTTAAATAAGTCTACGTGTCGTTTTTAAACCCTACATGTACCGGTATGTCAAATGCACGACAATACCGGATTACTCAAACATGCATGAACCAATCAATATGGGGCTCTGATGAAGTTTATGATTAGGAAACACTAGTATGAAAAGGTAAAGGCTAAAAGTTGATTTTACATACATACATACACATACATACACATACATACACATACATACATACACATACATACACATACATACACATACACATACATACACATACATACATACATACATACATACACATACATACATACATACACATACATACATATACATATACATACATATACATATACATACATACATACACACACACATACATACACACATACACACACACATACACACACACATACACACATATACACACACACAGTTCTGTGTTTGTGAAAAGGGTCAGTCTAAAGTCTGCATAATATGTCCCCTTAACTTAAAACTTAATATTAAATGTCAACCCCCTTTATGTGCATTTTCAGTATTGTATATTGTGCTTTGTTCAGGTGCTAGCTCTACTGAAGGAGACCGATTTGAACATGTTATTCTCATGCGGCCGCTCTTCTCATTCCCCCTGCGTTTGATGCGTCTCTGTCGGTTGCTTTGGTGCTGCACTCGGCTGGCCTTGTTGTTTCCAGTCGCTGTTGCCTTACCCGCGCTGCTCCCTGTGGATGTGTGCTGCGCCGTGCCCCTGGCTGCAGTTCACACACACGCACACACGCACGCACACACACACACACGCACTCTCTTTTCCAGCCTGTGATGGGGGAGAGGAGGAGAGGATGTTTACCGTTCTGTGGCGCTGCCTGCTCTCAAGCTTGCCTTGCCTCAGACCCGAGACACAGAGACACAGAGACATAGGGGGAGGGCTTGTAGCTGCATCTTTCTCTTCCCCTTTGCCTCTTTTTGCGCCAATTTCACTCCCTCCTCCTCCTCCACGCCACAATATTTCTTGTCTTCGCCTGCCCTCTAAAGGCTAAAGGGCTCCGCATCTCTCCATATGTGTGTGTATGTGGCTACATCTGGACAGTGTATCAGCCAGTAGCTTGCCATGAGTATTACCCCTCCCTCTTGGGTCTAAACTGGGCATTTTCACACTTGCGTACACACACACACACACACACACACACAGAGGGTTAGTGTAATTACCTTGTGCTGTGGTGTAACTCCCCCAGGTGCGGCATTTATCTCCACCACAGAATATCTTGACACTCAGGCCCCGATACCTGGAATCACATCAGTCGCTGTCTTTGCACTGAAGCCATTCCCCTGACAACTGTCTCAAAGCACAAGCTGCGTGGAAGTTAAAAGCACCTTTCCTGTGTTATTCTTACCTTGTATAATGTTCTAATTAACTAGTAATTATAGCCAGGGAAACTGAGGTGGGCTTGTCCAGAGTGTAGAGAAATGTGGACTTCAACAGGACATGAGTAAAGTAACAAGTTTGAAAACAAATGCTAATAAATGTGTTTTTCCAATAGCATGGATAAACACATCTATTAGAAGTGCTGGGAAGTAACTGTTACTTTCCTAAAAACAAAGGAATACAGGAATAAACGAGTACTTGCTCATTCAATTTAGGCTTCAAACAGCATGATATTAGTAAAGAAGAAAACATCCGTACATGGGAGTAAATAAAAGCAGAACAAGAAGTGCAATGTACACAATGTTGATTAAATAATCCTATGTCGCATTTTTACACTAATATAATGTCACTCAATGTATTCAGAATACATTATTCTCATTGGACCATGTCAGAATACATCATGCAATACATTTTAATGAAGGTATTCAGTATTCTGTAACTAAATACATTTTCAAAGTATTCTTCCCATCACTGTCTATGAGGACGAGACACTAGACTGGGTCCACGAGAATTAGAGAAGATGAGATTATACAATTATTTACAATGAATGAATGAATGAATGAATGAATGAATGGTGTAATTCAGTTCACATTTCTGGCCTAATCATTTTCTGTTTATTTACTTTTCCATACTTTTGCGACGTGCCTCACCAGTGCCAATAGATTATTCTCATCTTGTTTGGCAATTTCAAACATCTCATTTAAAGAAAAAAAAAAATCTTATTCAAAGTATGAGGACAGCGACTTCATTTAACGAAGGATTCTTTAGTTGACACTGCCTATTGAATTAGTGGGTTTGGTGGACCAGAACCTCTCCTGAATGTGTCGACCACGGTTGGGTTCACAAGCGTACAAGCCACTCCTACCAGATGAGTGTAACAGAGAGGACAGCTTGTTACAGAAACCCGGTGATTATGACCCTCTGTGAACAAGCTCTCTCTCTCTCTCTCCCGCCTCCTCTGCCCCTCTCTGGTGGCCACTTTGATCAAATTGCTGCTCTTATGTCCTTGACTGCTGCCCCCGATGGCTGACCTCTGCATTTGAAATTTCCTCGCTTATGTAAAAGTTTATGTAGATTAACGCCACAATTTATGCAGATTGAGTTTTTCGCCACCACAGCTTGAAGCGCTAAAAAGGTAGACGAGCACTGACCTTCCTTGCTAACAGCTACGTGAGCTCTCACCGATTATCTCATAACAGCAGTGAAAGTTCAGCCACAGAAACAGTGATAGAGAGCAATTTCAGAATTTATAATCCATCAGTTTGAATGGATGTGAGAAAAAAAAAAAAAAAAGAAAGGTTTTATTTTGTTAGGCTACAAGGTATACTGCATCCTCACCCGAGTAGTTTCTCTAGTTTTCCACGATTGTCCCACCATTTAGAAAATCAGGCCGCTGCAGTGTGTAGTGTTGTCGAACAGGGACTACTGTCAACAGAGATATCAAGCTGTTTTCGAGCGGCTTGTGTGTCACCCGAAGCCACTGCAGAGCTGTAAACTCCATCACAAGTGGCAGCACTATTGCCGAGGTTGAACAGTCAAGTGCCATCAAGAGCAGTTTGCCTCAGAAATGGGTCTATGTGAAAGCAAACAAAAGGCTCACACTTGACTCCGACCTGCTCTCTCAGTCTGAGTGCACACAGGTTGTCTGACTCTGGAAAGTAACATTGTGGGTTATACAGACAACGTTAACAAATAGTGCGGCTGTAAATGTCAATCTTATAGTTTCTATACTTCAAGTGGAGGGAAAGCGTGCATCTGTGACTTGTAGTTTTGCATTCTAAAGGAGGTTAAAAGTCAAATTGGATGTTATAGTGAACTGTACTCATTCTTCAATGGCATGCATGATAATGCAAAGTCCACTGCAATTTTAATTTTCTTTTGCTTTTTTTTTCTTCCTTCTCTTTTTCTTTCTTCTTTGTCCTCACTGTATGAGGCTGACGAACAAGCCCGAGAACATAGCATAAAAAAGCTAACTATAAAGTACAGCTCTTCCACCAGGTCACTAACGCCTGTGCATGTTCTTTCTTTACATTAACAAATGGAGCGATGTGACCCGCCAGTCGTAGACGGTTAAGACAAGGTGTCAGCTGAAGTTAGCACTGAAGTGAGCTAAAAGCCCTGGCTGGCACTGAGGCCCGGTGGGGGAAAACAGCTGTTCACTTAATCCCTGCTCCACTGTTGTGTGTGTGGATGTAGTGCAACATACTGTATGTGTTCCGTTGTGTGCTTCTATAAACTATTTATATCTGTTGCTGTGTCCCACCATTGACCCGTGCTCTGTCTCTTCCGCCTTATTTGATGATGACACTGCCTAGCGTGGGGGCTCTGTATGTGGTGCTGCTGTCATTGAGACCATTCATAAACTATTATTAGACCAAAGAGAAACAACTTAACAGGAAGAAATAGGTGACATAATAACGACAACATTATAAAGCAATACATTAAAGATATTGATTCCCTTTATGTCCACAGGTTCGGTCATCCTGCAGCAGAAGAATCAAAATGGTAAGACGCCTCTGGACTTGGTGTTTGACGGCGCTAAAAGGGAGGAGCTTTTGGACTGGGCTCTGACTGGAGACAACGCCCGGAGGAAGAAGTCCACCGAGGTGCTAAACCTGCCCCTCCTGGAGGCCGGCTCCTGTCTGCTGCTACACCTCCTCGTCTCCTACCAGCAGGAGAAGGGGCTACTCATCTTTGACCAAAGTGAGGCCGGGGCTAACAGCCTGGGCCAGAGGATGTTCAGAAGCTTAAAGATGCACTCCTTTCAGAGAATGACCTCAGTGTGGACAGACCAGCAGGCTGTGAGACTGCTGGAGGATGCAATAATACTAATGGAAGTCGGTAGAGGCAATTATGATGGGCAGGTGCCTCAGCCAATCATAGAGTGCAGAGGAGAAAACACTCAGTTCTTGATGGAGAGACTGAGTGCACTCAAGTCAAAAGGAAAAGCGCTAGGTCACCAGTTTAAGAAATCCTAAAACTCTGGAAAAGCTGTCACTGTGTTGCATATGTTCATTCCTTGGCAGCAGATATGTTCACTGAAGATAATGTGGGATTCGCCTATGTTCTTGTTTTGTAAAAATGTTAAAATGTATTTCTACCTCTTTTTTACACTAAACTAAATAAAAGGTTTTATGCTGCTGCAATGTTCAATGGTCTGAATTAATTGAAACATTCACACTCTAAGGAAATTCTAAAAAAAAAAAGATTTAATTTTATTTTACTCTATTGTTTTTCAAAATAAGCAGACATTTTCTTTCTCAAACCAGAAATATATAAACATGTGTTTGCTACATTTCCTCATCTTCCAATGTCTTTGCTCAGAGTTGGTTTTTACTGCATGAAGCAATGTCACAGGCAGGCAACAACGCAAGCGAAAAAGAAATGTTATAAAATAAGGCAGGCAAACACATACTCTGTAATATTATTGACAGGCACACAGTATAAAATACAACAATAAATATTTACAGTGTTTTTTGAAAAATAAATAACTTTCATCATAACTCAATAAAAGTGCTCATTTCTGTCTGGTGCATTCCGTCATAAAGTATCTACATGAAAAAAACACTTTGGTTTACTTTTCAAAACCTACATTTTGTACAAAAATTACAACTGAATATTACAATTTCTGTAAAACAACTCGACACATACATTTCTGTAATTCAATCCATTTCCAGTAGGCATCGTGAAAAGTCATTCTTCATGAGAGTGTGTTTGGTGGGGCAGGCGATAATCAGTCTGCGACACCGCTCTAGGGGGACAGTCCGTTATTGTCTTTCCAAGTGGATTCCTCAAAACAACAAAACAAAATCAATGGCCCTCCAGAGTGACACATCCGCGCCTGTTGATATTTAAGCATGGAGATGGATGGGCAGAGAGAGGGAGGGCTGCACGGTTAAAGAGCACATGCAATGGCACACGGTTAGACGTTGGACAAAATGGCAGAAAGAAAAGAAGCGGCAGGAGACATGGGAGCACCAAGATGGAGAGCCCGGGATGAGAGCGGACCTTCTCGAGAGGAGGCTGAGCTCTGATCTTTCAACAGATGCTCAGAGAGAAGCCCAGGAGACCCCAGCCTTCAGACAGGGTCACCACCCCGCTACGCTGATGAATGAGCAGACCGCAGAGGCAGCATGACCAAAAGAAAATTCCAAGAGATGACTGGAAAAAAAGGATCACTAGCAAATTATCAGTTCGTTTTCCGTTTTAGAAGTGCAGTATAGTATCTGTTTTCTTATTTTTCTATATTGATTTGTGATTATGGTCCCACGTCCCAAAACTTGACTAAAATTATCTAAAACAAGTCAGTAAAAACATAGTCCAAACCATATTGTGAGCTGGCAGTTGCCCCCTAGAGAATTTAGCATAAACTAAAGCATCTGATAAACATGCACACAAGTCTGGCATTTTCTCTAATCCAAATTTGGTAGCCTATGAACCCTTATAACCCCATCATTCCTTAATTTCTGGGGAAAAGGAGGTCTTTCTTTGTACTTTTTCCCTAGCTGAACATCTCAGGCCATAGTCACCTCCAAGCCTCGTTTTGTTTAAGTGAATGGTAATTTCTCTACCAGCTGCATGAATAACTGCCACATCACAGACATATGTTGACACACAGTATTTGAACATGCTGACACACACAGACCGGATCTGCACATCAGGCTTCAGCTGCAGGGGACACAATGGTAACACATAGCAACATTAAGGAGAGCATCATGTCTTTGATTGCATAAACGTGCAAAACACTGCTGCAGTACACACACGGTGGTTTACATACACCAGTCCCTGTGTGAGAGAGACAGATCAAAGTTGAGCTGTGGGCACATGAGGTGGGGCAGATGGAGAGAGCGGCCAGCCTGGGGCACAGCATCACAGAAAACATGTTTATGTGTCTGTGTGCCTGAGAGCCAGAGAAAGTGCAAATGGGATGTTTGGTTTTATCTGAGTGCTAGTAGAACATAGCCTGTGTATTCTTTGTGCATCTGTCTGTAAATGGATGAAGCGCTGTGTGGCCGCTGAAGCTAAAACACACACACACGTGGAAGGGAGATGAGAGGAATGAGGACCAGCCTTTCAAACACGATTAGGGCTGTGGCTGACAACGGGGCTCACTGCCCTGTATGGTGTATCTACATTAACACCTCTACACTGGGTCTGTGCCACTTCTGTCTGACTGCACTGACTTAGAGGGAGCTGGGGAAGACGTATTTAGGATTTTTTATAATGACTGTATTTTTTAAAATCAAAAGTACCATTGTGTAAACCGTGTGACAGAGAAACAGGAAGACATTTTCCTGAAGTAACATGCGTAAAGAGCTTCTGTGGACACAGACAGCAGCACAAGCCTCCAGCTTGTTTGTCCACTTTGTGTTTGTGGAAGAGAAAGTATCTGGAGGCTACCTCTGTAATTGCTAATTGTAATCAGCTCGGCTGGCAGAGTTAAGTAGAGACGATTCAAATTACTGGCAGCAAACATAACATCATTACCACATTCAAGCTGGAAGTATATAAAAACAATAAAAAATATAAACACATCCAAAAAGCATTTAATAAATGTTGAAAATTGTCTGTTGCAATGTGATTGTGTCAAATGTAAGGCTAAGGCTTCACTTTCTGATGAACACAGCTGAACTAAAATTTAATTTTGGAAAAGGTCAGATATTAAAAGTTGTAAAACCTGTTGTAGTCATTGTATGACACATTGTGTGAGTCCTCTGACGAGGACAGAAGGACCAGCACACGGATGAGAAAAGAGTAAATTATCACATAAGAGTCCAAGACACTTAATGTCTTTTTATGCAAAATTACATCAGAGAAGTGATTGTGTTCCGTCACTGGAAGTACTTCATAACTGGAAACACATTAAAGTAGTTGAGTGGTGCTGAAAAGGTCTGTCCCCTGCCGCTCCTCCGTGTCCAGTCATGGAGCAGACATGTGATGAGGAGAAAAGAGGAGATGGTGGGCGGACAAAGTCATCTACCCGGGGTTGTTTTTCTTCCTTTTATTTGGACTGGGATTGGGATCCGGTTTCAGCTCTCGGTACTGCACCTGTTAAAACAAACACATACAACACACACCAACTGGTCAGGTGGAAAGAGCAAAGGATGCTTGAATAGCACGCAGCCCTCCAGAGGCTCTGTGAGTCCAGCTGTGTGGAACAGTGGCCTCGGGGAAGGGATTACACACTTGAACCGCACACACACTGTACACTGCACACTGCAGCACACAAGCAGACTGATACACAAAAGATACAAATCCACACAGACTCCACAGATGTGGAACAGTGGCCTAAGGGAAGAGATCACACAAACAAACAGAGAACAGGCCAAAGGCTCATGGGAAAGCTTGGAGAGACAAGAGTCATCTCTGCAGGGAAGGATATTAGCGAGGGAAAGGGCAGAGGACAGAAGGTACAACTCTCACACAACCTTTTTTGGACAAAATCTCGACCCTCGATTTAAAAATCAAACTGATGGAAAAATTACATCAAAATCTAAGAGAGAAAGTGAAACATTTTATTTAATGTATAATATAAAAATTCCCATCCTGCATTGAATCATGAAATTAACTTAAGTATTTTTCCCGTGATTTCTACGGTGGTCACATGACACGCATGTTTGACTAATCATTTGACAAGACGCTTCCTGAACACAGACAGAAATGTGAGCCGACTGCTTCCGAGTGATGGACACTTGAAGAGGGTGCATTACAATGTCTGAGAGGGAAGTACCACAGACTGTCACTCCAGCACTTTCTTACTCTGTGACGTGCAAACAGCCTCTGACAAGGACTAGCCACTAAATCAGAATACTAATAGATAAAGAAACAGCAGATTGAACAGCCTCAGCACCAAAGAGGCAGTATCGTTTGCACAGATCCCTTCCAGTCACATGTTGGTGTAGGACACTCTGCCTGTCTGCCTGACTGACGCTGCCTCTGATTCTCCAGCGACAAACTGACGTCAACATGGCTCCTCTGTTCTGTCTCGCAGTGGCTCTGTCTCTGCAGTGGACGGGAGTGTTGTCTTATAGTAAGAACCCACGATCACCATAGTATTTTCAATATCTGTAGCTATCATGAATTATATATATATATATATATATATATATATACACACACACACACACACACACACACATACACTGGGATAGGCTCCAGTCATCCGCGACCCCTAATGGGAACAAGAGGTAGAAAATTATTGAATGAAAACCAAATACAACATTTCCTTAATGCATTGTCAATTAACTCTCAGAACTTCAACCTCAAACATATCCCAAACATTTTTATTTGACTTCATTCACTTTTTTTAACTTAAAACATTTGTTTAAATTGTTAAAAGAAAAGAAAGTAAGAGAAAAAAAATCATGCAATGTAGCTGGGGGGTCTACATGGAGAAAACAAGAGCACAAGATGACAAAAACAGCCAAAAATCGAAATTTTAGGGCAAAAGGCCAGCAACAACAAACAAAAGTAAAAGGGGAGTACACGGCAAGGACAGTGGGAGGGACATCTGTGGACACTTGTCTCTTTTATGAATGGGCCAAAAACAGCAAGTTAAAAGTGCAAAGGGCCAAAAGGGTTGCATCAGCCCTCACTGCAGTAACACTATTTCTGACAACAACCACCGTGCTCATTCGTTTGCAAAGTTTCAGCTGCTTCGACTTATCCGAAAGTAGGACAGGTATTGTGCAGGATCACTGACTGTTAGTGGTCCCATTACACGGCCAGACGCCTACAGCAGCAACAAGCAACACAGCAATTTAAATCAGTGTTGACATTTCTGTCCAAACAAAACTCCTTACAAGTGTGATAAAAAATGAAAAGAAAAGTTTGCATGTCAGGAGAAAGTACACGTCTCTTCCTGTGAAGGGAGCAACAAACAGAAAAGGAAAGATGGAGGATGGGGCATATCTCAATCAAAAAAGCACTTTTTCTCTGAAGACCTGCCAACTGTTAGAATGGCATCACAGCATCAATTCAACCTTACAGGTGACATGTTTGCATGATGCTATACCCTTGGCTCCGCACTCACCTTAACACGCACACAACAGCACCTCTGCTTAGTTAGAAATACAAAAAAAGAATAAAACACAAGAAGAAAGTGAGGCTTTAGGAAAATAAAATAATTCAAAATAAGATAAAGAAGGGTGGTAATGCTCTGGATAAGCAATTTGGTATCACGAGAACTTAAAGGGAACATCAACAGGAGAGGCACTCGGTAAAAGACCCGGCGCTGCTCAAAGGCTGTGCCACCCTCGCTCCTCTCCCCAAATGTTGACAGTACAAGTGCAAAACAGGCTTTGAAGTGTGCTCTGCTGAAGGGGCGCCATGTACCGTGCTTCGTTTAACGGTGTTACCCACAAAGCATCCTGGGACCTGCTCCTCTGCCTCCCTCGCTGCCTTCTGAACCATTCAGTGTGTTTTGATGTTGCCGGTGTGGGTAAAGACAAGGCGAGGTGGGTGACAGAGCATACAGGGTGGTGTAAATAAATGAAGGGGAAAAAAGGTGACGGGTGCCATGGTTTAATGATTCTCTTCAGCGAAAGCACCAAAGTCAGCAGGTTTCATCTTTTGGGATGCCAAACGGAGCACAAGGGTTATTAGGTGTTTCTAAGGAAAACAATTATAAAGTATATCGCACTTCACAACACTGCTATGGTATACGAAAAAGGCATACCAAGGTGACATCCGCTAGAATAGAAATAGAAGCACATTCAAAAAGTATAAAAGCGCTCATTTTATTGGTAGGACACTGACTTGTGGCTAATTGGCTTCACGCAGGGAAATGTGTAAAATGTTCAAAAAGGACAACGACAAGGAGAGTGAGACCTCTGGTAGATGTGAGTGATGGCATCTGGCCACACTTCAACCTTAAGCTGTCCTACCCCTAACATAAATGTTGTCCAAAAATGTTAACCTTGCTCCCCACTGCTCATTGTGCTCAAAAGTGCAATCTATGGTTATTTTTGAACAGGGGTTTTGATCCAGCTCTTTACACCCATCATAAAGGGCCACTTGGCATGCTAATTGCCTTGCCCCTACTTATGCACTCACAAGCTCACACGGCTAATGGTGTCGTAAAACATGCTAGTGCAGCGACACCAGGTTGGGAATACTTAGCACTATAAAGGTGCTCAGTTTGGCCTTGTTTAAGAGGACACACGGAGTTCTATGATAATGGCCATGGAGATGGAGCTTCTGCGGCTTACGCTGAGAGATACAAGAAACTCCAGGGGGAAACAGTGGCTCTTTTACAGTACGACACACATCAAGGCAAAGTTTTAACACCACCACTCACTGAGGGACTTAATGGTTTAAGTAAACTATTCCGGTGGTAAAAGGCAACTATGCTCTGCTGGGGATAGAGCTGTTACAGACCCTTCTGCAGGGTTGTTAGGGGCCAGTGTTAGTGAATACATAAAGTTCCTGAATTCTCGACTGATGGAGCAATTATACAATGTATTGTAAATTTCATCATTCAGCCTATCCCTTTTGCATCAGTGAATCTGTCAAAAAATAATAATACATTCTTCAGGCCTGATGCAGTTCTTGCCACAATGATTTGACTTGGGTGAACAATGGGGAATACATGTCTTACATTCAAATCAAACTTATTAACATGTATTTGTATGATTGGTGCCATCACCGCTGGTACGCCATGTATTGAGTAGAAAGTGACGGTGTTTGACCTTTATCTATAGGTCATTAGTGCCTCGCCTGTTCAAACTGCACTTAAATGATGCAGAACATTACACTGACCACCCCAAAGCCACTTCACAGTCATAAGTGCTGCGAGAGCATGTTGAAGTGTTAGGTCAAACCAGACTCTGAAATAGCCCTTCATCAGTCATCCCTAGTGTCGGGCACATGGGGTCCTTGGTGCCAGTGGGTGCCATGGACAGGTGCCCAGGAGGAGCGGGACCATTGGACCTCTGCACCCTGAGTGTCATGGGTGAGCCTAAGGGCCTTAATCCCCATGGAGGGTTTCGACCTGGTAAAGGGGGGGGTACAGTAAATGAGGTGAGGCCAGCACCAGAGGCACAGCAGGATGCACCACGGAGCAGAACGTTCTGATCTGTTTTTAGCCCAAAACTGCAGAACAAGGCACAAGCAGAGGACTCACCTCTGTATCCAGTCACAAAGTAATTAGCACATTTATTAGATGTCAGAGCACTCATCAGTTTTACTTGCCTTCAGTGCCACAACTGAAAATTGCAGCAGGCCCCAGAGAGCAACAAAGAACTATTGTAGCAACAGCACATTCAAAGCTGTTTTTGTGTTCGCTTCTTCAATATTTTGTTTCATTTGTTTCTCGCCTCCTTAATACATTCATTCTCTCAGCTCTGTTCATAGAGCCTCAGGATTGTCAGTAAAACCTGGCAACAATTACCACTGCAACAGCTGCAGCAATAAGAGTTTCAGTAGCGCTTACAGAATGACTTATACAGTAGGCTCCAGCCCAGCAGCACGGGCATCAGACCAGAGCCTCCTGTCTGCCCTCTCCTCCCCAGCAGCAGGCCCTCATTAGGGGCCTTGTAAAGGCCTCGTACCTGCCGAGTCGGGCCCCTTCCCTCCTCTCACCCCCAGGCTCCAGGTGTGTAAGGTGGCTGCACTTCACTAAAGGGGACAGCTTGGGCTCATTTAAACACATGGCTACCTGCCTCGTGACTTGTACGGCTTCAGCAGGCCCCTGGAAGCTATGAAACTGTAAAAGTGCTCCGGGGCTGAGAGGGGAGAACACAGGGGGCTGGCAGGGGTGTAAAGGGGACCATGGATTATGACCCTGTAAAGATGAAAGAAGTCGTGGGCACCAAGCAATCAGAGGAAGTGTGTCAGCACTGATGTGGCCAGGGATTGGTGCGACGAAGGCCGTGCCTTCTCTGTCCCGGTCCGAGTGCATGTGTGTATGCGGACTCGTGCATGTGGTTGAACTTTGCACAGCGGGGCTTAACGGCCGCAGCGGACACCATGGGTGCCGGATAACACAACGACTTTCACAAGCTGCTGCTTAATTGCTGTTTAAACTGCACGTTGTCCCAGGCTGCACAGCACGTTACAAAGTTAGCATACACATGCACGCACAAGCACGCACACAGCTATATTTTACACATTTAACGAAGCATCTGTAGTCTTTAGCAACAAAGTTAATCTGATCTCACGGTTAATGTAGAAGCAAAGCCGCATGGGGCTGGTTAACTCCAGGTTTACACTCTGTTCCAATTGCTAGCATAAATGGCATATAACAGTTTGTTATCAGGGCAAATGGACCAAATCAAGTATTATTTCTCATGCAACTTGTTTTAGATATGAATTAAACAATCAAACAAAGAATCAAAGGTTTCTGTTAAACCACAATGTTAGTGGGATGCTAAAAATAAATTTAAGATGAAATAATACTTCACAACTGCCACACCTTTTAGTTAAAATATTTCACCTACCACTTGTACGTCTGAGGGCACTCTGGAGAGAAAGTCCAGCAGCTCATTGTTATCTATTGTGTATGGATCCCGCAACTTCTTGGTAAATTTATTCACCCCTGTTGAAACCGAAAGATGACAGAAGAGGTCATTGCCTTTTAATTCCATAAGAAACATGTATACAGCAAAGGTTTGTTTATAAAATGTATCTCCTCACCCCAGGCAAGAACTATGTATCGCAGAGGAATGAAGTAGATGATGATGGTGGCTACTACAAGAGCGACAATGGCCAGCCAGCTCAGGAAAGGCACAGTCCAGTTAAATGTGCTGGGAAAGAGAAGAAAAGAGGCTTTGAGCAACAGACATGGCCACACTCACTCCACGGAAAATAGTGTGAGGAGCCAATAAGGCCATTTAATGCTTTTCAAATTAAACCTGCATCTTTCTGAATACCTCCATGCTACAAATTCCTCACAGCATCTGCAGGAGGAAATTGTGTTTACTGAGAGTCTTAGGTCAGTAATGCAAGTACAAGCAGTCCAAAACTCCATACACATATTATCAAAAAGATGGCATCCTTTTTAATGAAAGCATGCCACACACTGTCGGTTTAATTTAAAATATTTTTTACCTTTGACTGATAGCATGTTTACAGTTCAAAATGCTATCATCAAAATTCCATACGATTTGTATTTATTTGAATGACAGTTTAAGTTGTTGTATAAAAGATTATGGCAAATAAAAGCCTGGCAATATTTTCATGAGAATAGGTGGTGTTTTCCTTTTAATACGTGCGCTTTAGTCAAACGGGGTTGTGGGGTGTCAACACTATATGTCCTTGAGGATCCTAAACCAAACAAAGCTCAGTATGACAGAAATTAAACAATTTAACATCGAAATTGAGAATTTGGTTTCATACTTTCACACGCACAGGGCAAACATTTGAATGATTTTCAAACTGAAAAACTACTTACACATACTACATATATAAGTTGGATTTTCTCTTTTTTGTCAAGGACTGGGAACACACAGTTGACATATTAATCTTGTGGTTCAAATCCTTTCAACCAATAACAATTGTCCATGTGTGTTTGAATGATGCTTTACTTATTTTCATACTAGATTTGAGTGAGAATAAAAAATCTTTGCTGACTTTGACCTTTTTTGTTTGTTTCATGTGGCCGAGATATTACCTATTCACGGATTTCAGTTTCCTCTTTATAGGTGCCATTTTGACTATTTAAAAGCTATACTATTTAGTTTTTTTTAAGTTAATTTAACTACATTGGCAACAGTCACACATTTTTATCCCTCTGAATCAAGTGAATACAAACCATGCGGACCAAATCATCTGCCTTTTAACAGCTGCAAGTCAAATTCTCACCTGCTCTCTGCCTCAGTTTTAAAGAACATTTCAAACATTGTGATGTCATGTGAACCCAACCTGAATATCTGGCTCACAACTCACTTCTTTATCCTTTCGCCGTACGAGGCCACTTCATCCAGGGCATTCTGCACGCTGATGCACACATCCTGGATGGCGTAAAGCTTGTTCATGAAGCCCTTTCTCTCAGAGTCCTGTAAACAGCGACACATTGAGTTGTGGGTCTAGGCACAGACATCTTTCTGAAAATGATACATTTAAAAAGCATTTCATATTTGGGGTGGACAGCCAAGTCACCGAATATCCAGCGTGAACTGACAAACTACCTTATTTCTAAGCTATAATAGAGACAGAAAGTCAGCAGAACAAATCAAAATGTTTCCTCTCTACAAACACTCACAGAGAAAATTTGAATATGTGAATAAAGAGGCAGATTTAAATTGGAAGCCAAATGGATACATCAATCTGTTTGCAGGCTCTTTCACTGCCTTTCACTGCCAAGAACACGGGTGAACCAGGCAGAGCACGCTATTGTTCTGCGGCTGGCACGCTGTGATGATGTCAGCAGCCATGACATTATTATCACCACTATTAGTGCCGTCAGCCATGAAGAGCTGATCCTCTGCTACGTTTGAGAAAGCTCTGAGCTGTGACCATAAAACTAAACATGAGAAAATACCTCAGTGTAGAATTTAGATTTCATGCAACAATCAACAAACTTCCCGCCGACTGACAGGAAAAGGACAGGACAGTCATGCTTAGGACATACTGTAGGGCAGGTAATGAAGCAGGCTTCAGATACAGTATTACTAATGATGTCAATTAGCAGATATCACATTGAAGGCGGGATATCACTATTGAAGGCCGGTTGAATTAATCACCCATGTGAAGCAAACAAAACACAACTCCAACTATGTATCTATCAGGCCACAGCATGATAACACGAGGTCAAATCTGTAGCTATTTACAGATTATGTTTTTTATTTTATTTTTATTATGCATATTTACTTTTAAAATGTGCATATTCCTTTTACTTAATTATCGATTATTATGTAGTGAAATAGCTAAAAAGCAATCATCCCTGAGGCGCTGTCACAATAGGAGGAAGAAAATGGCTTGATACTCAATGCCAATTTAATATAATAATAATAATAATAATAATAATAATAATAATAATAATAATAATAATAATAATAATAATAATAATAATAATAATAATAATAATACCTACCTTTTCAATATAAAATAATTGTAATTTATTTTTATTTGTAATTTTTTTCAGTATTTTTTCAAATGAATATTGAGTTTAAATTTTTGTTTCGATCAGTATAGACACAGACACTAATCGAAACCAAAAATATATATACATTGAAAGCAATGGTTGGGGGCTATGACAAAAAAAGAAAAAAAGAAAAACAAATCACTTTTTGTCCCTTCTCAAATTGATGGATCAGAATTTTATTTTGTCATATTGAAAACAAATAAAAATGGATTTAAAGTTAATTCTCCTGAACGTAAACAAAACAGACTTTTAATCATTGCCATTTCAGAGTAAAATATCTTCCAAATGTCTTCCTCCAAAGTCAAACTACAATCTGTACAATTTAGAAGGAACGTAAAAATACCATCCTACTTTTTTATCACTATTATGCATTGCAGTTTTCAAAGCATAATGTAACTTTCTCCATAATATTTCCCATATGCTAAAAAAATTACACACTGTATCTCTATCTGAACTATTATCCGCTATTATTAGCTCACTGTGTCTTGTACACTCAATGGAATAAGTAAAGGTCGAGTCATTAATAACAAAGAGTTTTTGCATCATTACACTTCACATTGGTGCAAAAGTTCTGCCTTATCTGCAGATTGAATGTAAAAGACACCGATCCTGCATCTTCACAAAACGATTTACTATAATTAGCTCTGGGAAAACATGGAGAGTATTACCAAAGAAGATGAATGGTCCATGGTACATTGGAGGAGTAAATCTCTATAATCTCAGTTTCAGAGAAGACAGTGAAGCGGTCAAGAACACAGGACAGACGAGGCCCTGAGACTTTGCCAATGCACTGCTGTTTATAACACCGAGACCCAAAAGACCACTGAGTCAACCCACCAAAACCCACCCTCCTCTTTCAGCTATGCACTCAGATCAGATAATGTGAAAAATGAATCGTGGGTACACCATGGCCTCCCCAGCACAAACCACACAAGACAAATAGATATAATTAGACAGAGTCCCTGGGTTATTTTTCTTCGCAAATATTTTACAAGATCCCATGCACGGAGTCCATCTGCTTTTCATTGCTAGCTCAAACAAATCTCATGTAAAGCCTGTTGTGGAGGACTGGGTGAGGCCCGGTCCGGTCGGGTTGGGCCAGGTCAGGCTGCTCGGGGAGAGTGTTGCAAAGCACAGGGGAGTGGTGTGTGAGAGAGCGGGTGGAGGCGGAGAGGAAAGGTCAAGGGTCACCGGAGTATAAACCATTGCCACATGCCCCTCGGACTGCAGTCTGACTCCTATTTCCTGTCTTCAAACGCGACCAGGGGAGGCGGGAGGTAGCAATAACACTGAGAGCCGTGGAGATCCATGTTTTCCCAGCTTCTCCGCACACTGCGCACATATGGAGCGAGGCAACCTGTTCCTATAATGGAACCTAATACGCACACAAGCACACTCACACCCGACAGCTATTAGATAAGGTTGATATGCACACCTGGTTTTACTGTTTGACTCTGCAAACAATATTTTATTTCGACAAAGATTAGACAAGATTAGATGAGGAGGGGCCTTGATTTCTGAAAAAGAATACTATATGGCTCGCAGTCTAGACATACTAAAATGAGCATATAGGAGAACATTCAGTGTAGGTGTCTCAATATGTCAATCCAACAGAAATGTGCCAAAACATATCTTTGAATGTATTAGATAAGTTTCAAATTATCAGAACAATTTGAAATGCCTGCAAAATGAATCACAAAAGTGCAGAAATATCCCATTTACGACAGAAAATATTTTGTCATGACCTTTTTGGTAGCAATATATTCAAAGTTTGCATATCTTCAAAACAACATTCACATTCGGTAATTGAGTAAATGATAGATAGAAATGTTTAATGCCATACCATGGAATATTCCAAGAAAGCTACAACAGGTGTTATATGAACCTTTTAAGAAGACATTATGGAATATTTTGAAATCCTATGGGCACAATACTTTTTACAATAATTTTAATGATAGAAGTCTGTTGTGAATCCTTGTAGAGCTATTTAAAAAACAAAAAAAAAAATGAGGGCACTAAATGTGACACTTGGGGTTTGAGAGTATTTCAGAGCATGAGAAAAAAATATACTGAATTAAACAGCAAATAGTGTGATTTTATCTTGTGACTGAAATGTCTCTATGGCAAACAAACTACTTGACATCAATTACTTCTCATCATTTTGGGAGCACAGACGTTCAGTCTCTGTGTCTTCTTCCTGGCACTGGATTTTGGGTTTTAATTGATTGTATCACATTTAACTTACGTGGTTATGTCCAAAGTTTGCATCATTGCGTATAAATGAGAAATCTGAGGTGAGCAGCCATTAGTTCAGTATCCAACGTGCGTATCATCCGAGACTACAGGAGGCAGCGCTCGTTAAACTTGATGCGAGCTGTTTGCATGCGTTAAAGAGAAACCCTCAGTGACACCGGGGATACACACTGTCATAGGAAACAGCCACGTCAGGCTAACCACACTGCACTTGCTGGTATATTGCAGTAAACAAATGTGGTAAACTCCTTGAAAATACTTGATTAAATATTTAACAAAGGGCTAGATGCACAATGCCACGGTGTACTCGGCTGCTCCATTTTCCAAACGATAGCATCATAGCGGAGCGTGTCTATATGCAAAAGTGCAAAGCATGCAGATGTAAACTTTGCAAAGACAGTTTGTTCTTTGCTGACCCAGGCCCTAGAGCTAAACAAGAGAGAGGTCACCCAGGACTCAGCCTATTACATTGGACTCAAATATCTGTCCTATATCTACTGGGCGGAAATGGGGAATAGCATTTGAGACTGTTTTAACCTCTGATCACATTGTTCTCCCCGCTGGCTTGCACCGTAAAAATGATAAAGCTAACAGATATAATGCAGTAGCAGTATCCCATCACACAACAAAATGAGTCTGAACCACAAGTGGCTTCTCTGCTCATTCCCGCTGTTCTAAAATTGCACCTGTTTTTCTTTGTTTTGTTTTTTTCCCCGTCTTTTACCTCTTTCGCTCCGGCAGCACAGTAAAAATTGAAATGTCATATAAAACGTGACAGGATGCTAATATGTGGCTCCCAAAGGGCATCTGAAAGCGGTCATGTTGATTTTGTAACTGCAGGGAAAGTCGACAAGCCTTCCATTTCAGGGGGAAAAAATAACAAGGGTAAAAAAAAAAAAAAAAAAGTTGAGTTGAGGGAATTGTTCACAAAAAAACACCAATTTTGTTTCTATAAATTTGAAATTACAAATTAAGTGATTCAAAAATGTAAATGTAGTGTACAATTACGATTACATTTTTCTAGTATTAGTTTTCTTTAAGGCTACTTCCATCAAGTGGTCACCATAGACTACAGAGATGTTGCACAGTATTATATGTTTAAAATTACTATTAGCTTTAAAACAGATTTACTGAAACCAGAAATATTCAAAATATGAATTTCTATGAGAAGAATGAGTAAGTCCTGGGGGAGTTTTGAATAAATCTCTACAGAGAATGAAAAGTTAGATAAAAGGGCATCTTCACTCTTTCAGGAAGTGACAACATTATGAGGCCCTGGGACCAGCGACTGAACCTGGCAGAGCGCCAGTGCCACACAAACAGGGCAGATGTTCCTTTTTTGACATGGGTTTGTGTTATGCTGTCAACAAATTATTTCTCCCATATTAACGAGTAATTCATGTTAGAACTAAGGCTGTCAAGATTCATCGGGTAAGAAATAATCATGAATATGCTGGTCACTAACAAAAAATAAATAAATGACTGTGAAAATGTTAGACGAAAAAATAGATTATTTAATTCACTGAAAAAAAGTAATCTTAAATGTTAAAGTTCTGTATCATCTGGCTGTATATGACGCATTAACATTACAATATCATTCAGAAAGTTTGATTTCATAAAGCTAGTAGCGCACTTGCAAACTGTGTAGGAAAGATTTCACTGTTTGCCAATAATGTAAAAATATTTTATTTTGTAAAAAAGTTTTTTTCCACACAATAACCGTAACTGTGGCATTTTATATTGTGGCACTGTTTTCTTCGGCTTTATAATGACACACACATATGGTTTGGCCTTAATACAGTCTATTTCAGCCAAATCAAAAGCGAATATTAGATTATGAGGCGGGTCCTCCCAAAATGAGTGACTGTAAATAAGCAGTGTCTGAATCCCTGCACAGAAAGGGTCGCTCCCAGAAGCCAATGTCAAAGCCCAGCTACAACTGTTACAACTGTCAGCTGAAGGTGGATGAATCAGACACAAAGCGTCTCGTGTTAATTAGTCTCTCCACCTGCTAGTCCCAGAGCGAGGATAAATATATGCATATGTAAAAAGTGGCGAAAGGGAGAGAGGGGAATGTTAGCGGAGGTGATGACTTATTTCCAGTTTGACCTATCCTAAAGAGTGTTGCCGAGCGTGCATTTGTGAGCACTAATGTGTCTGGGTGGCAGGAGGTTGTTTGCAGCTGATCATCTTTACCCATCTCCCCTTGGGTCTCTCTCATCACCTCCACCGCACCAGCCACTCCATCAGACTCAAGGTCGGCCCCACGTACACAAATGACTAGCAGCCCAAACTTGTGCGCTTGATGGCTTCCCCCTTTTCGCCTCTCTGCCTCACCTCTGCTCCCCTGCTCCTGTGCTCACCTTCTCCGCGTCCTTCCCCATTATCCAGTGTGGCACGATGTGATGAATGGGGAAACATTACTCCTGTCCTCTGTTGGCCTGGTTTAGCCGCTCCAGCTCATCTCTCTTTAGTCTGTCTGTGTGGCACTTTGTCGGTTGGTCTCTGCCCAAACTATAACAAATACAGTTCATTCTTTTCAGAATTCCCCTTTTAACCTAGTGACCTTCTAACAGGGAAGTATTATTTTTTATATTGTTTTATTAAACTTTTTCTACTCCACTTCAAAACTTATTTGCTTTAAATAAAGCTAAATATGTATTCATAATTCACTTCACCATTGAGATAGACAATAGTAATGATCAATTCTACTGTGAGAAATTTGATTGTATCATGCGACGAAGTATCATCAGCTCTGAATAATTACATGTGAATTGTCACCTTCACCATCTCAAACTTTGCAAACTTCCCGCTCCTTTAATTACATATTCATGTTCAGAGACATGCCGGCAATAGAAACAGATGTAACAGCCACTGTTTTAAACTTTGTTTGGGAAGAGCGAGAGTGCATTGCTCTGAAGTGAAGGGATCAAGTCTTCAAAAAAGTAAATAAAATATGCATCCTCTCTGTGCTCATTACAGATTTATGACTCTTGTTAAAAGAAAGGTGGTGGCTGCCTCCTAACATGTCTGACTTTCAAATTCAGACGACACTGCTGTCAAGTGTTGTGCTCCACATTCTGCCCAATGAGAGCGTGAGAAACACAGGAGTTACTTTGGGCGGATGGTGGCACAGGAGAACACTGCTCACCTACAGCGCACACACTGCTCATCACTGTCTTTGATGCATAGTTCATCAGTCACAGAGTTCAGTTGGTTGAGCTTCTCTTGTGTACATGATCCCCAACAATAACGGCTGGGGGAGAAGACACAGCTACATTAGCTGTAATGAGCAGCAGGATTTCATACGGCAATATGAAATAGTTTTACTGTTTCTGTGGCAACTTTTAAGGGAGGACTTATAATAATATTCAAACCACACACATCCACACAATACAACACACTTGTTCTGTGTGAATACACCGCTCTGGAAAGCTCTCATTACTAGTTGTTAGTTTGAGTGCTTATTATTGCTGACCTTGGGTCATGAGGTGTGTAGAATTGTACTGATGAAAATATGTAACAATTTTGTCAATGCAATTTATGACATGTGTTTTTGTTCCAAATTATTCAGTTTACACATCTTATGGCCCCAATTGCTGCATAAATATTCCCCCCATTACAAATGTGCACAAGTCATTCCAAATGTCACACATTAAGCCCAATAAATATATAATAAATTATATAAACAATTTTAAAGTGAGAAAAACTGCTTGGGTTTATTTCTTTACATACAATGATATTTTGCTTTGTAAAGACCATAATCGATACATTGAAAGTTAAGATTATCCAGTGATAACCATCACCCTTAACCATTGCCATCACTTTGACAAGGCACATATCAAACTTTCCCTCTCTCTTTATTGTTGTTGGGACAAACTTATGTTATCATCATCAAAAAGTGTAAGCCATACTCAAGGTCTGAAATATTGTTTATGTTCTAAAAAGTGAAGAAATGTACAATTGCATTTTTATGTTCATTAGAATCTTCTTTTTTGAAACTGATTTAATGCACTGCACTGCAATCTTGCCGTCAAACAGGACTACAACACTACAAGAGGTCACACAAAAGACTGGCAGCAGCAGTGGCCCATGCTGGGACCCCATCACCCTTACAGGCAGAGACTCACTCACAGACGGGAGGGGCAGAGCGTGCAGAGCGAGGGGCGTGAGTGACACACACACACACAGAACTGGAGCCCCACAGGACGCAGACGCTGGACAGAGGCCGCCCTAAAGCCCAACAGAAAACACAGCAGTGGGTTTGTGCCAGAGAGCTGCACGCATGCCGCCACTTACCACCATGGCTCGGATCCACTCAAAGTGCCAGGAGGCCAACATATCCTCGAGGATATGATTTTTATCATGGCTGTCCTCCCACGGGTCAGCTTTAGGCTCCTTGTGGATAAATTAAAGTACAATTTGCTTTATGACCCAGACATAAACAAGAAAGACCATATTATGGTCTCAAAACAATCACATTGTTTTCTTCCCAAATATTCCCAGCAGAGAATTAAAAAAATAAAAAATAATCCACCTAATCAAAAAAGCTTGTAGACAGTTATTTTGTACTCACCTTCATTTTATAGATGTTTCACTTTGAACTGTGATCATAACAAAAATGTACTGTACTGTAGCCTTCAAACTGGCACAATATAACCTCTGGCCATTTGAGTACATAGACCCTTCTCTCTCTTTATGGTGGCACACTTGAGAAATACTGCCTTAAAAGATGAGTCAAACGCAGTAAAAATTGACAATTGCAAGAATGATATTATGATAATGTTGAAATTGTGAAAGCGAATCAGAGCAAGTCAAAAACTGCCATCGCGATATGTTGCGCGCATGCTTTGGTCATCTCTGAAAACTGATTCAAACGGTGAGCTGACAATAGGTGCACAAAGAGAGGGGCAGAAGAGCACCTTTAGAGTTAATATTCTAGTCAAATTGCTTAAGATTCAGTAAAATATACGGTGTCAAGAGGAAAGAACATCAGACAAAGCCAGTTACACATACCTGGGGGGAGCCGAGATGGAGCAAACTGATTCGCCTGATGTTTGTGTGACAAAAGCCAAAAACAAACAATGCAGTGTATTTTGCATAGGAGACAAACCTCTGCCTGGCTCTTTCACCCTGCTTTTTGTACTCATTCTTCCCCCTATTAGCCATACATGATTAAAAATGTTCCTACCGGCATCTCTGCTCGACAACAACAACAAAAACATTTCAAAGACGGGAGGAAAATGAAATGCAAAAGTCAAAAGCATGACGCTTTTCACCCTCACAGGCAAGAAGAAAGATACTGAAACTTTTTTTTTTTGCTCTCCAATTCTCCTCAGCAGTTGAACCCTGTGATACTTGAGGACACCTCGCTGAAACAATAGCCTGAGCAGAACAACACTTCAGTCACACTACACATTGATATAATTCCCAATGCACTTTTTAGTCCAATTACAATGTGCTTTGTTCTTATCTGAAGGATCGCCGGAGTGCCGTGACAGGGACTAAGAGAGGAGTCTCTGGAAGGTGCAACAAAGCTCTGTTTGCAGATATCATATCTCTGTTATTATGTATTCAGGCTGAGACAAAGTGCATTCTAAACTTCAACAATACATGATGAACAGACTCTCAGAACTTGCTTAATCAAACAAAGAATACGATTTTTGAGAAAGCTGAGATAAACCCAAATCTGCCTTTTAATACTAGCCACAAGCAAGGACTTGTAGATGCAACTGATACACAGACAATGCAATGTTAGGAAAATCCTTCTCAGAACAAGAAATTATGATATACTACAGACAAAACTGATAAGACCAAGACTTTATTACCTCTAACTTATGTACACCTCATTTATTTCAGCTTAGCAGGCCAGGTGTGTAAACACAATGTAATACATAATATAAGAGGAAACACAAAAGCTAATCTGTTCTTAACTCAGCTGGCTGGTGGCACAGAGGGCCAAAAATAACATAGTACAAGCAGCAAATAGGTTAGAGTTTGACCCCCATCTAGGATGAAAACAGATGTCACTGCTGCTGAATGAGAAATGCCTCAGGGAACCACATCTATAAATAAAGACGGGCCAATTCACTTTTCCAAATAAATCTTTCAGACTAATGAAAAATGTCCACTTTATATTTGGCATACATTGTAAATAGGTAGAAAAGTGTGTTCTGTGCGGTATTGTAGATACAGAGAGATAGACAGAATGAGACGGAGAGAGGGAGTACACCAGCAGTAAGCCCGTGAGCAGGACATGATTGCAGTGTGTATCTTATCTATGTCAGGTCCTCCTGAGGCTAGTGGAGCCTAGCTGAGCGGAGCACTAGCGCTTCAGTGACCAGTCAACCGTGTGAGGGTAATCTCCTCACTCCTTCACAGTCTCTCTGTTCCAGTAAGCCCCCCTCCCCTCGCTGTGAGCTAGCGGAGCCACACGCACACACACACACACACACACAGCAGCAGCAGGCCAGAGAACAACACAACACACAACAGGCACATAAGCGGAGCACACCCAGGTGACTGTCTTATGTCGGCTCTGGACAGCAGCCCCAGGTGAGAACTCACATCACAGGCTACATTGAGCAGTGAAAACCCTGGAGCCACAGCTACATATCAGCGCTCAGCATAGGGTTTTAGGTGGAATGTGCTCAAATACATGGTAGGTAGAAGTCAAATACATGTCATATACAAAACTATTTTAAAAACATGTCAGACTGGAATATCTACATATTATTACAATTACAGCATAATATATATCATATAACAGTTCGGCTCTTACAACTCCAATTCATAAAACAGAGGCTTTTTTCTGAAAAAAAAGTCAAATCTGTCAGAAATGTATTACTTTCAAATTGTCATAAAAATCTAAGAACTCTTTAAATCTAGCTAGCGTCATATTCAAAGTGACTTTGCACAGTAAGTTCTGCTTGTCAAGAGAATACTGTCAATATAGTTTCTTTAAGAAAGTGTTCCAACAGCTTGTCAGTGTGCTAGTAAGTATATTTCACTCATTCAGTACCAAATTCATTCGTAAACAACATAAAGATGTATCACCCTGACACACAATGAGCTGGTTTAATTAAACTAGAAGTAAAAAGGTTTACCACGGATGTTCGGTGTTTTTGCGTTTGCAGGCAGCAGTTGAAGGTCAGCATATGCACAAACACAAGGGGAGGAGAAGGAGGAGGCGAAACAGTGCAACATTTTCAACATTCCTTCAACCTTCATGTACTTGCCTGCTTTAACAATTCAGGCGTCCGTATCAATTAGTCTAGATGGTAGACTTTCATTGAGATTAAGTGACTAATATTAGCACTTGCTCACAAAAATACACTTTTCACATGTGCCCAGCAATCTGTTAAGCTAAAACACATGTGGCAAAAAGCCTGCAAGGGGTCCTGTATGCAATGAAAAACAGGTGCTCTACTTTTTGGCCATGTAATACCCCATTTAGCCTCTGGAGCAAAGGTTATCCAGCTAATAGCTGCCTTGTGGTGCACTGGGAAGAACACTGCACATGGCTGAAGTAAACATCTGGGACGGATTGTACATACTTGCAACATATGCTTCAAGTTCAATTAAAATGAGGCCTTGGCACATTTATTAATCTTTTTTTCCCCTTTTCTCTTCTCTCTTTGCTCCCCTAAAGGCCTATATAAAAGAGCAATCTTTTGACCTGTCCTCCAGACTGGTTCATACAATCTAAAGCTATACCTCATAGCTGGAGTCAAAACCTCATATCCAGTGTAAAAGACTGATGTGTTAAGCTTTGGAAGTTCATTTGTTCTGCACTTATCCAGGTCTGATAGAAAAAGAGTGTGGACATGAAGGAAAGGGGAGGATTGAGTGAAGGGTAGAAAGAGAGTGAGAGGAGAGAGAGATGTTGGCTAAGCCAAAGTAAAATGCCCCCTTTTAACTCCTCTACAGCGCAAATGAAATGCTAACAGTCGAGGGGAGCAATAGATCAAAATGTATGAAGCTGGAGTTGGTAAATTGTAGCCTTTGTGGTGGCTGCGCTATCCGGCTTCCCAGCCCTGTGTGAGCAGAGAGCAAGGCCTTCTTATGTGGAATAATCAGTTTGGCTCCAAATCTGACAGAGGCCGCACAAGCCGCCGCCGCTGCACCTCATTTCAATATGAAAGTCCAAAATGTTTTTCATATAATCTGCTGCTTTTCAAATGTATTTTTATTTTTTTTTCCCGGAGAGGAGGTGGAAAATGCAATGATGGAGGACAGATGTAAAAAAGGGGTATAAAAAATGTTCAAGGTTGGCTAGCGCATATTTTCAGTCACTGCCCCCTGTACACTGTGGCCTTGGAACTTCAGAAGAGCAGAACTTTTCTTCAGTATCACTGTGGGAGAGAATGTAATGCTCACATATCTTTGTGCGCACATCACCAGTGCATTTTGCGGTCTGACTGATTGCCTGACTGGCTGGCTTAAGAGCGTGATGACTATTAGACCATCTGGGGCAGTGTAAATGTTTTTTTAACCCCTTTGTTGCATGTTTGCACTTATGACCCATCTGAGAATGCGGCAAGGCTGGAGATGCATACAATTCTGGAGTCCTGAAGCGAAAATAACTTTAAAATATCAAAATTGCCCGGTCAAAGGCCTTCAAGAAATTTCCATTGCAGACTGCCAGAGCTCCTTCAAAACCAGACCATGCAAATTACCATATCTTAGCCTAGTAACCTTTATATTGCTGGAGTGTGGCTGTAAGGCATCAAGTATCACGCCATATAATTCACAACTCGCCTTTCTTCCAGTCAAGTGTTCACAGTAAATTATAAGACTTAAGTCATGGCAATAATTTGGTTAAGTTTATCTAAATGTTTTAAAACTTCACCCACACCTTGGCACCTCATACAATGACACACAGAAAGTTGTTGCTCACTGAAATATCTTTCCCAAGTGGAACATTGTGCAGAGTGCTGTACCCTATCCGCTTGCATTTGTCTCGGTAGCTGTTCCTACAGTGTAAACGAGCGGAGGCAGTAAAGCAGCCACCTGTTGTTACCTGATAGTGTCTGGACAAGCCCAGATGCTGTTTTACTGGGACATAAAGGACCTAAACAGCTAACTAAGCACTTTATGTGGGTACATGTTCACAGGAAGTACTAATGCCATGTCTATTCCACAGTGTGACAAAAGCAGTGCAAAGTAAAAAGTTGAAGGACAATGATTACTGTACTTACTGGGAAAAAAAATGTTGGCAATGCTTTGATATAAGGGGTGAGTTGAATTTTTATTTTTTTTATTCAACGTTGAGAAACTATTAACATTACGAACAGCCTCTACATGTGTATGAAGGTGTCTCAAGCTACTGGTACTGGGGAACAAAAAGTATGGACGTTAGATTAGCCAATTTATGCATACGACTGGAAGAATTTTATCAGCACTCTTCCCTTTTAAGTAAAATCTATAATGCTTATGATTATGATTTATGTTTTTATATTATATTTTATAATTTGCATTGCGATTTTAATGCATCTTTTCCTGTTACTATGTAAAGAACATTGAATTATTTTGTGTACAAATTGTGCTGTACAAATAAACTTACAATAAAAAAAAAAAGTATTACATTAAACAGGTTGTACAATTGTAGGATACAGTATTGTATTTCTACTTAAGTATAGTAAGTTTTTCAAAAGGTAAAAGGTTATAAAATGTGTATGTGTTTAATCCTTGGGCAATAGCGGTAAAAGACAGAAGGGGTGTTGAAAATGGACTCATTTTTCTTGCATTTCCGGTCTGTGAAGCAGTGCCGGCCCCCTCCCCTAGGTTTGTGTACATGATAAGTATGTGTGTTGTTTTGTGTGACTGCACTTTTGACACCAGACATAATTACCTTGTCATCTTTGTCAAACTCCTCATCTTCATCCTCCAGCAGGTCCTCCACCGCTTGCTGACAGTTGTGACAATGGGAAAAAGCAGAAAAGACAGAAAGAGAAAAATACAAATGTTTATGCAACCGCTATGGTTCAGATGAACATTTGAAAACAGAAGGGTTAACGTCATCAGAAAGCAGCCAGAAAGACGTATTAAAGCTGATTTGTTGTGCTTGTGTCTGGCTAGCTTGTTAATGAGTATGGGATGATATTGCATTGCTAATATGTCAAGCGCTTTAGACTTTAATTTTAGAAGCATTCTGTTGTTCAAATGTGTTGACACTTTTGGAAATGTAAGCAAATGCTCTGGCTTTGAATATTCGACGGGCTACGGATTAAACTCTATTCACTCATAGCACAAAAACCAATACTATAGGCTACAGAGCTGGCAAAAACTCTCTCAGACGGATGAGTGCTGATTGCTTGTGTATGACCTTCCTGACCTTTGCAACCATTTCTCACCTAACTTTTCTCTTAAAAAAAAAAAAAAACAGAATTCAGCGATTTTGACAGAAAGGTGCTTCCAGAGAGAAAACACAAGGGAGGTGCGCAGTGACAAAGAGCAACTATGCGATTCACTGGTTCATGGATAATGGATCTGTAGCTTCAAAAACCCAAACCACACTGTACAGACACTAAGGGGAAAAAAAGATTCCCTGTAAACTGTGCAGGGTTTTAGGAACAAAGAAAAGAGTATTGTGAAGACACAAATAAAGACAAATAAAGGTCACATTTATTTGTTTGTAACAAACAAAAAAATCGACTTTGATGAGCTTTTTAACATGTTACATTGGTGTCTCCACATCCTTAACAACTCAAAGTTGTATCTCGAGTGAGTCATCATGTTTGAGTAATCCTGCAGGCTTGAGTGGTTAGAAATGTCGTATTTTCACCTACCTCTCAACTCCACCCATAGATCTGTACTTACATACATTCAAAACATTAAGTTGGCTTAAAAAAATTCACGTAGTCTTTTTTCAATAGTGAAAACATGTCAATGAAAGACTGTGAATATTCTTATGCATTTTTAGATCAATGTTGTGCTTTACAATTAAAAAAATGCTACGTACGCACCCACAAAAGAAGCATAATATGGTTTGGTGTTAGAGGGTTCATGTTACAAGTTATTACGTTAATTGAACTTACTCAGTGAAGTATGTACTGTGTATATCCACAGTTGTGTAAAATAAAATGTTAGAAAAAAATAACAGAAAAGAACATCATGCCACCATGCCTTTTTTGTGTTCAGATCTGAAATATATAACACTTTTCTTCTGTACAGCTTACCCACGCCATTTTGCCATTTTTGCTCTAATTATGTATTTTATTGAACGTACAAAGTTTATTGTATCACTATCTCAAAACAACAGACCACTGCTGCATCTCCAATCCACCCTTATTCTGTCAATCATGGTTCACTACCACAAAGTCACATTGTTGCTCTAAATTTACATAAACAAACACCCATATCATAAGCTCTACAGCTGTCAAACGAACCATTCATCTATTCTTATGCCACCCCCAGTATTGGGAAAAAACTTTGAATGGTCCCAATATCACCATAACCACATAACCTCCTCCAGAATGGCAAAAAGTCGTTTAGAGAAATCCAAAAATCATTACTTAACAAGACAATAGCCTTTGTCCCTTTTTGTTTTCATTGGAATAAGAGGGAAACTTAGTGGCAGCTGACATAAGCTTCTTATGTAAATGCAGCTTCCCACACAAACAAAGAGGAGTTCAGAACAGGCTTGTGCAGTGCTGTGTGCCAGTGTACACGGTCTATCAATAGCACAGAGTCACTAGGGCAAAACGCGTACACACACTCCTTCCTCCATCTTTATTTGGTTATATCCACTTCATTGCTGTCTAAACAAATGACACACTTTGAAGTCTTCTCAAAGATACATTCAATACATAACTATACAAATATTAGGATATACCACCACTAGGGGTCACCGATCGCCAAAAAACCTTTGCGCACGTCCCAAATCTGGACAAAATGGAGAGGGTCAAGTCAGGATGAGTTCTCTCTCCAGCAGAGAAGAAACATCAGATGAACTGTTGATCTAGTGTGGTTGGTTTAAGAGTGAAGATCTGCTAGTTCAGCGGTAAATGGATTTTGCGACACAACTTTTAAATGTGTTAAGAAAAACTTTTAGTGACGTTTAAGTGACGTTAGTATTGTTGATCCCGCTTTCTGTATGGCACAAATATGTTTATAAACTATAAAAAGACCATACAAACAAAAGTGAACTCTTGAGCACAGCTGACAGTACAGACAAACTTGTTACAGAGCAATGAAAACCTTCTGGCGTCTCTGAATAAAGAACTATAACTGTTTATAAAGTCATCACAGTTCCTTCACAAATCCTTTCATCCGTGCCAAAATACAAACATAATGGATTCCTCCACACTGAGGCTTTACTGGGGCACGGCTGGCACACGCTCCAAACTTTAAACAAAGGCAACGAGCATGAGCAGCGCACTGAAGAAGCATGACCTAAAGAGGCAGAGTGATAGTGTCGTTTGTCTAGCTTCCCCCTTCTCTGCTCTCTCTCCTCTCCATCGCCTCTGGTTACAGGGAGCAGTCGTGTTCCCCGTGATGAGACACAGTGTAAAATTAATAAATAAAAAGACAGGGAACATGCCATGTGCCCTGAAGATTGCCACGGCTAAATGCGTGCACTAAAGCTACTGTCTCTGTAAGGGAGGATATAAATTACCTTCTGCGCGCCTGATGAATTCCAAACATCTTTCTTTATGCCCCTACCACTTTCTATTTGTCCTATTCTCTCCTCTCTTTCCAAGACCTGTTTGGTGTATGATATCATTTGTCTGCTTATCCCTCCATTATCATGTTGTTTGAATTACTATCATTACAGCATGCCGGTATCAAAGCCCCGCTGTTGACTGGATCACGTCGTGGCTGCCGTTGCCTGTAGAGCTGCTCCAGTCAATTCAATATCTACTGAGGCGGGGATTAACATATTCAGACCTATTCAAATGATACAGGAGCAGCACGGGCTACTCTTACAGATTACACTGCTCGCTGTAAATGCACACAGAGCTGGTGATAATATAAAACACAAACAAGTGAAGCAATGACATTGAGAGTTAAACGCGATGTGAAAGTGCGTGTACACCTTAGCCTTTTGTGGTTAATATTATTTCTGTTATTTTGTTTCATAGGGTCCTGTTATGTTATTTTGCCACCTTCTGCCCTCCCTGGATTTGAAATGCATATTGTAAGCTGCTTTCACAGTCAAGAAGTCAAATACAGGCACAAGGGGTCGCGTGTGTATTCTTTGTGCCCATCCCAATCCTGGATGCCTGGATGGATAAAAGTACATCAAATCAAAATGCAGATGAATGCTAGACATTTTTAGAGTTTATATTGTATGCAATGCATTCTGACTGTCACCAGAATATTCCAAAACAAAGTGTCAAGTTTGGACCCAGAAGGTGCATGGGCGGGTATAGCAGGTCGAGCAGGCTGCTGGTGTCTTGTTACTGAAGTTGTGTAACAATAGAGTCAGTACTACTATTATTGAAGTAAACTTGACAAAAACACAAGCTCTCTACAGAGAACCAGCAAAACCACAGGCCGAACAAGCAGCCACATCATTTTCACCCTCATCTGGAAAACCTCTGCTCTCTCCAGGGCTGGGCTCAGTCTCACTATCTCCTCTCCTAACCTTCTCAATGACAGCTGCGGGGGGAATAGACGCCAAAGCAGACATCCTTGTGAACATCAAGATATACTTTCTCCTCCTGTTTTCTTCCATTGCTCCTTCTCCTTCTCTCCATCACCCTGCTGCTCTTCCTCTTTGATACGTGAGGGGGTTTAACCTCTCCAGCTGCTGAGCTTTGGCCGACTGGCTGGCTGGGGGATCTCAAGGCCCTATTTGGTATGCACTGTCCACCGCGGTTTAGTCTGTGTGAGGATGTGCGCGTATTCTCCGGCTACAGCGCCAACTGGGGGAGGGCTGCTTGTCTGATAAGGGCTGTTGGCGGAGTCTGGCTGACCCAAGCGGGCCCTTCACAAGCTGTCAGAGCCGCGGCCCTCAGAGGGGGGCCCTTCCATCTGCACTGCCCCAGCCAGGGCACACCCAGCAGGGGGCCAGTTAGGGGCGAGGTTGGGGTGCTACAAGAGCTGGATGCTGGGGGTGGAGGTGAGAAGGGGGCCTCCATATTCATGAAAGCATCACCAAATCTGTGAGTGCTGACAAAGACGTGTTTTTGTGATGCTTATTTTCATAATCCATGCACAATGTATGTTTTTCCTCTGACGACCGATAAGTGCACATGTATGCGCTCATGTGGAGATCAGATTTGTATAGGACCAGCATCGCCAGATAGCCAGTGAATACAGCCTTTTCAGTAACATTTCATCTCCCACAGGCAACTTCTTTTGTTTGGAAATCAATTGTAGAATCGAGCTTGCATGTACAGCACTTGATGTATGATCTGTTGCTCAAGGCTTAAAATGGAAAGTCAAAAACTGTTCTAAAGTGTAGACAAAACAAAAACAACAACACACACAGAGGCAGACATTGCAAGCAGCTGATGTTGAGCAAAGAGTTGAACATCAGTTACAAAGGTTCAGCGGAGGCAAACGGGGGAAGGAAGAGACACCGACAACAAGATGAAACAGGGAGCCTGTGCCAGGATTCAGGCAGTGGCGTTCCTGATGCTCCCGATGCTCCCGTCCTGCCTCAAACTCTGCCCGTCGCCTGTCTTTCTGCCTCTCTGCCTGCCATTCCGCTGCCAGTTTTTAGTGGAGACAGATAGCAGCGGATAGAGGAGCTGAGACGATGCTGGGGTGGCACGGGGGAAATCAGCGGGGCACAGGCGCTCCCACTTAAAAGTGACATGACCTTTTGATTTTGTCACCTGTCACCAACTGCCATGTCTGACTCGGCGCTAAGGAGAGTCTGCCATCCACTGCCGCATGCCTTTGCCTCTGTCTTTCTGTCGATCCAACTTTTTTAGCCTGTCTCCAGCTCCCCCTCCATCTCCTTTTCCCATTCTTAGTTTTCATTCCAAAGTTGTTCTATTTATCGTGAAATGGGTGAGGTGTAAGTTTTTGTAAAAGTTGAAAGCTCTGTTTCTCAGTTCTTTTGTTAAATATGTATTTATTTTTTGCTACCTGTGTTATGCTTGGGTCTTAATGAGGGCAGATGTCAAAGTATGGTTTGTTTTAGAGAGGAAAACGCGTCAGATCAGAAGAAGAATAGAAAACAATCAGTTTAAAATCTGATACTATTTATTCATACCAGTCCCAAGCACAGTCAAATGGAATGGACTTGATGTATAAATCTTTGCCAGTTTAATATGCAAATCACTGCACCCCAGGAGGCAGTTTATTTGCAATGGGGCCCAAGAAAGAGTTCTGAAACTGGCTGTAGAAAATTTAGCAAAAAGACAATATTTTGACGTTCACATTCTTGTGAATGCCAAAATATAGGACCCCATGAATAGCAGACATTACAGGGGCATCTTATGGGGTCCTAAAACAACAATAAACATACTTGAGGCATAAATACCAATGTTGGCAATGAAAATAATTTGGTTCTGACAATGATGATAAATGTTTAATTTGACAGAAAATACCATTCAGTTCTGGATGTAGAGTGAGCTTGTAGCCAGTCATCGTCTTCTTCACCATTGGAGACATGTCTGTGAGTGTGAAGTATCTTCGGGCCATTAAGGTCTTCTTTTCTGTAATGGCTTGGCGGATCCAGAGGGTGAATCTATGTAATGGTCTGGAGCATGGGATAAAGAGGATGGTCCTCCAGTGTGACGAGGCCTAATTGCCCGTCATCTTGTGGTAGAAAGAGACATCACTGTGTTCTGTATGTGCCCTCTACGACAGGCTGCACTGAAATTAACACCTTCATAACATCTGCTCAGGGTCTTTCTGGGCCAACTGAACAGCCAGGAAGCATTACTTTTGGGATGTGTCCATATTGGTTAATCTCAGCGCCTATCATTTGAATGTAGAAATTCAATACACTACTGCTTAAAGCTACACACATTTGTACACATGGCTTACAGGCTTTTTCGCCCCTCACTGTCCTCTGGTTGACCGCGTCCAGCCATCTGACTCCAGCATCTTGTAACAGACTGGGGGAAATGTTCACCTATCTCTAACAAGAATCCAAAAGTTGAATTTGCTCAGATCCTTTCGTTTATTTGTTTGGGTGAGCATGTAGAACGTGTGCCATGGAGGTCAAGGCAGTTGCATCAGGGCTTTACAGGTCAGCGTGTTACAAGATAAGAGAAGGGGCGCGACCTCACTGGTGCATTGCCTTCCTTTAATCGCTATTTGTAAAGATTCACAGACTGCTCAGAAGGTACCGGTCAAGGTTGGGGCGAGGGTAAGGAGCACTGATCCAGGAACTGTTTTGCGAAGCAGCGTGTAAGCAATACAACTTGAAGAGGTCACCCTGACATGTGAATTACAGCATGTAAAGAATAGTGTGTGTTGTCTATCCACCTCACACATACAAGCAAGAGGTGTGGGGGTAACAAAGCAAGGTCTTGCAGACTGAACTAGACAATCTACAACTGAGAGTGAAAGGACTTTAAGAATATGTTAAGTGAAACAAGATTCCTTTAGCATTACTCTTTGTCCAAACTATTGGAAAACCCACAGCTCTCCGGATGCTGACCCTTCACATGAGCACAAAGCTTTAATTTGGTGCGTTGTTTATAGTAATTAAAAGTACCCTCCCCCTTTGTTTTCTTTCTGATCCTTATTCTTTTCTCTGCCAAGTACACAAAGGGAAACAATGACTTCAGTCTCATAAGGGCTCAAAAGCCACTGTACAGAACCGTACCAAAGTCAGTTATTTAAGTATTACTTTGACTAAAGAAAGGTGTAACACCATACAAAAAGCTCTCTGAAAGCATAAGTGGTGCTGGCCTCAAATTCAAAGATTGTATTGAAACAATTATCTTGAAATGTTGAAATAAATATGTTTTTATATTTGGAAAATTCTTTTTTGGCTTATTTTTCAAATAAAATTTTACTTTTATTTATAAATGTATTTTTGAAACTGTATCTCAAAATGATAACACATTGATTATAACATCCTTTAAACTACACCAAAATGAAATATTTTGTTCTTAGACCATGATAACTAATCTTAAAAACAACAACAGATATATTAAATACACAATTTAACTCCTCACTATAAGTTTTGTTCACTGCTGTATCTCTTCTTATGGTTTTTTTGCATTGCCACACAGTGAGGAACACAAAACAAACAGGAGCAAGACTCCGGGGGATTCAAGGCATCTAAATGCGCCGCAAACAAAAACATACCCATACTGTAGAATAAAGCTGATAATGGTTGGATCCTGGTAAAGAAAATTACAATTGTAGGACAAGAATGAAAAACAGTGACTATCTTTGTGTTGTGTTCTCGGCTCTAAACTGCTTTTCTTATAACAGTCACAACGGGAAATAAAGCAGAAATAATAATGCTTCTAATCTCCGACAATTAATCCCACTTCTCTTGGATGATTGCTGCAAAGAATGTCTGCACACACTCCTACATAAGCACAGCTATATCTATATGCATGATTGCCCACACATATGGAAGGCAAAGGACATGAAGATATGGCTATAGGAGTAACATATTAAGAACCCTATAAGAACAAATGGGAATTATTTATATGCATATTTACTATACTTAAGGAAGGAGCCATAGGTAGTAATTACACACACTGTGGCCACTTTATTAGATGCACATACTCGAATATATCTTAGACGGCTTTGTTGTTATAAGTAATCCTATGCAGCAAGAGTGGCAAAAGCAATGCATCCTCACCAAAAAAACTGATGCTAACTGGGTAATCGGTTTTAACAATTTTCTGTACACACCATGGATGATTGCGTGAAAATAAAAGAGCAGTTATATTCAGAATATTCAGTGTTATATGCAAAATGAATAAAACAACTTCAGCAATTATTTATTTTGTAATTAAGTACGTAACTAATTCAGTAAGGTGCCAAGTTTAGTCTATAGCTATTAAATCAACGTTGTCATACAAAAATCTACAAGAATGGGCCAAGCCGATAACTATGTATGGTAGAAATATTGTAAATAACTTAGATTTATGTTGTTGTTACTGCACAAAAGACACACACCGAAAGAGTATCAATAACATATTCATATACCAAGCATCTTCGAAGGTACTTGAAGCACAATGGCTCTCATAAAAAGTGGAAAAAGCAATCTTCAATCAAGTGTAAGTTACATATATGTGAAGTGACTGCCACATCAGAGAGATATGTAACCTCTGCCGACTTGTTTTAATTAGGAAGTGAGCGGAGAGCATTAGTACTGAATAAACACATCAGGAGCTAGGCGCAAGGCTGGGGTTTCAACTGAAGGCATCTGAGAGACTTTTTGTCAAGCAATGTCGCCATCTACAGGCAGAAGTGAAAAGCCACTAAAATGTCATTCACAAAAGAGCTGCTTTATATAGTCAGTAAATACACTTTTTAGCAGTGGAGCTAAATCATAAAACAATCATCAACATAAAATAATTCGAATCTCTATCTTAATTGGTTGAGTTAAGTTTTAGGTGTAAATTAAAATGGAACGGCTTTGTGTTGTATGTGTTTAGATGTACATTTTGTTGTGGCGACTTTGCAGCCACAGTGCAATTTAGTTCATTCACAATCGTGTTTAACTCTAATGAATCAATCCAAACCAACCCAAATAACAGCCTTCAGATGAAGTCCTGTCTATACTGTACATTTAGAAGGCTCAGAGGTATAGGTTTGTCTGAGTGAGGTGTTCGAACTGGTTATTTCTAACTCCGAAAAAGGCACTTATTAAAATTAATCACTTCATTGTTCACGCTTGCTTCGTAGTCCAGCTCTCTCGCTCGTTGTCGCTCCCTTACTCTCGAAATGATTAAAACATGTCTGTTTCTCCATGACATTGCTTTGACATTATTTAATTGGTAGAAGAGATAAAAATAAATGAATTAAATAAATATAGCACCAGGTAAGTGGCGTAACGTAGCTCAAGGTGACAGCCTATTATTTCTGCCTTTTCTTTTGGCTGAAAGGAAAGCAATGGTGCGAAATGTGAGATTGCACTGAGAATGCGCTTTCTCAAGGGGCAGATGGGAGTTATTTTTTTTCTTTTTTCAATTTTTGGAGAAGTTCTATTTTATTCACTTCGGAAGTATTTTTTGTCCACTGTTTAGAATGGCAATTTAATCAAAAAGATATTTTTAATTGAGTTATGCTCATCCGCCTTGTCTCGTGAGGGACACTGACATCTAGCTGCATGACGCATTTGCATATTTTGTTTGATTTTGAATGAAAACTGTTCAAAGATGTGTGTGTTGGATAGAAGGAGGTCTAACTCACCACGTCTTGCCTGGTATCTCTCCCCGATGCGATCAGAATGTAATTCCAGGCCAAGGGTAGCAGCAATGCCATAGGGATCATATAGATTTCAAAGTTCCATACGATGATGACAAAAAGCTGGAGGAAGAGAGAGTCAGATTTAGAAAAAGCAAAAATTACATAAAAAAAAAATAAGTAAATTGCACGCAAGTATATACACAGAAGTGTAAAAATTATGCATTCTCAAATAACAGATTACAATAAGGTAAAAATAAAACATCATTTTTTTAAACTGCAAATTGCTTAAGTTAGAGATTTGTTAGTTAACAGGCAATAATAATACTCAAGTAAAAAGTTTGCCTAACTCTTTCAAACCCGAAAGAGTATTCAATTCAGTGTGACTGTTTCTGGATGGCGAAAATGAACAAAAGTTAGTGATTCACAGATGGGAGCGAGGCTGTCCACATTCACATGCAGAATTATCACTGCTGTGGAATAGGGTTCAAGCAGAGGCAGAGGTCTTGGTGCCACCGTGACCTTCCCAAAAAAACCTTCTAGACCCCAAGCTTTAAGAGCGTGAGTTAGGATGAGTACAAGACGTCAAAAACTCTTCCCTCCATGCCAATCTTCCCGCTCGCTAAGGTCATGTACTTTTGCAAAACAACCAAACCAATGCTGACCCTCTTCATCTGACCCTGCGCTCCCTGCGCTCCCTGTACCCCTACACCCTAACCTTGTCACTCCAAACCCCAATACCCCTTCTTTGGCAGCAAAAGAGCCCTACGCCCAGTCTAACCTCCCTGCTCACATCTGCCAAGAACACAACCCCACGATACCTCCCATCTCATCTCCAAACAAGAAAGTAGCATCTGAGAAATTAACCTTTGCTAAAAAAAAAAAAAAAAAAACGCAATTGATTTTGGCAGGCCTCTTAGCACAAAAAAGGAAACGTTTGGAAATTATGTGGGACCTTATAGAAGTAATCTGGAGATTTTGCCACATGTCAATCACACAATTCCTTACTTTGCATCTAATTTTGCATCTAAAGAACAAAATAAACTAAGATATAGAAATGTCAACAATCCAAACCAAACCAAAAAATAGTGCTAGACATTCGCATATATTTCCATATTATCAAATTAATAACAATAAAAAAAGGAAATAAGTCACAAATCCCTTGGGTTTAGTTTTAATGGTAGCAAATTTAAGTCTGTGCCAATTCTGTTTGTCTGAATCACACGAGCAAAAAAGAGGACTCAATAATCAACTTCACTATTATTATTTGTGCATGTAAAGTAAATAGATGGAGAGGCGGGAATTGCTTTTGTTGTTATTTTACAGGGGAAGGTTCATGTGGATATCGAGGTTCAACTGTCTACTTCTGAGAGTCTATTTGCATGTAGTGAGGCAGCGGCATCGTATCTGGCTTTCACCCACTCACTCAGACGACGTACATCTCTTAAATCTTTGCAACCAAATGTCAAAACAACAACTCAATATAAATAAATTAACTAAACTTTTTTCTTTTGACACAAAAACGTAAATGGCTGCTGTTGCAACTTCGGCAACTTTAGCTTCCTAAATTCTGTTCTTAATAGCACTGAAGGTTTTGTCATTTTATATCATTTAAATTTGATGAAATAAAGTAGGCCCATATTAATAAAAGAGAAAAGGATACAGCAAAGTTCACCAGCAGAACAGTGTGTGCCCATTTCTAGTCTGCTTTCCTTGCTGCTATATTTATCCGTCTTTCTAAAGTGGTAATAATGTACAAAATGTGTCATGTGTGTAAAGCCGTTAAACACCAGAATTACCTAAGTAAAGTGGGTCACTGAAGTGCAAAAACATCACTCAAACAAAAGAGCTCACTTTGTTTCTCATCTATTCTCGTGGCTATTAATAACATACGTTTTCTAGCACACACGCATCGGCACACAACAATGCCTCTTTGAAAGACATTGTAATAAAAGCTGTAGCTATGTGGTTGTAATATACATTTTCTGTTTGGTACTTTAATATATTCTTATAAGCCATAATATTACAATTTTAAATAAAAAATCTTGCAGCCTGCGGTAGTTTAACCTGTTGTCCCCTTCATTCCAGCACCATTTGGTTCTCGTAGCTGTGGGCCAGGTTTTGACTGGCAGCTGGAGGAAGCGGACACCAGCAGTGACTGGCCCTGCCCTGTCTTGGTGCCCCCCGGGCTGAGTAATGTGGGCTCTACAGCACCTTTCCTCCAGGACCGCACGATCAGAGGCACCAGCTCATAGTTCACTACCCAGACGGCAGCCCCTGCGCCTGGGGAGAGGGAGTGGGAAGAAACCCGCTGTGGATGTCAGTGACCACAGAGGCGAAGGGGCGGAAAAAGATACAAAAACATACCGCACCAAAAGAAAAATGGAAATCTAAATCTTATGGGGATATGTGAATGATTTGTAGACTGTCCGGTCTGCAACTGTACACATGTGTGTGTTTTTTCAGTCATTCAGTTAAATTCTGTAGATGTGTTATTCTACTAAAGAAGCACTTTTAACAAAACAACTAAATGGGGGTGAAATAAACTACTTTTAAAATGTACTTAAAAACTTGGACTATTTAGTAAAAGAATTGTACAATGTACAATAAAATAAGAATAATTCGCATAATTTATTCTGTTAATTTAAAAAAGAGACCAGTGCAAAGACATGCAGTTATCATTCTTGTTCTGCTCTTTCAAAGACCAGAAACTAAAACAAAAGTTAAAAATAAATAAAAATGTAAGAGGAGTCAAAATGATTTATTCGGGCACTCATCGCAGAGCGCAGAGAGATGTATCTTATGTTATTTATGTGAAAACACAGGGCTGGTCCGTACGGCAAAGAGCCGCGGCTCTGTGGGAGGGTAATATTCAGTGCTTTGGCTTACATTAACCACTCACCAGGCTAACTTTCCTCCTGCTCTGTCTCAGTGGAGTGAAACTGAAGTTTGAATTTCAGACTTCCCCTTTATCTCCCTTACATCAATTTCAACACTGGCACTAAGTGATGCCAGATATCTGCTAGAAGTCCTGTGAAGTTTGAGAAAAAGTGTCCTGCTTGTGACTGGACCCTCCATTCATTCAGTGGTGGTAGACTGCCCCCTGCTGTTCTGTTGATATAGAAATGTGCTGTCCACGCTTAATAGACTGAACTCCATAAAAAGAAAAAGAAACGAGTGAACTAAAAGAGCCAGAAATTGAAAAGTACAGCTCATCCACCAAATGCCACCGTTATACAGTAAATATAGGTGTAGAGTTCTACTTCTGATGACTCAAAGTCAGAGTCAAAGAGGCCTTGTGCGTTTTGTGTTAAGTCTAAATCTCCAGTGATTGTGCTGACTTGGTATTCTCTTAGTCATGCCATTATATTTTATACTATCAACCATTTTGCAAATCAGGAGAGGGATAAAATGTGAAGGTATATCTTTTCAAAGCTGTCCCTTGCTGTGGGCAAAGACGAACACCCAACTTCAAAACTTTTAAAAGTTAGACAGAATCTTTGAAGAGGAGTCAAAGGAGCAATTTAAAGAGACCTGGAGTGGTGTGTACTTGGTGTGCTGGAGTCTCTGTACTGGGTGTGTGTATCAAACTGTGTGCCAGACATGTGAAAACACACACACACCGCGACATATACACTCCAGTAGTTTTCCTCTGTACCTGTCTATGCTCTTTTCCTTTTTATTTCAGCAGGGTGAATTTTTATCTAAATGCAAAGCAGGTGATAGGTGCTCTAGTTTCCTCTAGAAGTAGCTCCCTTGTCTGGGCTCTCTTCCTGATAAGAGTTCTACTTTGCCTGACATAAAAGAGGCCGGTATCATTTCCCCTGCCTCCCCAACAACCCCCAGCTCTCTGCCCTCGCCCTTCCCCAAGCTGCACAAAGCTGCCTCTATTTGCTCCCATTTCAGGGCCCAATTGCAGATAAAGTTACAGCAAATTTGTTTGGAGGAAGAGCTGCTGAGGCCTGCCGTCCCTGGGGCAATAACAGCCTTGTCTTGCATTGTCGGGCCGTAGGGAGAGCTGGCAACGGCGGGAGAACATAACCCAACAGTGTGTGGCCCACAATGGCCCAGGCTCTCTGGGAGGGACGAGGCAAGAGATAAAGAGAAACCAGGGATGGAGGAAGAGGAGTCTGCCAGCAGGTGTAGGGAGAGGAGGATGACGCTTAACCCCGAGACAGAGAGATGAAGGCCAGCACAGGCACGTCAGCACACAAGGCAGCCGTCATGCAGGACAGGAGCGAACTGCAGGCCCGTCCACTGTGCCAACGCCTGAGGCAAAGCTGCCACAGCGGCTGATTCACTGTGGGGACGGGTGGGTGACAGCAGTGTGGGTGTGAAAGAGAGAGGAGACGTGGTATCTCCTCTCACGTGCACAATAACACACACAACACACACTCGTCACAGCTGGCACTAATGGGCGCCGTGTACATGCGGCTGGCATCGCAACACTGGGCAGAAGGAGAGAAAGAAGTGATTTTGAGTGATTTTGTTGAGGGAATGTTGTAAACTGACACCTTATGATAACTGCATTTTCATATGTAGCTCCTCAAATGTACAAGCACCCACATTTCTTGCCCTGCGGCTTACTTAGCAGTTCACAAGTGCACAAATTTGTAAGTTTACAGGGTAAATTAGTCACAACTCCACCTCTGCAGCGACAGCCATTTTGGAAAGTTAAGTGTAACATCTGTCTAGAGAGACAGCCAGACAAGCAGTGCACGTGCACATGTGAGCAGACACACACATGCCGGTAATCACACGCAGACACAGCACACCTTGGTGAACGCACCACCTTGGCCAGATGGCCCCCCATAAAAAGCCACTTAAAGAGATGAGCGAAGTGATTAAGAGGCCTCTCAAAGTGAGGTGAAATGAGAGGGGGATGAAGAAATGGAAGTGGAGGCAGGGAGGAAGTACCTGTGTGTGGAGGAGAGGCCCTAAATACTGCCATGCTTTTAGCTAAGTGCATATTTTTATACAATAACAGACTCCCAAAAGAGCGAGCGGGGGAGGTAGCACAATGACACCTACATTTCAGACTTTTTAACAAACTATAAAACACCATGTCCTTGGCCTAGATCCATCATTTATCATCATATGAATACTGTGAATATAAGTAAGTACAATGAGAAAATGAATAGTGGGCCTAGTGTATTTAAATCGCTTGAAGATTGTCACGACCAAAGGTTATATTATCAAATTATTATTATTATTATTATTAGCATTATGCTCTCTCGCTATTCAAAATGCAGAATGACAATTTTGATAAAATCCTTTTGTTCACTCTGATGTAATTAATGCCCCAGTGTAAATTCTTGCTAAGCATGTGTAAAAGTGCTTCATGAACAGGGAAATAATGAGAATTTAATTTAAAATGTCTCTTCGGATCTTTGTTTGAGTTACCACTGCTTCACCACATATAAAACGCATGTACAGTGATGGAGCTGGTGTCAGACCACTAGCCAAAATCTTCTAATGTTTTATATGTTCTATGGGGTGTCATTGGTGTAAAGGGCTCGGGTGAAGTGGGTCCGCCTGTCCTGTTACTACTTAAGTCAGAAACGCTGCAGCAAACGGGATTAAATGGCCACTCTGTCATTCTAGGGTAAGGAACGCGCGTGGAGCCATCACCTCCCATTCTGCCATGTCTTTTACTGATGGCTCTGTGCTCCAATTACTGCTCACCTTTTAATACCACACGCTTGACAGGTAGACAAGGGAGATGGGGGGAGACGAAGAGGAGCATGATGGGAGAAAAGAGTGCAATTCCGGCTGCCCATGCGAACAGCTTGTCACATTTATACTTTTTTTTTATAACCAAACCAATGTCTTTGAGCCTCAGCTACATTTGAGTTTACCGGGAAAACCAACTGTCCACGCACCACAAGCCACAACAGACTTGTATACATCACCATGTGCACATTCATTTTAAAGCCAGAAAAGTGATTTGGTCTGTTGAGGGGGCTAGAGCCAGTCTACATTGCAGTGCAGACTGACAGAGAAATATTACCGACATTTACATTTACAGAGAATAAGAATACAGAGAATAAGAATGGGAATTGTATATTCTTTATACAAGAGAGAATGTGTACCATCCTAGTTAATGGGGTACTCAAAATGCATTTCTTTTTAATTACATATTTGATTAAAAATATTAGAGCAAAAGTACAAATATATAAATATGATATATAAATATATGTTATGCTGCTACTAAAAATAATATGGCATAGTAAAAAGTAATAAACAGTACTCGGTTAATTACTTTACAATCTTGGCAAGCTCTAATATTTTTTGTGTGTGGGATTCTCATATATAATTAAAAACTAATAGACGGCAGATATTTACCACAAATGCACAGATGCTTCTCTGTGGAGATTCCCATTCAAAACAGCTGTTGATGTAGCAGCCTGTGTTGATGAGGAACATGATGCAGCGGCGAACTCGGTTGAAGTTCTGCAACAGCAGCTGAAGGGGAACAAACATTATAAGAACTTATTAAGAAATAATTTGTAATAAAGCAAACACACAGGCAGCAAGCTACCACAATAGATCTGAAGTCAGGAGGATTGAAAAGTAGAATTTTCACTTTGAGTTTGAATTCAAATTTCAAACAACTGAAAGGTTTGAGGCTTTGACATTGCATTGATTTACCCATTACTACAGAACAATTGTAAAGGTCCAGGGGCAGGCGTATTTCTCTTCCTTGAAAGAAAGTTTAAGAATGCAAATATCCAAGAAAATAGCTACTCAAAGGGTGACTATAGCTGACTCACAATTATGTTTCTTTAAGTCTAGTCTTCCAGTAATAAAGTTAAGCACAATCACAACAGTTTCTCAGACAGTCCCGGATTCTGCTCCCTGAGGGCTCTCCAGGCACTTGGCCAGAGATGAGAGAGAACTGGCTAACTGCTGTCCTCCCTCTGGGCTGCCTACCATTCAGGGAATAGCAGCACAGAACGCCAACCACCCAATCAGGTCAACACCAGGAAAAAGTGCTCCCACCGGACCCACTGTCTCTGCATACCGGACCCACTGTCTCTGCATATCGCTCCTCGCAATTTCTAGGCCATTATTTTACTTTCTGGAAGAATGGGCCTTTGAATCCACTGTCTGAAGAGTATAGTTGCCAGTTTCCAGGAGCACTATTCAACTGATCTAGCAGTTGTGTAAGATAAGAGAAGGATGATACCTGGGTGTGTAATTTTGATGAGCTTGTTATGCCAAACTCTCAGTGACTGTATGATGTCCTGCTGAGGACACAGAAACCCTGAGGACTGCAACGCAATGAATCATCCATTTACACATTTGTCAGTGCTGTACTCTGTTTGGCTCATTATAGCTGTAAGTGCCACAATAAAGATGAAAGAACATATTTCCTAAACAGAAATAAAAGTGTAAAAGTAATTTATTAATTCAAGAGTCATAATCGAAAATGAAATGACAATCGAAATGGCTGGTGTTTTGCAGACAGCAGATGAGAATGCCACACATTGAGTAAAAAGCAACAGCAGGGAGTTGCTTAACAAAAGTAGCAGTACAATCCCTCCAAAGCAGTAGTGACATCATCATTGCAAGACGCTGACCAGGGTCATCTCTGTGAGTCAGAGGTGAAATGAAGATGAAAAAAGGACTGCACACTGGAGAGGACTGTGGAGTGCTCTGAAACAGAGGCACAGAGAGGGCAGGACGAGCAGGGAAAAGGGTACGACTGTCGGCCTGACAAAGGGGTGGTAAGGGACCCACTCGGCTATGCATGGTGTAGCTCTGACTGCTGTGCCCAAACGGTCACTTCACTTATATGACATGTGTGATGTGGGCCAGCCCCTGCTATTCAGCCTTTGTGGTGCCGCCACACTGAGCGGCGTGACAATGAACTGCAAAGCAGCAGTGGCAAAGAGGGCCAACTATAAGGATGGCCAATCTACTTATGCACCCCAGAGCTGACAGCTTGACATTTCTATTCACCGCTCAGAGGACGTGAGGGGGGCGAGATGAGAGAAAGCAGAACACAGGGAAAAAAATTGTAATGCTGTTTTTTCTTCAATCACCCTGTTGTATCTTGCCCACACAGTTGTTGTGCATTACAACATGCCACTCTCCAGGCGTGTTGCTTTTGGTTTTGACAGTTAAGTAGAATTGGGGCCACAGTGTTAGTGAAAAAATTGTAGAACTGTTGTACATAAGCAGTGGGTTGATGTACCTGTTTGGACACTCTGGGTTCCTCCTCAATGTATTTTTGCTCAATGGGGATCAGGGTCTGGAGGCCAGCCTTCACCTGAGAAAGCAGTGAGGACTCACAATTAACAACAAATGGTAAGAAACACCACACCATGAAGTTATCAGATGCACATTTCAAGCAAAAGAAATATAAAGCAACTATTGGGAAGATTCTGTTTTTTAAAACTATATTTAACAGAAATATTTAACAGTTTGCAGGCACAGCCCATATTAGAGGAGGATGAGCAGCACTGAAAGCTGCAAGATGGCCGCTATAGGACACACACACACAGTGATGGTGATTGTGTGAACAAAGGCTGCTGAGAGGGAGTCTTCGATAATTAAAGCCAAAATCAGGACAAGGGACAGGGGACGAGGGATGAGATGGAGCTAGGGAGGGAGGAGGGACAAACAGAATAAAGACAACAGTAGCGTGGGGAGAGGTGCAGCGTCAATGGGGGGTGCTTTGCTGGAGAGAATGGGGAAGATAATGGGAGAAGGGGCAAAAAAGTCACAGAATCAAAAAAAAGCAGAAAAGGACTTACAGCATTAAAAATCACGTCTATTTCGAGAAAGATGACCCCTTTTGTTGGCCCTGTCAGCTCCTTGCTTTTCAAGGCGTAGGCTTTGCGTTCTCCATTTTGGATCTGTGGGAGAGGGACATGACAGGCGTCTGTCTGGCAATACCCGGCTGAATCGGCTCCCCAGGCCACCTTTGAACCCCAGCTGCTGCCGCTGACAGGGAACCCAAAACAACTGTGGCAACTCTGACAAGTACCTGTTCATTACCCAGAGCAGCTCAGCACTGTCAAACAGAAATTAACTATCCTGGGGAATCACGCTGTACAGCAGAGCACACATATACTGTACTAGACACACAGACTGTGGGCCGCTTCAGATACAAGAAACACACAAAGTCTTTTTTCTCCAAATGGCAGCATTCTCTCCCTCAATCAGTGTCATTTCTACATCTGCTCTTATCCACCTCACAAGCTTTTTTCTTTACTATCACACACACACTTTTACTTTCCTGACATTTCTTTTATGAAACAGCCTTCTGTGTAGTTGCAGAAAATAACCTGAACCCACTATGTGTTATCATTCTTTCTTCTGCTCTTTATGGAGTTGATGTTATTCCCAGGAGTAAAGGATAATCCACACAAACAATGTTTCTGACTCACATTAAGTAAAGGAATTGCCACTTTTCCGAGGAAGTCGGCACTTCTGTCACGATCCTCGTCGAAGACTGTGACCTCCAGAACTGAGTGAATGTCCTTCACATTACTGAGCCACCACCAGGGAAATAAGATGTCAGATATTTAACAAGAATGTGAGAACTACGTACATTAAAGACTTCAGATGTTTAAATGACAAAACAGACTTAATTAAAAACATGATCAATATGAGTAAAATACTACACAATTGCTTACAAAGTATACATCATTGTTATTTAAATTTGTGAAAGAACAGAAGAAGAAAAAAAAAAAACTCACAAAGTGAAAACCTTGTTCCATTCAGGGTTGAGGTTTTTGTAGACCGTGTGTGTCTGTAGCCGATCATTACTCAGCTCCACCACACAGAAAGGATCGCTTTTACCTGCAACAACAAAACAACAAAATATTGTGCAAATGTAATGACAGTATAAATGTATGAAAAATAATAGAAAACAGAAGGGGTGAAAGTGAAAACATATATACTACATACAGTACACAGCTTTCAACTCCTTCACTTCAACGGAAAAAACAGGAAAAAAGTAGTTTTCACATTAGGCTTTAGTTTATGCATTATTTACATATTTATACAAAAAAGTGTAAAATAAATCTATTACAATATTTTTCACAATTATGCATTATATAGCAATGCAGAAAATTAGAGCCTCAAACGTAATAACATATGTCCAACGGCCAATTAAAATAGATTTTCTCTATTTTTTTCTATTTTTCCGAATAGAAGTACAACTGCATATAGCATATTACACAGTTAGTCTGGCCTCCTGAGGTTACAATATACAGAATTTCTATCTATAGATGTACCGGTACTTTCTATTTGTTTACAAACATCTCACGGTTGAGTTTCTTTGTACATTGACTCCCCACTCTTGCCGCCTCTTTTTCCAAACGCCGAACAACAGAAGTATTAATTCCAGCTTTGATCATCATTTCTTATTAAAGCTTTTGGGAGCTGTTGGGCTGTTTGTTCAAGCATATTACTTGAAAAGGCTGGGTCAGGAAGTTGTGAAGAAAATATGTCCCAGGGAAACAATCTGAAATATTGAAAATTTACTAAAGTCTAATCAAATTGGAAGATGTTAAGCGATGTCTTTGTGTGTGTGTGTGTGTGTGTGTGTGTGTGTGTGTGTGCGTCTGTGTGTGAGTGTGGCTGTCATAGATTAGAGTGGTTTTCTGTAAATGTTGTGACAAGGCCAGGACATTTAGTGGGTCTGCAAAGTAAATGTCAGGGTGATCAATGCAGAGCCGTAGGTGTTGCTTTTCATATGTTTGTGCGCATTATTGATGCCGGGGACTTTCGTGTGGATATTGACAGCAAAGAAAAAAGAAAAAAATTAAAAATATCGCAAGCTTTTCTATCATTTAATTGTGGTGATTGTGTATTGAAAACAAATCTGCGCATAAGTAGAGACTGATAACACATTTCAGCAAACTATTTTTCTACATCTCCACAACATTTTCGCGCAGGGGTGTTGTTTATTTTTTTTAATAAAATCCTGACTTGTATTAGTCAAAACAATAGCAAACCTAATATCTCATTTAATATACTATTACATATTCCAAAACGTTTGTTCATTCCCGTTTGGTAGATAAAAAATACATAAGTAATTAATGAAAAAAATGTCCATGTCTCAATAAAATAAATACATACATAAATAAATAAATAAAGAATAGACAGGACATAAATCACATCACTACAATTTTAAATATTAGAACATGCACACTGAAACTCGTGTGTCCCAATGCTATTTAAACATCTATCTAAACATTCACGCTATTTTTTTTTTTTTAAAAAGCTCTGCACAAATTAATAGTTTCTTTGATATTATCATGTATCTTCACATTTTCAAATTGACCACACTTAGGAAATGTTGGCTTTTAACGTATTGATACAACCTCAAATTAATATCTAGGTTCAATGTATTTTTTTAAAATATATTTTTTACAACTCTAACAGAGACAAGCCTCTTTCCCCTATTCCCCCTAATGCACTGTAAAATACAATATAAACGCCCCTGTAAATATGTCCTGTAACTTTATGTGGACAGTAAACTTTATTTCTGTGAGAGACTGTATTTTTCTACTCGTTGTCCGCCGTTGCTTCATGTCTGCATTCTTGTGTGTGTCACAGGCAGGAACAATATCTCGGCAAGAGCCACATAAGAGCCCTCACCGCATGAACACCGTATACTAACAGCACCGGCCAACAGCGGGTCAGGCTCAAGGTGAGGGCGCGACAGGCGGACAGACAAACAGACAGGAGCACAGGCGAGAAGGGGTCACAGGCGCAGTGAAAAGAGAGCGCCATCTCCCTACCATTCACACAGCCCCTCTCCTCCTCTTCTATGCCTCTAATTCAAGTGTTTTTGTGGAGTACGTCCTCTCCAGCCTGGAGTAGGATAACTGAAAATAGTCTATAAAACCAACAATCCCCTTTGTTTGTCAGCTCTTGTGCGTCTGAGTGGCGACTGGACTGTTGGAGCATTTCAATGGTGCCATGCAATCAGCGCACCCAAAGAAAGTACTGGGGAGATTTTGAGGTAAATGTATAGAAAAGTGAATGATAATTAGCAAAGCAGTGGTAACCAAAACGCCCGACATCAGTGCTTTATTGTAAATGAAGAAAAGTCTACATCTGTCATTTCAATGTACAAAAATATGAATAAAACACGTCTGCGTATTTACTTTCAGTTTATTATTTACATTTACTGTCTATTTGTCTAGAAAAGTACACTATAATCCTAATGCATTGATAATTGAATTTAAAAGTTATATTTTATATGTTTTCTTTTCTTTATAAAATCACAATTTATTGTTTGAAAGTTTTATTTAAGTTAATTTGTGGACAGGCAGCACAAGTTAGACTTTGCTATATATGCCAATCCTCATAAGCTAAGATCCTGAACTCCACATCTTACCATGAAATAAATATTATACATGTCATTCACTATTTAAATTGTGAATAATATGATTATACAGAACCATGCATTTTTCAAATTCACCAAGTCTAAGCCACCTCCAAGGCAATTATCGCAGAGCGTACCTCCTCATCTCACTTGTATCATAGTCATCCTTAATACTTATCTAAGGCGTGGTGAAATGGGTTTGCCGCTTCTTGGAATAAGACTCGGTGCCACAGTACCCAGAGGGTCTGGGCACAGGGGGCGGGTTCTACTCGGACATTACCTGGACCATCTCTGAGTGGCACTCAAACGGCAGCGTGTAATTGGTTAAGACAGCGCCTCTAGTGCTAGCGGCCAATAAGGTGAAAGTTCAGCACTAACGACAACTGTGCACCTCCACCGTGTCATTAAAAAACTGAAAATTAGAGAGAAAGTGGGGGAGTTGGCAAGAACTCATTTCCATATCATACATTGGGTGACTAGATTTAAATGTAATCAGAGGTGATTGGCGGGAACAAGATAATTGTATGGCGCCTCACATCTTCATATTTTTGTATTTTTAAACAGCATATACTACAGTCCTAGATGAAAAAGTATAGAGTTGAAAAGTCCAGATATGTTATTTTGGGATCACATTTGAAATACATTGGTTGTTTTGCTGAACTTGTTAATGGCCCAAATATCGAGGATGTGTTTTAGCTTGTATTCAAGTACTACAACAATGTATACACAATTCAAACTTGCTGACATTAACTGAACTTTTTTAAGCTAAATATTTTTGGCAAAAATATTTTTAGTTATATGACATTTAAATATGTCATATAACTGTTGTGCTACATGCATTTTATATTATTTTTATGGATGATATAAACATCATTTTTATAGTACATATACGGCTGTAATAAACTGCCATAAAAGCAAGGATTGCTCCAAATCTTTTAGAAAGCCTACTTAATGTTTCAAAGGGATAAGCTACAGTATTTACCCTAAGTCACACCAGTTACATTAAACCAAATTTGCTTTAATTTATAACCACTATGAGCTAAAAGAATAAGTAATTGAGAACTCCAAGAGGGGTCATCATTGAGCAAATGAAAGCCAAACAAATTGCCAATAGACATTACATTTGTACGGTTTTACTCCTTTGACAGATGCGCAGCGCTCAGACTAAATGATGAGGTCCACGTCGGGGTCAGCGAGCAAATTTCTGCTCCAAGTGAAATACAAGAGGCGACGAGCCATTTAGGCCTGCACTCCCGGCTGCTCAGGTCGCACAGCGCAATAACCCAAATCAAGCAGCTCCACTGTGCCGCTAATGGGACTGAGCAAAGAAAGAGGGAAACTCACAGCACACTCTCAGGGAGGACACACAAGCGCCTTCTCATTCAGCTGGATAATACAGAGTGAAAAAGTAGGCCTGTCCACTGCAGACCTAATTAAAAGTAAGAATTAATGGAGAATGGAGGATTCACAGAGTGCAAGCAGATAGAGGAGGTGTGGCTGAGTGTGTGAGGGGGTCGAGGGGGTTTGTCGGCCCAAATGTGCGCTTTTTCTCAGTTGTTCAAATCAGCATTTCTGCGTCATTGCTGAAAAAAGTGCGTCACATAATTTAGGATTTAAGACCAAAGTCTTGCTAACAGGTAAATATGTCATGATATTGAATTTTTTAATAAAACAAAAGAGAAAGTGAAGTCATTCTAATCCGGGCCAGAATTGCTGTTTAGCTGGGCATGTGACAGAAAGGATTTGATCTGCACTGTTCTAAAATGTATAATGCTTATTCATGCTTTTATTTGTTTTTATTGTGATTTTAATGCATCTTTTCCTGTTCTGTAAAGAACTTTTAATTACTCTGTGTGCGGATCGTGCTCCTCAAATACACTTGCCTTGCCATTCTTCTAGTCTGTGAACCACTTCATGAAATCCAACTTTCTGAATGCAAAACTTATTGTAAAATAAAAAGCCACATACTTTTAATTTTGTTTCTAAAATTGTCACAATTTTTAATTCTTACGAATATATTGTGATCTGAATAATCGTTTAGCTGAATAATCTACATCTACAGACATTCCAGCCAGTAAAGATGATTCCTTTAACAGAAAATTGGAACAAATAAAAATAAATAAATTTAAAGTTAATAATCTCAAACATCGAGTTCTTATCCTTAAAATGAAAATTTTATTGAGTATCAGTAATGTTTATTCCCACTGAACAAGTCCTGCAACGCTGCTGTCCAAAGCTTTCCTTTTGCCTTACCAGTCACGTCTGCGGCCATCAGCCCCTCCGCCCGGATGACTTTCACCTGCACCACGCCGACGTCTTTCAGGTTGTGAAACGATCTCCACAGGCTCTGAAACAGAGGTCAAGGGGCAAAGAGCGTTGCAAATTAGCGCAGTGGAGAAAGGCGGGTCAATAGGCTGACATTTGAGTGCCAGAGAAAAGGGTAGAATATGTCCTTTAACAGCACCTATTTGAAAATGTACAGCTGGCATTTACAGTCACGCAGAATCTAATTTCACTGAATAGCACAGATGGCTCCTTGAAATATATTGTGTAACTTTTTAATGAAATGGGACTTAAGTGATAAAGACGGTGTCAGGTGCAGCAGTAAATTAAGAAAGGTCAAACATAATACAATTTAAATGGAAGCAGAACAAATATGAATCACATTAGACAAGTTCAGTATAATGCCTTTAAACTTTTAATTTAAGATTTCAAAAATTCAGTCTCACTCATGTTCTTCCTTTCCAAAAACATGAATCTACCATTCCGATCACTTCAAATTACTGAAGGCTTCAATGGGATGTCACACACTGCCTATCTCCAGTCAATGTGCCGGGTGCAGACTTTACTTTTTATTTTTCATTTTTATCCCCAAAAAGAAAAAGAAAAAGATTCTTACAGAACAGTGCATCTGAAATGTTAGAGGTTATAAAATGATTACTCTTGTTGAACATACTCATACAAAAGCAAGAATAATAAACCCTTATGGACAGGTATAGCATGTAGATAGCCCTTTTAAACTTTAAGTGATTTTAGTCAAATTTCTATCTTCTATTTTTGTATTGATGCAATTACCAGTTGCCTGAAGAATGTTGATTGATCTTAATGAAATGTGTAATATATTTCTCAATGTAAACATGCTCTAAGTGTTATTGCGTTAATGAGTAGTTTTAATTAATATAAAAATTCAACAAAACAAATTAAACAAGAAATAACCGAGCATCAGTATCTTAGCCAGAGTGGCTTGGATTCGATCAACGAAATGAGATGCATTGAATAAAGTAACTTGGGTATAACCATTGAAGCTAAGCAGCAGAAGTGTGTGTCTTTAAAAGTAAATTAAAATGCACTTCACTACAATATATTTCCCTATTTTTTGGCAATAGCCCCTCCATCCCCACAGGAGTAATTATAATTTAAATTTGAGAGTCAGAGCCGGGCTACAGACTTAATTCATTATTACTAACTCTGTCAGAGTCTTGCCTGTTTCCAGCGATATCATTGTGTAAAAGCCGTCTAAAGCAGATGAGAAGGGGAGCGAGAGAGAGACAGAGGGAGGGGGAGAGAGACTGAGAGAGAGAAATGGGAAAATGCAAAGAGAGAGAGAGAGAGAGAGAGAGAGAGGAAAATTGTATTTTTTTCTCCTTCAGTAGATTCAGTGGTTGAGTCAGAGAAAGGCCAGTAGATAAAAGTGTTGCATGCTCCACCAAAAAAAACGACAACAACTTTTATATTCCTGTTACTTTGCTGAAGGAGGTGGAACTGTTCCAGAGTTACCTTTGGATATGACACTGGTGCTGGTTTGCATGTGCCACAGTTGAGTTTGAAAGAATATTTATAATGCTCTTTTTGCCTTTTAGAGGTGTCACAATAAGGAATAACCACCCAAAAAAAAACCAAAAAAAAAAACCATGAGATCACTTTACAACTGTTTGCCAAAGTATTCGGATTTAGACCCAGATTTTGTCCCTCACGTTTACCAAGCAAATATGCGCTTCATTGCACGTACACAACTTCTCTTAACAATAACAATGGAGCCATTTAGTTAATCAATACATTTAAAATTAATCTTTGTGCAAACCCATCCTCCACCCATCCCCTACCCTCTTTTCCTATCCTATCGTACATATACTACAGTCTCCCTAAGGGGGCATTTAATGTTCTGCCTCGATCCATGATTAGAAAGACCCATCCTCCACAAGTTTATCCAAGCCCTTAACAGAATTACAGAAAGCAGAAGATTGAGAAGACAGAGAGGTAAAAATGAGGCAGAAGACCGATCAGGCAAACAGCAGGCCCTGTACCAGGTAAAAGCTGGTGCACATGAAAGGAAGGAGAGAGAGATGAGAGAAAGAGAGAAGATAGGAGGGGAAGACGAACTTGGTGTTCACAAAATCCTCCCCCGTCCGGCGTGTGATTGACGTTCTGTCAGTGTGACGTCTGCCTCTCTGTCACATGCCAGAGACGCACGCAAACGCACAAATGAATCAGCTCTGCCACAGGCTCATGACTAGCTGTCATTTTTGCATCGTGTCACCTTTCATCAGCACAGGAAAAAACATCACACTCGGACACACAAAGGCAAACACGTGGAATCTGCACAGCAACCAATCAGATCAGGGAACATTCAGCCAACTGCCCCACAAGAACAAAATAACAACTTCTGCTAAATCGCATTCAAATCTTGAGGTCAGGTGAACATCACGAGAGTAAATTTGTTTCTTTTGATTGGTTCTACTTCCTGTCTATAGTGGCCTTAGGTGCATTGTTTTACACTAGACCAGAACAATGCAGAGGAAGCACTGGTGCGTGGGCGGTGAAGTGCCACCCCTCCAGCAGAGGTCATCCCGTCCTCCTCCGCTCATGTGCCGTCTTAGGGCCACCTCAGGTCCATTAAGAGCCATTAGTGTGTGTGCTCTTTTGCCATCATAATGCATAAATCTCCCTTTCTCGTGTTCCTCTGTCCCCCACTACTTCAGAGGAGCAGTAATTAGTGATGAAGGAAAGGTTACACTGAGCACTAATAGATCTAAGACAGTCACAAAGTGCGTGGACTGCGCACATTTGCCTCCTACTGCAAGAAAGCCTCAAATTAAAAATACTATGTACACTCATAATTCATTCAGATTATTTCAACTATGAAAATATAGAAAGGGCCGCAATAACCTACTTGATAATAATTATCCACAATAGGATCATTTTAATTCACTAGGGCAAAACATCACAAAAATAATTGTAATAGCAAGTGGGTTACATGATTTAAAAAACAATCACTTTAATAATCTTTTAATAATTCTAAACGTTGGACTATCTTGCTACCTGAAACAGTAATGACGACACAACAATCATTTTAGTGCTCCCTTTTCTTCTTAATTTTATGAAAGAGCGACATGAGGAAGTGTTATTGGCTGTCAACCACAGAAGTGGGTCTTTGTATAAAGGTTAGTTGCACAGCTGACTTTTAAGTGATGGCTTGTATCAGTCAAATGTGCTTATTTGCTTGGACCTTCCACACTATTATAGAGCCTGTTGGAGTTATCAGTGCTCTATAAAGGTTCATCTTTAATAAATTCTTCACCTGAAGGTGGGCAAATGTGCTATTTTAATCTGTAGAAAGCATTCAAATTATACCCTTGCTATGCCCCTTCATCTACAACCCCCACCTCCTTCTAAATTCTATCGCGCTCACCGAGGGCCACAGTGTTGACAGACAAAGAGCCCGGGCCGTGCAAAAGAGTGGCACAGAAATGGGGTGTGCAGGTAGTCGAAGGAAAGGGAAAATGTCTTGCCTTTAGCTGAGTAGAAAAACGGGGTCTGTGCGAGTTGTGAGAAAGGTGAAATAGCTTTTTCTTTTCATTTTACACGCCTTCCTTTCCGGCTTCAACCCTCACCCTTTACCTCTCGGCCCCTATTACACACACAAACACTACTGCACTGCATACACACACACACACACACACACACACACCATACAGGTCCTCTTCTGATGCTTTTAGAAGCATGTTTGTGTCAGTCCTAGAGCTCCCCCTTCTGATGAAGACTAGTCTCTACAGTAGGATTCTGGTTGACCACACATCGTGAAAGGTTAGCGGTACAATGTGTACATGCACCATGGAATCTATGTGATACTAGGGATGTCAAAGTATCAGATATTAATTGATACTAAAACTAGTATCGAAACTAGATACTCATATGAGCAAGTATCAATCCTAAAAAATGACATGAACAGAATAAATAAGGACAAAATGTGACCATTCCTGAACAGTTTTAGAATGGCCTTAAACTTGATCAGAGGTAGAATAAAATCATGGTAACATAAATAAAGTAAGTGTTGAAAAATGTCTAAAAAGTCTATTGTCCAAAACCTTGTCCTAAAAAAAGAACATGTTACATTGTCATTGTGGTATCAAAATCAGTATCAATAATAAAGTATATTGTTATTATTGAAATTGTAGAATAAGACCATGATAACATAAAGAATGTAAAGTGTTAAAAATATTGGTATTGATAATCAAGTATCGGTATATCGTTAGTATTGAAATCGAGTTTGAAATGTAATGTTGTGTATGTGATACTTTTTGAAAAGGTTTTCTGATATGATTATCATAAATAAAATAATTAAAGAATGAGGAAATTGAGTGAGTTAATTTTATTACAATGCAATATGTTGAAATTAGAGATAAAACTCAAATAGAGCTTATGAAAATGCTTTTTAACGCTGTTCAATGAAAATGATATGTTTCATTACAAAGACTTAGTGCAGGCATGTCCAAACTATGGCCCGGGGGCCAAATGCGGCCCTCAGACCAATTTTTTATGTTATACCAACCTAATATTAATGTTCTAAGTCTTATTAAGACTTGTGGTTTGGAGGCTCATCAAAACAATGTCAAATGCAAAATTTCGAATGATTCCCTTCATTGTCGGGTTGTCTGTGGCCCTCGGCTCCGTATAAGTTTCAAAATGCGGCCCTCGGTGAAAACACCCCTGACTTAGTAGATAAGATCTAGAAGAATCCTTACTTTTCTGTGTCTCTGCTGCAGCTTTCTCTCCACAACTAAACTCATATCAGTGACAACTCGATAAGACAAGTCAAGATATTTACCATCCAAATGAGAGAGTCCACATGCATTAATCATAGATGTGCAACACACTGCAGGCTGATGATGCAAATACAGCACAATACTGCGGCTGTAAATCGTAACAACACAAATAAACAGACTACAGCATGAAACACTTCTGTCTCAAACACGTCTTCATCAAACCTACTCTGAACATATATTATCGCTTTTATATTTTCTATTGTTGATCTCATTCATGTTAATTACAATTATTTTTGAGTGGAAGTGTGTGCATACATTTGGAGCATATATTTTCAGTATAAGAAGATTATCTAATTAAAAAGAAAGTAGCAGCGTCAATTAAAGGATTACATACTGTTATAATGATTGTTCACTTGATTATTATTATTAGTTTTATTATCTTCTTAAGTATGCCACCAACAGCATAAAAATACTGCGGTGGATTATGGGTACGTTTAGTGGTCATTGTGTGGTCTTACATATCTCTGCATGATCTGGTGCCTCTCATGGGGGTCGTCCAGCACGTTGATGGACAGGTCTGAGATGGAGACGGCGGCTGAAGCTGTGAGTGTAACCAGCAGCACCAGCACACCTTCACCTTCCTCTAGGGGGAGCTCTAACTTATGTGTGTGTTCTTTACTCAGGAGCGATAGGGCAATAGTACACCTAAAGAGAAAAGCAAAATATCAAAAGGAAAGTTAAAAATGAAATAGTTATTATTTTATTCATGCACACACCAAATACTGTCATCACCACAGATTAATACAACAAGAGTCATTTTTTCACCATGTCCTCTGCTAGTAAATGGAACTGGGCTGCAATTTGTACATTTTGACCTCAAAATTGGGCTGGTTTAAGTAAAATAAATTGACACGGTGGTACATATCCTGAAGGGGAGAGAAAAGGGAGATTCTGAATTACAATGGGACTTTCCTGGCTAAAGGTGCACTATGTAACTTTTCTGGTGCAGGGTCCGACACCTGTTTTCTCCATCAAGCTTGCATTGCAACATTTTATTGTTGGCATTACACTTATCTATCTATCCCATTGTGACAAGCAGGTGGCACCATCAGGCCAAGTTACAGGTCATGTCTATGGAGAGGTGACCCCGCTCACAGTAAGAAAGCATGTTTTTCAAGATATTTTTAAGCAATAAAAACACCTGTAATGAAATAAATGCTAATTAGATGCATTAATGCAATACTGTGTAACACTCCAGGCAAAGCATCTCCATGGAGACTAGCAAGTGGTGGAACCTCCACCACAAGATTAACATAGTCACTCTTTAACTAAAGGTCAAATAAAAAAGCATAAAAACATTTAATCAGGGTTTGTGGTGGCTAAAGTGGCTTAGTAAAGGCATGTTTCTGTCCTAAAATTGTCAATATCGAGAAAAAAAAATGACTGAATGTAGGAAGTGCAAGCTGACCCATGTGGTCCAATCCAACAGACAAGCCACAGTCACTCATATTGTTTCTGATGGAAATCGGTCAAAATCACAGTTGCTTTGGGGCTTTATACTAAACAGATAACACATGAACACAAATATTACAGGTAGTTGTAATGTTATCAGTTCGACACACCTTACCTCCCCATGAAGTCATCTTTTTTCCCTGCATCTTTATCCCACACTGTAATATCCAAAAAGCCCCCTTGCTCTTCATAGAGGTGGAAATCAAACTGCTCTCTCCACTGCGGGTTTAAGGTTTTGGGCATTGTCTGAAATCGTGTAAAATGTAATCATTTATATTTTAGCAGCACTGCAAACTACATGTCATTCACTTTACTGGACTCGGATCATAGATACCTTGCTTTTATATTTTTGGTGGCCCATCCTGAACTTGACATAAGGATCACTGAGTCCGTTGGCGTCCATGGGCTGGAGGTCGCGCCCCTCGATCAGACTGATGCTGACGATGCCTCTCCACAGCTGGGCTTTTCTGTGCACATCTGACAGACGCATGCTCTGATACTGCAGCAGGCAACACACAGACACATGGAGCATTAGTCCAGCACTATAGCGAGAGAAATATATGCTAAAACGCAAAGTTAACACAGGTGGCAACTGAGACAAAATTATATACATGACAGATACACAATACGGTGTTCTTCTTTACAGTCATTACAGTGTTTTTCAATCTTCATCCATTCATTGGCAAAACAGTTTCAAATGATTGAAGACTCTAACATTGAGAACAAAACTTCGAATATTTGTAAAAACAACACTTTGTGGAGAATGCTACAACACTTTTCAGAACGGGTATGTGAGGGAGTTAGAGACCTAAAGGACCAGTGTCACATTGTCGATTTGTCATTTTTTTTTTTTGTTTTTTTAAACAAAACGTTCTGACTCTCATCCAAGAGTCATTCTCAATCTGCAGATCAAGTCTGGGAAACTCAGATATTTATCCTTCTCTGAGTGAGTTTCCAAAAAACAGTGTCGAGATGACTACAAGGGAATCTTTTTCTACAATGGAACACTCGAATGAGGGATTACACCGATATTTAGTCTGCAAATATATTAAATAAATAATAAATGTAACAAAAAATGATTAACTTTTCATCATCAGATATCAGAACAGTTTCAGACTTTGACAAGGAAGTCTTTGGATCTGTTGAGTGTTCTGTGTCTTTAGTCAATGGGAGTGGATCATTGTGCAGTTTTAGGTGGACAGACTGTAGAACAGTCTTCTGTAAAAAGTGTTTTGTACTTTTGATGTGAGAGTTAAGGCTTTAAAATTGATAAAATATGGTGCCAATATAAGTAGACAGTTTGATCCTTGAGTAGAAAGTTTAGGAATCTTAGACATTAGTGTCAAAGCAATTGAAAAAAACCAATCACCTGTATTAATAAACAACCTGTGTAATAGTGTAATCTAATGAATCTGTACTTCATGCACTTCATTGTTTGTTTGGATTGTTTTTTTATTTGAGGGTTCTTTGCCTCACAGCTAATTGTATACTATTGTGAGTTGATTGATAGATACATAGATAGATTGATAGATAGATAAATACTTATTGATCCTGAGGGAAAAAGCAGTCCATGATGATGATGATGATGATGATGATGGCCCTATTGCAAAGGCATCAACGATTGCACAAAAAGTGAATGGACTGCAATTTACGGTAAGTGCAGAAATATATTACTACTACTACTACTACTACTACTACTACTACTACTACTATAAATTACTTTATACCCTTGTTCATAAGATTACAAAGAATGTATATGTTGTTTTGCAGTTTGATCAATGTTTGTTTTTATTCATTATGGGTACTGCAACTTACTGTCTCATTTTTTGAAGCATTCATTTCCATTTTATAAATTGCCCACCTTTACACCAAATGACGTTCCAAATGCAACTTCTACATTATTGTATAATGCATATTTCTTGGCATTACTATAACTGTATATGTTATTCAATACACTGCAACAGAAAAATATTTTGGTTCATCTCAATCTCTTCTACAGCATTAGAGGCATGACAGCATTAAATATTCACATAAATTATAGTTCTATTTTAAATCAACTTCTTCCCTACAGCTTTCTTGGCACTTACAGGCCTATTTAACCTCCCTTTGAATCATGTCAGTATCTTTCTCTAAAACAAAGAGCTGGGTATTTATTTGTCAAACTGATACAGCTTGCTTTCATACTTCCTCTCTCCTTACCTCTCCTCCTTCCTCGTTAGGAGAGAATTTATTAGCATAGCTTTTGTTTTGCGGGTGAATTTCATTAAACTCTGAATAAACTCTGCCGCACAAGCGCTAGGCCTTTGATCTAGGGGACGGAGCATCTTAATTTCCATCCTCAAGACATTAAACAATCGCTTTATGTAATACAGCCAACTACCCATATGCAAACCCCCTTTCTTCCACTCTCACTAACCCACTATATGCCGATCATGAGGTCATTCCTTCGATACTTGGTCCTAATTGTTTCCTTATTTTGTAGTTCCATGCTTGTGATGCAGAAAAAAAACATAGGCTATTTGGATTCCAAATGTGCATCCTTCTGCCAAAGCACAGCGGGAGAACAATCACGCAGGGAGATTTGTGGAGTCTCAAATCCCCTAACAGGCACTAAGATTCAATTTGAAAAACTAATGTGGCCTTGTGGATGGGTCAACATTGTCAGCGATTTGGCAAAATAAGCGGTTACACTCAAATAAACCGTTATAGAGAGCAAAGAGAGACCTCATAATTATTACTTGCAGCATCTTGTTCAACAGATGCTTCATTAAAAAGTGGTTGCTTAAAAATAGCTAAGTAGAGAGTGTGTTTGAGTCAGGAGGCAGGGAGGCGCGCAGGAGCAGAGCCTTTTGGTGGGCTAACACACTGGTAGTTTGTTAGTGTTTGAGCTAATTCCCGAGTCACAGGCGGGGTGGCCCAGTTAGGAGGCTTCAAAGACTCGGATTTGGGAAGCGCACTACAGCAGGACGTCTGCCCAGCCAGAACCGAGCAAAGCTTCAAATGTGGAGCGCAGTCCTCTGGTGCATTTCAACTTAAGACTGATGCTCAGCAAACTTCCTTTATATACTGTACAAGTCCAACAGCAGCATAAATAAGAACAGTTTTTCGGCAATTCTCATTGTCACATGCAGACAGCATGCTTTTCTAATTGTTCAGCCAATACAATCACAAAATCTGCAAGGTTGCACAAAATGATGAAAATAAAAATAGAAGACATCATATGTGACAATAAACATCAGGCTTTAAACATCTCTTTAGGCTGTTTTGAGCAGAACTGCATTAAACAATCCATTTAAATAGAAAATAAAAAAATGCTCACACTCACAAGGTGCAATACATTGTGTTTAGGGAGGGTTACAAAGCATTGACCAACTTTTGTTAAGTTGCTAAATGCTTTATAAGAAACTGTGCTTCTGATGCTGGACAGACAAAGTACACGTGAATGTGTTACATTATTGCAGCTTTAAATGTCATCACCAGAAAGAGCAGTTCTAATGCAACCACATGGAGGGAAAATGACTGGAGCAAAGTAACAAAAGAGAGTTCATCCATGAGTGGGGGCAGAACACCAGTAAAGAATACAGGACAGGGGAGATGCAGAGCGGTAAAGTTGGTAGTTTGAGGGGGTTTCATGCTGGTTTAGTTTACCTTACTGGTTCGTTTCCAGTTCCTTCTCAAAAGCATAGTCTGTAAATGAGACAAAGCGGTTACAGTGCACCCTACTGTCTCAAGAGTGCAGGTTCAGGGGTTAGAAGGGCACAAGCCTACAGTGGCAGGGGTTAATTCAAAGCGCTCTGGTCAGTCATGCAAAGTTAAGTGAGGCAATACATGAAAATATGCAAAATAAGATAGTTATAGTTGTAAACTTTATCATGCAATCTCAAGCTTATGTTTATGAATTTTTAAATAATAATAATGAAAATATAACATGGTTCGGTAATCACAAAAAATAGCAAAGCTCAAAAGCAACAAGTACCATATTTCACCAAGAGATGGCAGAAGAGCACATCTTCCGTGTACTAATATAACCTTGTACTCATTTCCCTCACAGTTTGCAAAATCAAAAAAGATGCTTAACCTAAATAGAGTTTATTTGTTCTGTCAAACATGGACTCCATGAACTGCAGTACGAAATAAGAAGCAAAATTAAGACATCAGATCAAACAGAATAAAATATTTCCCCCATGACATTGCCTTGTTCCGGATCAACAAGCAGGGGTCCAATTAACCAAACAAATAATTGAACAGAAATAAATGCAACTCTCAAACACTGAGCGTGTCCACAGAGGAACCCGCCAACGTAATTAGGAAGAAGAATCTAGTGCTCTTTGAACATGGAACTTTTCCACCAAACATATTAATTACACTTGTGTTTATGCATATGGATCTGCCGAGTTGAAGAGTTTCTAGTGCAAGTGAAAAAGGCAGGATTTCAGCATTTGTTTGTTATGTGCAGTGACAAGGTTCTAAACACTGACGCTTTAGATGAACCCAACTCACAACTGAAATTATATAAGGGATTTTGAGATATATAGAGCCAATTCTTTATGTTTGGAGGCAGACTGACAAAAACGAATGGTGCAAAAATGTTGATATTTTCCTTACAGCGTCTCTAATATCGACCTCCTTTGGCGACAGTGTGACAGCCAGATCCAAACTTCCAAGGTTATGTTCAGGATACTGTGGATCCTTCAAGTCCAGCGTCACGTCCAGTGTCCTAAAACAGACAACGACGTGAAACATGATAAATTAAACCAGGGATTTCAGTGTTACCATCGGACAATACACTTCAAGCTTTTTAAAAAGATGGGCTTGTATCAGAAAAAAAGTTGTAAAAAATAAAGATATTATACCATAGTGTTAGACAGACATGAAACAAATTACACTGTTTAAAAGGGGATGGAAAACCCCACAAACACAAACTTCAGTCCATGTGTAAGGTCTTGTTATGTTAAGGGACGAGGCAGCACTTGTAATAGTTCAACTGTTGTTTAACTGCAAAAGCATATCTCTGATGTTGTATTTAAGTAGATCAATTACATCGTAGAAAAGGTTTCACAGGTAGTCATGACTGTCTTTGAAATGAGGGCATACACCGACTAAATAAATGACAAATAATTTAGCTTGAACCGTTTTGTGGATCTGTAGGGACTATGGATGGAAATCAGCTAAGTGGTGCATATTTTAACTAAAATTAACTAAATATCCATCATAAATAATTAAATTCACATTCATCATGGACCATTTTTTAATAAGAAACATTTACTTTTGGGGTACAGTGTTCAGATGACTACACTTGAATCCTTTTCTATGATGAGGATGATAATAATAATAATAATAATAATAATAATAATAATAATAATAATAATAATAATAATAATAATAATAATAATAATAATAATAATAATAATAATAATAATAATAACAAAAAATAATACAATAAAATAAAATTAAAAAAAATAATAAGCTAAGCTATAATAATAACTATTATTATTATTATTATTATTATTATTATTATTATTATTATTATTATTATTTTATTATTATTATTATAAATTGTATTTATATAGCACTGTTCAGGATCCTCAAAGACCCTTCAACAAACAATAATAATGCAGTAAAGAACATTAATCACAACAAAATTATACTGAAAAGAAAGAAAAATTAATTTAAAGATTAAAAGCAGTTCTGTGCTGCCCGGTGGTCGAGTGGTTGAGTCACAGCACACGTATGCCAGGCTCCAAGTGCAGCAGTGTTGTGAGTTTGAATCCTGACTCCGATAATTTGACTGCATATCCTCCCTTCTCTCTCATCTCAGATTTCACACTGTCCTCTCCTGTCTAATAAAGCCTACGGGCCACAAAAAATGTAAATAAATAAAAAAAATAAAAGCAGTCCTGAACAGATGGGTCTTCTAACAAAGTGCCACTAGAGGGCAGTCTTGCTTAATATTTCACCCCCATACGACACCAAACACGTTTAAGACCTAAACACTTCGCAATCTCAAAACTTCAAACATTTCCAGACAGTTACTGTGTGGACTACCTGATCACATTTACCTCTGATGCTCCAGAGATTCCAGGTGAAGGTAAGCTGAGCCCATGAAGTCATCCTGAAGGCCAAAGTCATAGTCAAAGACCTGGGCGACACAGAAGAGAAAAAGACGTTTTATTTCATGCAAGAACATCTTCTGAAATCATGGGAGCTCCCGTTACCTTGACATAGAGTGGTTCCCTTAGGCTCTCGACCAGGAGGCTCACTCTCTCGTCCCACACAGGGTTTAGGTTTTTGTGAATGGTTTTACTCCTGAATACTTCCTTTCCTCCGAGCTTGAACTTCACATAGGGGTCACTCGTCCCTGTGGGCAAATGACAACAAAGGGCCTATTGTTACTGCATAACTATTATTGATAGGGAAGAACAGATACTCATATACATTTAAATGCAGATTTCTTTCACTCTTCCATCAAATCTCTGCTTATAAACATAAACAGGTACCATAATACTGGGGGAGAAGTACAACTATTTAAGTAGTAGTAGTGGTACCTTAATACCTTAATAAATACCTTAAAATACAGAACACATGTACACACAGTGGACGCAGGGTTGAACATCACATTTAGGATATGCATATTCACAGATCACTGATGCAAGTGCAGTGGTGAAACAATTGTTCTTCACCCTCATTACCCACTGCTGTCACACGAATGTGACTACTAGAAGCAGTAAGGCCATGCAGCATAAAAATGTGCCAAATCACTGTGATGAGTTTGCCTTGGCAACCACTGATATAAAAGGGAGCAGTAGTGCTTCCATGCTTCACTTTTGGTTGCTATCCCCTGTGTTCACCACTAGATGGAGCCTCTAACTCAATAATAATGCAGGGTTATCCAAAATAAATATTCAGTACAGCTCATTATTTTTGTTTAGCAAGATCAAAACAAATGTTCAGGGGAATTTTCTTCTAATAAAACAGATGATGTAAAAAGCTTACCTGACCGCATAGTTCTTTGTACATCATCTGTCTTATTAGAAGAAAGAAAAAAGCTGTGTTATAGGTGGACTGGGCTTGTTCTGCCAGAATACACCGACAGAGATACTGATGCATGTACTCTGTAGTATGACCTGTTCAAGTACAGAGGGGGCAGGGCACAAAGTCATACTACTAGATAATGTACAACTACTGTGTAATGTTAGACACAGCAGAGTGGTGTTGACGACAAGCAGACAAGATAATAAAGGGCTTAGCTTCCACTGCGCCTCATTAGCCCAGAGAAGATGACTTTGGTAACAAGTTTCTTAAGACCTATTAAAACAAGAGGAACACAGAACTGCAAAAGGAAACACACCGTTAATCTCGCCATTTAAAAGTAGTGGAAAAGTAGGTTGACACCAAGATACTAATTGATATTAAAACTAGTATTGAAACTAGATACTCATTTAAAGTATTGATACTTAAAAAAATCACATACATGAACAAATCTGACAGAACAAAATGTGACCATTTCTTTATCAGAAGTAGTATGACGTCACATGGTAACGCTGAAGAAACGACAAAGCTATTATTTTCTGTTGAAATGTACATGGTTTAAAAGGAATGTTTTTCACCATCTTTGTGGTATCAATGATCCAATATTTTTCTTAGTTTCAAAATCGAGTTCAAAATTTCAAAATGTGTTAGAAATGGTGCAAAACTGTATTAAATAAAACCACCAGTAGATTGTTATTCTGAAAGGAACTTATTGTTGCAAATAGTTCATGCAATACAAGAATGCCTACTATTGCAAAAAAATAATCACCAAATAAACTGTATATATAGTAAAGAGTAGCAGCTCTAGTTTAAAGACACTTATTTCTGAGTCCCACAGAGTTGACGGAAAGACACCAAAACAACTCACAGCTTCCCACAGTCCATCTTTTATTGTGCCATAAACTGCCCAGATAACAAGCTAATGTGGCCCACATCTGGCCAAGGTATGGCACTTGTGGCATTAATCCGGCCCGAAGAAACAATTGTTAACAGAATGGGCCTTATATGGCCAAGGTATGGCACTTGTGGCATTAATCCGGCCCGAAGAAACAATTGTTAACCAGAAGTGGGCCTTATATGAGATTACCAATATGGTGGCCCAAATTTGGCAAAAATACAACATGGGCCACTATATGGCAAAGATGTGGCTCTTCCATCATTAGTTTCTTTAGGTAGACCAGAGGTCAACCTAATATGGTCCAACATGCAATGTGTGAAATATGGCCCAGATTTTGTAAAATACATATGGGCCACTATATGGCAAAGATGTGGCACTTTCATTATTGGTTTTCTTTTGGTAAACCAGGGTCAGCCTAATATGGTCCACATGCAATGTGTGAATATTGGCCCAGATTTGGGAAGATACATATGGGCCACTATATGGCAAAAGATGTGGAACTTCCATCCTTGGTTTCTTTGTGTAAACCAGAGGTCAGCCTAATACGGTCCACATGCAATGTGTGAAATATGGCCAAATTTGGCAAAATACATATGGGCCACTACATGGCAAAGATGTGGAACTTCCATCATTGGAACTAACCATCACATCATGTGGTTTCTTTGCAAAGATGTGGAACTTCATTTGGTTTCTTTGTTAAACCAGAGGTCAACATGCAATGTGTAAATATTTGGCAAAATAATATCCACATGCAATGTGGTGTTTCTTTAACCAGAGGTCAACCTAATGGTCCACATGCAATGTGTGAAATATGGCCCAGATTTTGTAGCAAATACAGTATGGGCCACTATATGGGGCAAAGATGTGTGGCACTTTCATTATTGTTTCTTTTGGTAAACGCAGAGGTCAGCCCTAATATGGTCCACATGCAATGTGTGAAATATGCCCAGATTTGGGAAGATACATATGGGCCACTATATGGCAAAGATGCGGAACTTCCATCAGTCAGTCTGGTCCTGTCTGTCCGACATATAAATATAATATTGGTCCTAATGCAGAGAACTCGACCTTGTGTAAAATACAGCAATATTATGCCGATACAGCTATAAAATAGGTCCACATTTTATGCAGAATCAAACTAGGTTTACACCACATGGACACAACCATTGGTCTATTATTCTGTTTACTTCACACTTCACAATCTTTACTTTCCACCAGATCCCTCTAGAAATAAGAAATAAGCACATTATTTGTAAATCCCTTAATATACAGAGACTAAACTTCAATAATCTTGGTCAATTTACATTCCATATTTAGTTCTGATATGCAATTTAATATTAAACATTATCTTTAAAAGAAATAATAGATAAATGAAAAAGCCCGGATGAACGGGCTGCGGCGCGGAGCGCTACGTCACTACGTCAAGCGTCAGTATAGAAAGAGCGCGAATTTTGAAAGACGTCACGGAAATCTTTGACTGCTGCGCTGTCCCCTTTCTCAGATTAAAAACGGGTTTTTGGTAAGTCTATATATATTTTTTTATTCACATCCGCAAATATATTGTTGTCATTTAAATCCGTTTTGTATATTATGTTTGTTTCCATCAGGGTTTTGAAGAGGGTTAGCTAGCTAGACTCAGCTAAACTCCTTGTATCGTTGCGTTTATGCCATAAACACTGCATTTTCACCCTTTTAGTAAAAACTGCGCTTGGAGCGGGACGGGGGCTTCTGCGTGTATAACATGAATGTATTAAATTCCATGGTGTATAAAGTCGTAATGGAGCCGGGTCCCTGTCCGCGGGTCCGGACAGGGTTATGCTTCTCCATCAAATTCACGCAAGACCTCCACGACGCACACGCGCAGCCAACCAGAAAGCAAGATTCGCAAATGGGCGCAAATTCGCAATTGGCCGCCGTGTGCGTCGGGGAGGTCTGCGTGGATTTGATGGAGAACCACAAACCGGCCTTTATTCGGAGCGTTCAGCCAGCTCCGAGTTCAGAGTCCGCCTCCCATAAAGGTAGAGCAAGCCTCAGAGCCACCGTGCATTGTCCAAGCCTGGGCAGCGCGCGAGTAGTGGTAATAAAGATAATGATAATGAATACTTTTTATCCTAAAAATATCGGTCCAACATTACGAAATATAATTGTTAGACTTAAAATTATAGCCAGTTGGCCATTTAAATAATGCATACATAATATGATATATAATTATAATATTTCTAATATATATATATTTTAAAATATTACATTATATACCTTTCTAAAGAAAATATCATAAATGTATAATTCACTGGAGTTAAATATCAACACAAAAACTTTCTTTTTTAAGCAAATTATCAAAACAGCCGGTCTGAAGCTCCCTCTAGCCGAAATTCACAGACCTCCAGACAGGAAGATGAGGAAACTCAGCCAAAGAAAGAAACAAAACAGGAAGTGAGTATATCATAACTGAAAGACAATATGAACGTTACCATAGTATTCACAATGGTCAAATGTCCACTTCTGTCTCTGGTTATTGATGAATTTACCATAGAGATTAATACATACCAACTGGTTTATTGACGTTTTTAATTACTAAATGATTTGCAATTTACAATTGGCCCTGTCGCATTGAATGGCTGTTACAAAGTTTATATTTCAATTTGCTAACACAATAGCTAAGGACTCAGTACTTACTGAGAAATTCATTTTTTATAATGTTTACACTGAGTTGGTCTGAAATGAATAAAATACTAGATCAGTAGAGTGAACATTGAGTTGGGTGGGCTGTCTCTGACGAACATGGGAAAGACAAGTGAATTCTTCATCAGAAACACTTTTTGTATTTATAAAAGCGAAACATGTTTTGTGTCAATGCTAACGCTAAAGACACACATAAGCCATCATGCACAGAGGCCAGTTGAAGTGAGTATAATCATTATATCATATTTTTTTATGATTAATTATCTCTGTGATTACTTGGCCTATCCCACATGAAGAAAAAATAACAACTGGCACATAGTTCAACATCGGAGACGGGAGGAGACAAGGAGAGACAAGGAGAGACAGGACGCGAAAAGAGGTGAGAAGAGAGAGAGGGCGAGAAGGAGACGGGAGACAAGGAGAGGAAATGGAGCAGGAGGAGAGGAGAACAGGGAGGAAAGATATGAAGAAAGAGACGGTGAGAGGGAGAAGGAGAGACAGGAGAAGGAGAAGGAGTCGAGAAGGTAGGAGAGGAGAGTGGAGAAGGAAGTGAAAGGAGACCGGGAGGAGAAAGGAAGGAGAGTGGAGAAAGGAGAGAAAGGAGACAGGGAGAGAAAGGGAGGAGAACAGGGAGGAGAGAGGAAGGTAGAAGATGGAGAGAAAGGAGACAGGCGAGGAGAACAGGAGACAGAGGAGACAGAGATCAAGCGGCTAGTCCAATGGAAGTTGCACAGTGCCCTGTGCATCAAAGCCATATTCTCACCCTCTAGCTCAATTGTTAAGACTATGGGACTTATAGAATGTGTGTGTTGTCAAGGTGTGAACCCTAACTGTTAAATTGTATGTTTATGTTACATATTATATAACTCTTAGTATGAATAGGGTTTCCCCAGGTCTCGCCGCTTTTTACCTTTGGGTTTTTTTTAGGATTTTATGATGGTATAGCGGCCACAAGTCCCGGAACAAATAAACTTTGAGAACGATCGGCCCAGGGGGGCCCGGGGAGGACCAACCAGAGATATAGAATCTCTTCATGGAAAAAATGGTAAGCATCTTGCTACCTGGACAGAGATGGAGGAAGAAGGAGAGAGAGGTAGACGGCGTCGGAAAAGAGAGGACTGGCTAGAGAGACCTAGAAGATTTTGCATTTGAGCTCAACCATGGCTAACTGTTAGCTATTGGACTTTTATTTTCCATTATTCAAATATTAAAAATGTTTGGTAATGTTAAGTTGAAACAAAGACAGTTGTAAAATTTTTATTACCATTAATTAGTTCCCCACTTTATCTCTGTTTGTGTGTTGGTGAACCTTTAAATATTGTTTTCAACATTGAGTTATAGTTTTATTTTAGAACTAGAACACATAGTAAATATCATAGCGTGTTTTCTTAAAAGTTGATAGCATGTTTGATATCTTTAGCTTACCGTTTTGTAAGAATTATGCGTGCTGCCATCTATAATGTAATAATAACTTAACAGATATTTATGTTAATTACAGGTGTTTGCTGCATTAGTGAATTTGTGGACCACAGGCGCTGTTGTATGCGCCAAATCTGGGCCAGATTAGGGTCATTGCGACTCTAATAATTCAGTGGAGCCACTACATTTGGCCCAGATATAGGTCACGTAGAAGAGGCCACATCCGTGCCTTCAACGTGGCGCCACAAGCTTTTTGGTATGGTCCACATCTGGGCGAGATAGGGTCATTGCACTGGAATTCAGTGGGCCACATTTGGCCCAGATATAGGCCACGTAGAGAGCCACATCTGTGCCTTAAGTGGGCCACAAGCTTTTTGTATGGTCCACATCTGGGCCAGATGGTGTCATTGCACTGGAATTCAGTGGGCCACATTTGGCCTAGATGTAGGCCACGTAGCGAGCCATATCTGTGCCATAAGTGGGCCACAAACCAGTTGTATGGCCCAAGTCTGGGCCAGATCTGACCACATGTATACTATAGGTGGGCCAGCTTTGGAACACATTCAGATATTCAGGGCTACTTCTGGTTAACAGTTGGGGTTGGTTTGGTTCACATGTGGGCTTTATATGGTAACCGAATGTGGACCGCATTTGTGCCGTAAATCCAACGCGGTATGTGGGCCAAATCATAGTGTACGATGTGGGCCTTAACTGGGCCACAACAATTTTGCTATCTGGATGTGGGACCCTGAGATGTAAAATAAAAAGCAAAAGACTTGTGGCGTAGGAAGTTGGACCTTCAAACTGAGAGAGTGTAGGTGGATGGGTACTTCTTTGGGAGACATTTTAGAATCTGTCTGCTTTGTATCTCTGCCATTCCTATCTCTGTATGTGTCAATAGTATATAATATATCACATCATTTCACAAGCATGAAAAGCTTAATACTTAGAATTTTCCTCTTTTGAATAGAAATTGCTCAATATAGTGTTGTTATGTAGAAGATTGCGAAATAGCATCAACTATCAATTATGTCTGTAGAGTAGGTGAAAAGTAATTATGTAGTTCTGTTTTGAATAAAGGACACTTCCCGTAAAGGTGGGCAGTTATGACAAAAATGAATGTCTCTTTATTTTAGGGGATTCACCTGCGATAATAACATCTTATTGTGCTATGTGTTCAAATCTGCCAAGTATCACACATAAAAGTAAATTAATGGTGAAATTAACCACTTATGTCCAGAATTAGGCCGGCAACTAACAATTACAATTTAGTCGACTAGTCAAACAATTATTTGAATAGTGCATTGAGACTTTTTAAAATACATTATCACCCTAATAAAGGTTGAAATATGGCTGAAGGTTTAGAGAGTATTTTCAGATAAAGAGTATTATTGATGAAAATCCAAAATTCAAATATTGCATACCTTGAAAAAACTACTGTCTTGTTTTGGATAATGTACTTGTACTTCTAATGTGAGAGAGATTTTGTATTCCTAATCTGGTTTGGCTTCACGGAACAATATTAAGATTGGAAGATGTGTCGTAACCTTTGAGAATTAAAAAAAAATTCAAAACTAATTTTGTGAAAACAGGGAGCCGAGAACGAGCAGTTTCCTTACTCTGAAAAAATACATTGGGAGATTTCCTCTTGGGCCCAGAGGTGCAGTGACCACTAATCAATCTGGCTAGCGGACTGAGGGGGAGTGTCTTATCCAGATAATAACCCATGCTTGGCTTCAGAAGGGCCACATGTGGTGGGTGGGTGGAACCCTCATTATCCTACAAGGGAGAACTGGACACACCCTCCAGAAAGAAACAGAACAATGTCCCCACGTGGTAATTTAGAAAAGTGTACAAATTGTTCTGAACATTTTTACACAGTGCAATTTTAATGAACATACATAATATACTTGCTGTAAACATGCCGGATTGTAGCCATGAGTTCATTTTTTATCTGTTGTCCCGACTCTCAAAACACTCTCATACACTAGTGTACTTGAAAACTGGAGGCAAAGTGGGTCAAATGTGTTGCCCAAGGACACAACAACAGTATGCACTACAACCCAGCTGGGGCATTTCAGTGGTCCACCTTCCAATTACTAACCAGACCCATCCTTGTTTAAATCTACTATCTTGCTTAAAAGAATATGATAGTGTTATAACATCTCTGTCAATGTTGCAGCATTGATTAATATATCATTAAATCAAACTGATACTTACTCAGTATTTACTTACTACTTACTACTACTTACTCAGCCAGCACTGAGAGGTTCATAGGGTTCGAGTGTTGTGAGTCTTTAAAGGAGGCAATGCTTTTGAAGTGGACCACCATTAGCAGAAGTGAGTTGTAAATATGTGTGAGGAGAACCCAGTGGTGCACTCAGCTGGAGTACTGGAGTATGTGGTGTAGTAAAAGTGTGTGAGGGCAGTGCTTTGTCTTTCTGACAGCAGCTGAAATCAACAATACACCACTTCCACCTCCAGTCAACACTTAATGGGCAGCATCCATGAAACCACTCAGGCTCACAGCATGACTCCAACAGTGAGCCCCAAGGATGTTCATAAAAATGTCTTGAAATATTTTAGGTAAAAGCTAAACATGGGCTTCAGAAGGATGACAAAAGGTTAACTTTACTTCACATTCATTACTACATCACCAGTGATCGGACATACAGACAGATATTAAAGCTCTTTACATCTAAATCGTCACTATAATTTTTAGTTTGAGTTAAGGAGGCAATCTTTGTTAAAAAAGAGAATCCTTGAATCCTTGAATCTTAAACCTCCATTACAGTTTAAGATTCAACCTTCCGGTTGTTTATAGCAGCAGTGTAAGAAACTCCTCTGTCGCCGAGCTCTCGCCCGCTCTGTCACAAATTAAGTGTTCAGACTCAAGGCAGATATGTGTGTCCCTCGTGCAAATAATGTCAAAAAGTCAAACCTCAGAAAAGCTAGTTCAGGCGTCAGACCAAAGAACTTAATAAAAATAACACTCACAAATGATACAAATAAACCAATAAATAGGTATGTAAAATGTGGACTGCTAAACATTAGGTCAATTTCCTCTAAATCGCTTTTAGTTAATGAATTAATTAATGATTGTAACATAGATCTTCTAGCTCTAACTGAAACTTGGCTTCAACAAGATATTATGTAAGACTAAATGAGTTCAACCCACCCACTCATGTTAACTTTCAGACCTGCCAGGAGCACAGGCCGAGGTGGTGGTGTGGCAGTGATCTCACACTCAAGCCTACTCTTGAGTCCTAAAATTACCAATGCATTTAGCTCATTTGAATGCCTCATGCTATCAATTCACATGTCCAAATTGGAGAAACCAAAAACGAGTCCTGTTCGTGGTTCTCTACCGACCTCCTGTCCCTATTCAGAGTTTTTAACAGAGTTCTCAGACTTTATATCAAATTTGGTATTAGACTGGGATAAAGTAGTGATAGTTGGAGTTTTCAATATCCACGTGAACGTGAACGATAACTCTCTCAGTAATTCTTTCAACGCCCTGTTAGATAGCAGTGGTTTTGCTCAAAATGTAAATAAACCAACTCAAGCAAGACCCTCTATTTGGAACAGAGTTTTAGTCATCCGTACAAAGTGGCAGGATTAGGCTTTAAATGTGAGTGAATAAGTTAAAAAATATAAATTTCCATTATACCTTTTCTTCATCTGGCGTAGCATTGCAGAATCAAAATTCCAAGTTCAAACAGATGGAGCTGGTGTTTTGTGGGGTGCAGCATATCAAGGGTTTTCTGTGCAGCTGGACACTATTACCCAGTGTCTGCCTTCCTCTGCCCACTGCTGGCCTTTTATCACAGTCTGTGTAGTTGTGTGAAAGCACTCCCTTTATTTGGCTCAATAAAGTTCACTGTGGAACATGGTGAGACATGCTGTATTGTGCAACACTGTGGTGAGTCAGATGCACTATGTAATGAGGATCCAGTGTAGTAGCTAGGGTTTAAGCCACTTTGTTTTCTGTCTGGCATTGATGTAACTCCTTTTTCTTTGTGATTAGAATGTTTGCTTTTACCCTATGGCCATGTATATTTTGTGCAAGACATTTCGCAGTATTGTGATACTTGTAGTTACTTTGCGTATCATTTGTGGCATTATGCCTGAAATGGAGTATTTGGTAAATGTGTTTAGATGGACGGCTTGTTCACAAAAGCCCACATGGGCAGCCTATCACATTGCTCCAGGAATGACCCATCTTTGTATCACTGACTCATTTCCTTTACAGGAACCCTGCAGATCCTGCAACAACACTGTGTTGACAGTAACACGTTAGTGAAGGCCCACGCTTTTCTGCCATCTTTGCTGGCTTGGCTGGTTATACAGCTGCATCAGATTAACCTCACCTGTAGTCTGTGTGTTTGTGTTTTATACTTAGGAGTTGTCATGTGATATTATATCAAATAGTGTTTTATTTACTTTGCAGGTAGCTACTCCGCTACAATTCAGACTCTGTCAGTTTCTTTCTCCAGAATTCCTCCTGCCTGTGTATGGGAAAATATTTTGGAATACAAAAATCTGCTATCATTAAGCCCAATGAAGTACGGCACATCACATACAGCCAATGCACTGCAGAGCTTGGCCACCTAAAGAAATCAACAGTACTGTGT